>MU223824.1:479028-513230 GCA_018584345.1 Thuja plicata | reverse complement strand
TTATCCTGGGTTAGGATCTTACCGTGCATAAGGGTCCACCAGAAGAAGTTTATTTTAGGTGTGAGTTGGGGAATCCACACATTCCTCCAATCCTCCTGGTTGCCCTCCTCCTTAAGAAGCAGGTTATGGATCCTAAAAATGTTGTGACTTATGTTCTTTCAAACATCTATGCAAAAGTGGGAAGGTGGGGTTAGGTGTAAATGGTAAGGAGATTGATGAAAGATGCAGGCATTTTGGCATTTATTAAATGAGATGAACGAGTTAGCTTTGGTCATCTACGATCAACATTCCTAGAGTACAATGCAAGATGATTGAAAAGCTTTATTTCATTGAATCTTTCCATATTTTTTTGTCCCTTATGTTGGTTCTTCCCTTGTCCTCTACCACATTTTCTTTGTCATTTTTAGCGGTCACCCTTTCCTTGCTCTGCACTACTAACAATACGAGACACATCCCACCATCTATTTGCAGATAATGTTGGATCTCCTTACCATTTACCATTCTCTTATTAATCATATCACTCATCGATGACCTAATAAACTTATTCATGATGAAGGTAGAAGGATATTTTCCAAATTCAAAATATTTATTCAAAACTATCTAACCAACCTACAATTGTTTGTATAGATAATCAAAGAACTATAGACATAATTCTATTTTTCTCCTCTGTAAAATTGGTTATAATTGAAGATCTCACTATCATGGTAAATTTGTATACTTCAACTTACAAGAAAAATACATTTTGCACTTTGTTAATTTATCAATTACTCTATTTTTTCCCTTATTATTCTTGATTGCTTGACATCAACAACACATCTATGTTGCCTCTACAAGGAACAAATTTTAACTAGCGGTGAATGCTCAAAAGAGGAAGATCTGCATACATTCGAAGGGTCTTCCCTATACATTTTTATTTTTATTTTGTTTGATAAGTTCTTCATACACCTCAGATGCTTAAAATTCTAACAAAAAATCTAAAATCTATGCTTGAATCCATACTAGTAATTATATGTGAGTTGTCTTATATAAGTCTACTTCATTGTGATTATTTTGTACTTTCAAGTTGCAAATTATCCAATGTATATAAATAGTTCAAAAAACACGTATATCGATTGTCCTAGAAGTCTACAACCTCATAGCGGTCAACATGACATGGTCTCGATCCGATAACTTATTTAACTTGCACACAAAAAAAAAAACATTCCCCTTTTGTCTCCTTCAAATTCATCCCTTTTAAACTACAGTTCTTCTACACCCCTAATTTAAATGAAACATAATGTTGCTTTTGGCATACCCATTGCACACCAAGGTGCAATAGCTATTTTATGTTATGTTATTATGTAAGAAATATCGAGGTGGGTCCCGCGTTTAATAAATACGTTGGAAAAGCAAAGTGACAAAAAGTCGTGTCCACAAGTTGGTGCATAATTGTATGGTTGACAGTGGTGCAACCAGCACTGTCATGCCAAAGAAGATAGCTAATTTGTTGGATTTAAAATATGAACCTCTTGAGAAAGGAGTTGCCCAGCTTGATGGTTCTTCAGTCAAGACCATAGGTGTTGTTAAAAATGCAAATTTTACCTTACACTCACGTCCAAACTTCTCCATTTCCCAAGATATTTTTGTCATAGATCTGCCACCTTACTTTGCCCTATGTTTATCAAGGACTTCACAGCCAAAATAGATGGATACTTCTCATTAGATTGGTCTCACCTGTATTTCAGAACTTGATATGGTGCTAAGGTGACCATAAAATCAGAGTTATGGGCCAAAGATCACATAGATCCTTATAATCCTAGTCCCATAAATGCAAGTTGTGTGATCATGGATCCAAATGAAATCATTGATAGTTTAGCTTATATGAGAATAGATATGCAAAGGAATAAATTTTATAGTTTTGAAATACCTAAATGAATTTAATATCTTTTACAACACTCAAAACACACTCGTAGTACTTATCTTTTAATGCTTAATTGAGGAAATGTTTGGTTGCAATTTCAAAAAAAAATTAGGATGGCATTCCTAATTTCCTTTTCATCTATCAAATAATTCTAGAATGAATTTTTTGCTCAATTATTTTTTTGTTCCTAAATGTTGGACTTATATTTATTATACTTAGACATACTTTCTCTTATGTTAGAGGTATACATTAAAAGCAACATAGAGGTAGTTTGTGTAAAACAATCAAAATAAAGATGAGAATATATTAGTAGTAGTATGGAAGAATCTCTTAATGTGCTAGTATATAATTTTCAAGGATCCACATGTACATCATGAAGGTGTGAATGTATCGGGTAGAATTTTTTTTCTTAAGTGCATATATTAAGAAGTTGATCATGAAAAGAATACATTGAAAGGTTTTCTATAAAAAAATTATGTTCATTTCAATATATAACTATTTATTTGGATATTATTCACATTTATTTGAATATTACTCAAAATAATAAACAATAAATTTACACATATTAATATTCATTTCAATCAATTTTACGTTTAAATATGTGTCTGAATGATATTAAAAAACAAATATAAAGTATCTCCCACATTTATATAATTTATGTTTTCTCATTGCAACATTCAAATACATTCTACCTAATATCATGCAAAAAACTTTCCATTAGATAATTTATATATTAAATGTATGAGTGATTTGTACGTGATTTCATTCCACAACCAATGCACATGATAAATTCTACCTAATATTGCCAACCATTAACAATTGTTATAACAACTACCATTTATAACAACTATATAAGAAAGATCTAGCAAACTCGGAGATCCCTAGGTCAATATTTTATGGGAAAGCTATAGTTCGACCTGCTAAGCCCTTCTTTATTAACCTTAGATTTTAATTTTCAAAGACTCCTCCAACTTTGAGGCCTTCTACATTTGAAATACGGAAACCATCATCACACATGAACCTGAATAAGGTTCACATTCTGACAAATAAAACCCTTAATCATGTTCTTGAATGTGGATTTGAGCGGGAAAATAAAAAATTCAAACACATTGATCATAACCCTTGGCAGCGCAACAAGGGAAGAAATAATAGGGGGAAACAACCAGCTCATAGGGAGAAGAAAACAATGTTTGACATTTGTGAGGGTACTCCACCCTGATCTCCAGCAAAGATTAATATTGAAACCCAAAAAGTGGATAGTTTTGTTGGAGATAAGCTGAGTGGGGGGCCCAGACATTCCTCGACTATGTACATATCTAGAGAGTGATCTTTCTGGATCAAAGGGTAATCAAGATCAGGCACAAAAAATTACCCGCGGCCACATTCCTAGGTAGATACCCTCTCAATACAAGCAAATCAAAGCAAATCTGGCGAAAGAAACAAGCAGGGGACACAACCTCACTGAGGCAAGAAAGATCATTATTACTTTACCAGAGCTCATGCTCCACTCGAATATTGACTCTCTTCGCCAAATGGCTCTTATTGGTAAGTTCTCTATTGACACATTGCTGTTATTAGACATTAAGGAATGGGCTTTGCAATTCTGGGAGGGCCTCAAAGATTTATTTTTTGTAGATCCAGATTCTAAATTTTTTATAGCTATTTTCCATTCAAAAGAAGATAGAGATTTGATTCACAAGAATAAAGGATGGTTTTGCAAGGGTTTGGGTTTATATACAATGGCTTGGATTCCAAATTTCATACCAGATATTACCCTCACAAGATTCTTCCCACATTGGGTTTCTTTCCCCCTGGTCCCATTAGAATATAGAGATCCAAAAATTATTGAGTGCATTGCTAACAAAGTGGGTATTTTCCTAAGGCATGATTTCATCCCCTATGAGTTCCCCCAGTATGAGGTCAGAGCCTTCATTCTTATTGACTCTCAAAAAACCTCCAATAGGAAGATCTATATAAACTCTAAATGGGGTGAATAGGCCCAACAAATTGTCATCCAAGATCCATCCACTATTTCCAAGTTTCAACATAAACTGGGGCATCTCAACACAGAATGCCTAGGGAGACAAAAGGGATCTAAAAATGTTTTCCCTACTCATAATTCTAATCCCCTCGCATGCATTCATAACATATCAGGGGGAGTAAGTAACCAGAAAGATAATTCTCCAGGGGCAGAGGCGCCATATACTACTCTGGAATTGAGAGATAGGGGTGTCTGGCCACATGGATAAAATATTCTATCTTCCTCCCCCAATGGATAAAATATTCTCCAGCATCACAAAATGTGGGTTTATTTGAGTATGCTTCACCAGAATCTTATCTTTCTTCTGTTAACCATGTGGTTCACCAACTAATCTTTCATGATTCTCCCATTACTCTCTTTAATCATGTCAAGATTGTCAAATGTCTAGGGGTTCATCAGAAAATTACATATAAAAATCTTATTGTAAACCCTCACAATAATGGTGTACATAAAATTGTAGAGTGGAAGGGGGATATGACCTCAGTAGCTTCTCACAACTTCTCCCCTAGTATCTTAGATAGGCATGAGGTACCCTTTCAATTTGACCCTAAAAGACTATTTGAAGATCTCGAATCATTAAGTTTGAAAGCAACAAACACTGAGGATCTAGAAAATCTTTAGGTGAAAAGATATCAACAATCCCAAGAGATCGACATAGACAATAGCTTTCAAGTAAATTGGACTTCCTCAATGACTTCATCTAGTCAAGGTATACTTAAGGAAAACATTGACTACAAGTACCCCTCTCGATCCCAATCTAAAGATGAATATATTTTGGAGGAGTGTAGTCGCCTAAATGGATCTATGCTAGAATCAGGTCAGATTCAGAATGAGATTATATTAGATCTATATGCAGTTATGGTGGATGAGACCCCTTCTCAAGGTATACTTAAGGAAAGTGACAACTGTAGGTTGTCCTCACTTTTGCAACCTGAAGATGAGTCTAATATGGAGGAACACATTATTCAAGATTCGCCCATAAGAGGTATTGGTCAGATTCAGTATATGACGGGTGGTGAACAATAGTAGATGAGATTATTAAGGACAACTTATGTAAATGTTTGGATATGACAAAGACCAATGAAAAGATCATCCACCAGTAGATTCTCTCCATAGATCAATCATCTATTCTTCCCTCTCATCTTAAAAAAAACTCCTAAAACTAGAGGAAGAAAGCCAAAGGGCTCAATAACGAAGGATGAAATTGCAGCAGGACTCCAATCCACTTTGGATGGAAAATTTGTGTCCACAAAATATTGATGAGGAGAAAAAAAGGCTCTCCTTGTCAACAATGAAGATAGCCTCATGGAATTTCAAAGGCATTAATGCCTCTGACAAGTGTGGTAGGATTAAACAGATGATTGATTCTACTCATGCAGATATTGTGTTACTACAGGAAACTAAAATGTCAACAGAAATTTATGAGAAGACAATAGGTAAATGGACTTCCTGGTCCTCTGTTTATAGACAAGGCATTAAATCTTTAGGTGGGCTGGCTATGCTATGGAACACCAAAATAGTCCAAGGACATCTGGTCGATCACAACAACAATTGGCAACTTCTGAAGATGGATAAATTTGATATATCCATTATGTTAATTAATGTGTATGGTCCAACTGCCACACAAGACAAACACAGAGTGTGGAATGCACTGACCCACATTATACAATGTCACACTGAATAGAATGTAATCCTTGGTGGTGATTTTAATGCTATTCTCCATCAGTCAAATAAAGTTGGCATAATTTTCCCACCTCTATGTACTATTCAAGATTTCTCAGCTCTCCTCATAGATACTAATCTAATGGACATTGTCCCATAAAATAGAACATTTACTTGGACAAATAAGAGAGCTAACTTTGCAAAAATTGCAGTCAGATTAGATAGATTCTTAGTCTCTCATGAATGAAAACTTAAAAATACTAGTTTCCAATAAAAAATTCTGCCTCTACCCTGATCAGATCACTTCTCAATTATCCTATATATAAAAATTGCATCTGTATCTGTCAGCCATCAACCATCATTCAAATTTGAGAGAATGTGGATGCGTCATCCTCAATTCACACCTTTTCTCAAACAATGGTGGGTCAGCTCTCCACATGTGAATGGATCCAAAATGCACCAATTTTCTATGAAACTGAAACACATTAAAGGTCTTATTAAGACTTGGAATGAGCAGGTGTTCAAGAATATCTTCAAGAAAAAAGATACAGTTAAGCAACGACTAACAAATATTCATGAGTATATTATTCAACATGATATGAATAATGGCACATATAAAAAAAAAAAAGATCTTCAACAGGAATGGCAAGAACTTTGTGCTAAGGAAGAAGAATACTGGAGGTATAAATCACGAGAGTTGTGGTTACGTGAAGGGGACAAGAACACAAAATACTTTCATGTGTCAGCCAAGAAGAAGTGAGCAGCTTTCTCAATCTTTTCTATAACACATCCAACTAATAGAAAATTCCTAAATAACACACAAGAAATTCAAGATGAAGGGGTAAAAAATTTCAAGAATCTCCTTTCACCCAATAATCGTCCTTCACCATCTCAAGATCAACTGGATGAAATCCTTGATGCTATCCCTCCCTTGATATCTCAGCAAGATTATGATGTACTTATGGCTCCTTTTACTATTCTAGAACTCTGCCATGTTGTCTTCTCATTGCCTACATATAAAGCACCAGGCTCGGATGGGTATATGGCTCTGTTCTTTCAGTCATGTTGGGAATTGCTGGATGTCATTGACAAGTCCAGAAAGAGTAAATACATGTTTAAATATTCCAATACCAAGAATATTTCTATCATCCCCAAAGTGAAAGAACCTAAAACTTTTGCAGATTTCTGACCTATTTCTATCTGCAATACAACATACAAAATTATAACCAAAGCAATTTACCTGAGATTACAACACCTCATCCCATCCATCATTTCCCCAGAGCAAGGAGGTTTTGTCCCAGGACGTGATACCATGGAAGGGGCACTAGTTGCTCATGAAGTAATTGATTCCATCAATAGTGATCAGACATCTAATTTTGTCATTAAACTTGATATGATGAAGGCATATGATAGAGTGTGTTGGGAATTTCTCTTCCAAGTCCTTCATAAATTTGGTTTCTCAAAACATTGGTGAAAATGGATCAGAGCTTGTATATCAAGAGCATGGTATTTTGTCATTATCAATGGAGTTTTGATAGGTTTTTTCTCTTCCAAGCAGAGGGTTTGGCAGGGTGATCCACTTTCACCAATTGTATTCATCATAATGGCTGAAGCACTTAGTAGGACAATTCAGAATTAGCATACTCTTCGACAATGGACAGTAGAACACATTGGAGGAACTGACATCTCAGTCACACACTCCCTATTTGTTGATGATATTTTACTATTTGGCACATCACATGTCAAAGAATCTAGACAGATCAAACGCACTTTGGATTTATACTCAGCCACCTCAGGTCAGAAAATAAATGCACAAAAATCACAAATCTACTTCTTCAACATGAATCACATCATCTCAAACAAAATTGCTCAAATTTTGGAATTTTCAGTTGACTTATTACCATCAACATACCTTGGTATTCCCTTTTTGTGGGAGCAAACAAATCAAGTTATTAGACCTTAGTAATTGATAGGATTAAGAATAGAGTAGCAACATGGAAAGCTAGATGGCTCTCATTATCAAGTAGAATTCTCCTCATTAAAGTAGTACTCTTGGAAATTCCTAATTACTACCTAGCAGTTCTAAAGGCTCCTCTCATGGTAATTCAACAGATTTAGAATCTAATCAGGGACTTCATATGGTCAGGAAATATGAATAATGAGAAAAATATCCCCCTTATATCCTTAGAATATATGGCTCATGTCCCAAGACTTGGGGGTGCAGGCGTCCATATTTGGGTCAAAGGAATAAATCATTATGGGGCAAGTTAGTATGGCAAATGTACACCAAATCTCAAAACAAGTGGTGCCAAATTATGCAATAGAAGTATCTTGATAATTACAACCCCTTGCGCGTCCTATTTGTTGTTGATCCCCTAATGGATCTGCAATTTGGAACTTTATGATGAATTGAAGAGATATTGTATACAAGTGTGTGTCGTGGGAAGTTAAGAGTGGGACAAATATCAAATTCTTGAGAGATTGGTGGAATGGGCTCCCTGTCCTGTGGTGCAGGAGCACCTTAAGGTCTTTGGTAGATCTTTGAAATATTTTGGCTTGTAGGTTGGTTTTTCCAACCACCATAGTGAATAAGGACTAACTAATAAAGTCCCATGTGAGTTCATTGTGTGTCTAGAGTCAAGAATTATTAGGGTTTAGTGTTTGATGAGATCAAGTAGTATCTAGGGGTTTATACATCCTTAAAAGTCAACCAAAATGTCAAAGGTTGAAAAAAACTCCAAAAATAGAGTAGAATTCATGTATTTGGTGTTTTTGAACATTTTAAGGTCATGTTATAAGGTTTAGGACCAAGTTGGGTCATTGGAAGTGAGAATTGGTCATTTGTGCAAAAGATGTAAAAGTTGTCATGACAACTTTTGCAACTTTGCAAAGTTCTCATGACAACATTTCCTAAAAACTAGGAAAGGGATTTAATGGTGCCCAAATCTAGACAAGAGGGTCCAAACATGTAGGAATTGGGTATATAAGGTGGGGTAAACCCTAATCTAGGAGTTAGTTGTCATGTTTTACGGACTATATGTTGAGAAGGAGTTAATTACACTGTAATTTTGCAACAGAGCCATCATCCAATACCTTAATGGATAGAATGGAGTAAAATAATGCATTGAGAGGGTATTTTTTGTTATGTAATTGCTTCTTGTACCATTGATTTGATAATTTTTACTCTTTGGTGAACATTTTGAAAATTCTTTAAGTTCCATTGGTTCTCTATCCAGTTTTGAACCAGTCATGTAAATAATGGCTTTTCTAGAAGTTACCGTGGTCAAAAACCTATGAACACTTGGAATCAAGTAAAGCCTTGTATATATGTTGTAAATATGGTTTGTGGAGTGTGTGTGTATAGGGAATCCATGGTAACAATCAGGCCCTAGGCGGGTACTGTGTATTCTGGCTAGGAAGTCTGAATAATGCTCTGGCAATAAGATTTTCTTAGGTATTGGTGTGTGCCAATCTTTGGTAGAGGTGTGTAGGGGAATGTATCTTAGAAATGTGGATGTAATGAGAAGAGTAGAGGAGGTAATTAGAGTGCCTATTAAAGACAAAGAAGCCAAACTAGTATACATGCCCTTGAAACCCTTAATTTTAGGGGTTTGGTGGAAGTCCAAAGTACGGACAAAGTGGGAAACTAAAACCTTGAAAATCCTAGAGCCTAGGATAAACCCACAAGGAATCCATAATTCTTTCATATGGGTGTTAAGGGATTTTGGGAGAAAATCCAAGATTACTATGTATAGGAGGGCTGATTAGGCCTAAAAGGCTACAAGGCCTTAAAACTTGGAAATCAAGAACCCGATTGAAAGGAAGATGAAAGATACATCAATTTGGATCTAGTGTAGTTGAAAGAGACCTATAAAGGGCCAGGAATCCTATCACTAGAGAGGTAGGGAAATTTGGAAAGAAGGTGGACAGGACAAGTTCATGGATGTATAAGAGTATGGAGAGGAATTTAGAGATAGTTTGAAATTGTTGGAGAGCTCAAAAGGAGATAGGGGATCAGGGAGATATCCTCTAGTTAGGGTGGTGAAAGGAACCCTAAGAAGACCAAATAAAGGTCTTGTAAAGAGAAAGAAATCTCTAGGAGTTGGAGCTCACCATCAAATTGGTATCAGAGCCACTGAAAGGCTTGGGAGTTGATTAGTGTATGTTAGAGAGGAGTGGATCCATAGGAGAAAGCATCATGGTGACCAATGTTGAATTGGTAAGGGATTTGTCAGAGCAGAAAGACAAGAATAGGCTTCTTGAAGAAGATATGGAAGAAATGAAGTTAAAGATGGAAGAGTTTGTAGAGACAACCAACAAGATGAAAGAGCAGATGAGTGAAGATAAGGATAAAGGGAAGAAACCAGTAGAGGAGGAGATAGAACCTGAGCCTGACCCTCCTCTACCTGAGGAACCATTCCTTAGGGCCCTCAAATCAGTGAGTGGCAAGGATGTAGAAGGAATTCTAGTTTTCTCTGGTAAGATGGATGTAGAGATGGTTATGGAATGGAGTGAAGGCAGGGAGAACCACTTGGAATGTGATGGAATCACAGAAGCATAGAAGTTAAAGATAGCCAAGTCTAGGCTAAGAGGACAAGCACTCACATGGTGGAATTTTCTACAAGAAAAAAGGGAGAAAGAAGGGAAGAAGCCCATAGTAAATTGGAAATCTATGGTGGCCAAGGTGAAGGAGAACTACCTTCCAGAAGACTATGATATTCAGCTACATAAGAGAAGGCAAAACCTTAGGTGAAAGGACCTAGATGTGCCATCATATACAAAAGAGTTCCAGAAGCTTTGTCTTAGATCTAGGGTACATGAAACATAAAGCATCAAGGTTTCTTGGTACCTTAATGGATTAAGGTGGAATATACAAGAAGAGCTCAACCTCTTTACTCTAACCTCCATTCATAGTTTCTTCCAAATGGCTCTAAAAGTTGAAGAGAAACTTAGAAAGAAACAAGATTCTAATTCAAGGGGTAGAGGAAAGGGTAGAGACTCCAGAGGAGGATATAGAGGTGGTTCCAGTGGAAGGGGTAATGAAAATGGAAGCCAAGGAGACTCTAGGGGTTCTGAACAAAACCATGAGTCCAACCACAGGGGTGGATATAATAGAGGAAGAGGATTTCACAATGGTGGAAGAGGAAGATCAGGTGGGTTTGGAAGAAGCTCACACTTTTCTACCATGAAGTGTTACTAATGTGGCCAATGAGGTCACCCTTCTTATAGATATCCAGATAAGCAAGAAACTTCACAAGGAGAGAAGAAGATTGCCTATGTCCAAGAAGAGAACTGTACTAAACAATCAGAGGTGAGTCTAGATTTGAAGAAGGGAGAGAATCTCATGCTGAGAAGGATCTTGATCAAAACACCTACTAAAGATGAACATAAGCAGAGAAGGGCTCTTTTTAGAGTCAAGTGCAAGATATTGGGGAAATTGTGGAAAGTCATCATTGATTCAGGGTCCATAGATAATGTCATATCTGAGGAGGTAGTACAGAATTTGAAGCTCACCAAGATCCCACATGTGTGTCCCTATAAGGTTACTTGGTTGAATAAGGGGCAAAGTATCAAGATAAGATACTTTGTGATGTGTTTCCAATGGATGCATGACATTTGTTGCTTGGTAGACCATGACAGTATGTACTGATTCTAGGGAAATTAATAGGATAACTATTAGATAAAGATTTCTTATTCCTAGAATAGAAGATTTAATGGATTGTTTGGGGGTGTGGGGGGGTGCTAAGTACTTCTCTAAAATTGATTTGAAAAGTGGTTATTATCAAAATAGAATGAAAGAAGGGGATGAATGGAAGTCAAACTTTAAAACTACAGAGGGGTTATATGAATGGTTAGTTATGCCCTTTGGGCTTACCAATGCACCTAGTACCTTTATGAGGGTGATGAATGAAGTCTCGAAGGATTACATAGGTGTGTTTGTAGTTGCCTACCTAGATGAAATCCTCTTTTTTAGTAAAAACAAAGAGGAGCACATGAAGCACTTAGAATTGGTATTGAAGAAACTTCAAGAGGAGAAGCTCACCATAAATTTAGAAAAGAGTGAGTTCATGAAACAATATTTAGTCTACCTAGGCTTTGTACTGTCTCAAGGTGACTTAAAAATGGATAAGAGTAAGGTTGAGACCATTCTTAGTTGGCCTACTCATAAGACATGGACTAAATTTAGGAGCTTCCATGGGTTAGCCCAATTCAATAGGAAGTTTATTAGGAGATTCAGTGAAATTTGTGCACTAGTCCTAGATACCATTAAAGGAGAATTGAAAACAAAGTTTGTGTGCACCAAAGCAGTTAATGAGGGGTTTGAAAGATTAAAGAAAGAAGTAGCCACCCAACCTATACTGGTTTTACCAAGTTTTGACAAACCTTTCATAGTAGAGTGTGATGCAATCAACATAGCAATTGGGGTTGTCTTAAGCCAAGAAGACAGGCCAGTAGCATTTTTCAGTGAGAGATTGAATGAGGCAGAGTCTAGGTACTGTTCCTATGACTTGGAGCTATATGCTCTTGTGCAAGCCCTTAAAAAATGGAGGCATTATCTATTGCCTAAAGAGTTTGTTGTCTTTAAAGATAACCAAGAATTGAGTTATATCAATAGTCAAGACAAACTTAGTTTGAGACACATCAAATGGATGGAGTTTTTGCTGTCATACACCTTCACCATTAAGCATAAGAAGGGGGTAAAAAACAAGGTAGCAGATGCCCTTAGTAGAAGGATTATTACCATACAAGAGATTTAGTTCCTGAGTATAGGGGTTTAAGGGTTCAAGGACCTTTATGAAGGAGATGCAGACTTCTTAGTGATTTACAAGGTGTACAAAGAATTGGAGAATCACTTTCATAGTGAGTATGCAGACTACACCCTAAAAAATGGCTTATTTTTCAAGGGGAAACAATTATGTATTCCAAGGGGATCCAGGAGGGAGAATCTCATCCAAGAAAAGTATAATGGGAGTTTGAGTGGACACTTTGGACTAAATAAGACTTTGGATCTAGTGGAAAGATTTTATTGGTGGCCAAATTTCAGAGAGACATAAGAAGATATGTAGAGCAGTATGGAGTATGTCAGAAGGTAAAGGGGACTTCGTCAAATGTAGGCTTATATCAGCCATTGCCCATCCCAAGTAGACCATGGGATAAGAATGGATTTTATTGTAGGACTACCTAGGACACCTACTGGTCTAGACAGTGTGTTTATGGTAGTGGATAGATTTAGCAAAATGAGTTATTTTGTCTCATGCAAGACAACGCATGATGCTAGCCACATTGCCCATTTTTTCTTTAAGGAGATAGTGAGAATACATGGCTTGCCAACAAGCATAGTTGCAGATAGATATGTGAAGTTTATGGGACATTTCTAGAAGACACTTTGGAGAAGGATAGGAATCAACTTGTCACATAGTTTATCTTATCATCCTCAAACAGATGGATAGACAGAGGTGATCAACTGAGTACTTGGTAACTTGTTGAGGTGTTTTAAAAAAGAATATGGACAAAGTTGGGAGAAATTTATTTCACAAGAAGGATTTGTCTACAATGATAGCACAAATTAGACTACTGGAAAGAGTCCATTTGAGATTTTCTATGGGTTACACCCAAGGGGTGTTCTTGAGTTAAGAGATTTGAAAGGATATGAAGAAGACAGTGGTCATGCAGATGATTTTTTCCAGTCAATGAGGGAGGTACATGAACAAGTTAGAAAGACACTAATGGAGGCCAACCAGAAGTTGAAAACCAAGAGAGATGAAGGAAGAAGAGATCTACAATTTGAGATAGGTGATATAGTAATGGTGTTCATGAATAAGTCTAGGCTATAAAAGGGCATGCCTATTAAGTTGCAGATGAAAAGGATTTAGCCATGCAAGGTGTTAGCCAAGTATGGACCTAATGCTTATAAGGTGGAGCTACCCAAGGAGATGTCAATCTATCCTATCTTCAATGTGAAAGACTTGATAAAATATAAAGGACCCTAAATGGATGAAGTACATTACAGTACTGGGGTGAACAAGGATGTGGAAGAACTTAAGACTCCTGATCAGATTAAACCATAAGTTGAAAGGATACTGGATTCAAGAGTGAAAAAGAAGACCAGGCATAAGATATGTATGGAGCATCTAGTGAAATGGAGATATAAACTAGAGTCAGAAGCCACACGGATAGATGAAAGTGACTTCAAGAAGCATGGAATTAGTGAGGAGTTCCTAACACCATAGGTGCCCTAGCTTGTTTGTTGCATGCGGAGAATGGTGCAAGACCACCTTAAGGTCTTTGGTAGATCTTTCAAACATTTTGGCTTGTAGGTTGGTTTGGCCAACCACCAGAGTGAATAAGGACTAACTTATAAAGTCCCAAGTGAGTTTAGTGTGTGTCTAGAGTCAAGAATGATTAGGGTTTAGCGTTTGATGAGATCAAGTAGTATCTAGCAGCCTATGTCTTTAAAAGTCAACCAAAAGGTCAAAGGTTGACCAAAACTCCAAAAATGGAGTAGCATTTATGGATTTTGTGTTTTTGAACATTTTAAGGTCATGTTATAAGGTTTAGGACCAAGTTGGGTCATTGGAAGTGAGAATTGGTCATTTGTGCAAAAGATGTAAAAGTTGTCATGACAACTTTTGCAACTTTGCAAAGTTGTCATGACAACATTTCCTAAAAACTAGGAAAGAGATTTAATGGTGCCCAAATCCTGAAAAGAGGGTCCAGACATGTAGGAATCTGGTATAAAAGGTGGGGTAAATCCTAATCTAGGAGTTAGTTGTCATTCTATACGGACTGTGTGTTGAGAAGAAGTGAAATTACACTGTAATTTTGTAATAGAGCCATCATCCAATACCTTAATGGATTGAATGGAGTAAAACAATGCATTGAGAGGGTGTTTTGTGTTTTTTAATTGCTTCTTGTACCATTTATTTGATCATTTTTACTTTATGGTGAACATTTTGAAAATTCTTTAAGTTTGACTGGTTCTCTATCCAGGTTTGAACTAGTCATGTAAATAATGACTTTTCTTGAAGTTCATGTGGTCCAAAACCCTATGACCACTTGGAATCAAGTGAATCCTTGTACATATGTTGTAAATATGGTGTGTGGAGTTTTTGTGTGCAGGGAAGCCATGAGATCAATCAGGCCCTAGGCGAGTACTATGTATTTTGGCTAGGGAGTCTGAACAGTGGAGTGGAAATAAGATTTGCTTAGGGATTGGTGTGTGCCAATCTTTGGTAGAGGTGTGTAGGGGCATGTATCTTAGACATGTGCATGTAATGAGAAGAGTATAGGAGGTCTTTAGAGTACCTATTGAAGACAAAGAAGCCAAACCAGTATACATACCCTAGAGACCCTTAATTTTAGGGGTTTTGTGGAAGTCCAGTGTACGGACAAAGTGGGGAACTAAAACCTAAAAATCCTAGAGCCTAGGATAAGCCCACAAGGAATCCATAATTTTTTCATAGGGGTGTTAAGGGATTTTGGGAGAAAATCCAAGATTACTATGTATAGGAGAGCTAATTAGGCCTAAAAGGCTACAAGGCCATAAAACTTGGAAATCAAGAATCCGATTGAAACCAAGATGAAAGATCCATAAATTTGGATCAAGTGTAGTTGAAAGAGATAGTTTGAAATTGTTGGAGAGCTCCAAGGGAGATAGGGGATCGGGGAGATATCCTCTATTTAGGGTGGTAAAAGGAATCCTAAGAAGACCGAATAAAGGTCTTGTAAAGAGAAAGAAATCTCTAGGAGTTGGAGCTTCCCATCATCCTACTATCGCCAATCATTTAGCAAGATATAATAACAATTTTAGAAAACATATGGGGCATTCAAATCATCAACTATGTTGCAGTTGTTCATATTTTTTTAGGAAGAGTCATATGGAAAGACCCAAATGAAAATTAAGGCATTAGATGCCAAGGTGGTATGGAAATTATATAAGGAATAAGATAGTAAATGGGTTAAAATAGTGCAGAAGAAATACCTGAAAAACACAAACCTAGACAACATATTTAGATTAGCCAATCCACTACGAGGATATAGAATTTGAAATTTATTACTTGATAGTAGGGAGGTAATCTCAAATAGAATTATGTGGGATGTTGTAGAAGGTAACAAAGGCTTATTTTGGAGTGATTCTTTGGGGTTATCAGACCCTGGACAAAAACACTAATCTTCTTAGAATGAAAGGAATCCTAGAGGAACAAGTTAGAAAATATACATGTTAAGGACTATAGAGAATTACTCGGTGGGGATCCTTCATTGGGTTGTAAGTGGTCTTTAAAAGGTTTACCCCTAAAAAGGACAAAATTGAAAAAATTAAGAAACATTTTTCGTAGCTAGGAATTTTACTCCAAAAAAGGAAGATGAAAAATTAATTTGGCAAGGATTTAAGACTGGTGAATACAAAGTAAAGGATGGTTATTCATGTTTAATAAATTCTCAACAATAGGAAAATATAGACCTACCGACAGACTTATGTTGGGACATATTATGTCTTCCCAGGGAAAGGATTTTTCTATGGGCTACAATGTAGAATAGAATTTTTACAGGAGATTCATTTAAGAAATTGGGCTTTGCTGGCACATCTAAATGTGTGCTATGTGAAGCAGAAGAAGAGACAGAGGATCACATAATGGTTAATTATCCCTACTCATCTGAATGTTGGCAATGGTCGTGTGATAAATTGGGTTGGAAAATAGTATTATAAAAAATTCTCAAAGACTTATTGATCAAATGGCCTGAGATTGGTCACAACAGTTTATTTAAGGGTAAAAGCACAATAAGTTGTCACTCTTTTACAAAGGAAAAGGTTAACAACACCAAAACTGTACAACTTCAAGAGCATAACAGTCACATTTTTATTGAGAATTTGAAGATGATGTAAATTGATGAAATGTGTGAAATAGGATGAATTTTATGCCTATAATTTTTTTTAAAAAATTTGAACAAAATTTAATATGATTTTTGAAAATTTTAGGTCTATTTTTCATTTCCTAAAAAATACTACAAATCAGGGAGTTTACTTCCCGCCAAATCATTATAAGTAAACATTGTTTTTCCCTCCAATTTCAGAATATGTTTTAGATGACATGTATAGTGAGTGCAAAAAAAAAGAAGTGTTTTTGATCTATAGTTTTCCCGTTATAAGTATTCAAGGTCGAACTTACCTGAAATCAACAATTTTTGTCCACCGTCACTTTTCCTCTATCAAAAATATACCAAAACCCAAACAAATTACATATTTTTGAAGAGGACTCTCTTCTCTAGTGTTGTCTATGATTTTGAAAAATTTCTTAATTGATTTAGCATTTATTTATTTATTTTCTCAATCAATGACTTCTCAAAGTTGAATATTCCTACATGTAGCTTTTAGTGAATATGTTCAATTTTTTGTAGTTGAAACAAAATAAAATTTATATGTCAAGAATTGTAGTTCCAAGATATAGAAAATTGTACTTTTAGTTTTTTGACATTTTTTGTTTTGAGCAGAGAACGGAACAACAGAAGCGCAAACTTCTGGCTTTTTGTATTTTTGGAAGTTTGGCTGCCAACATGGCATGCCACCTAGGCAGACTCGGCCGAGTTCTTCTAGGCCGAGTACCCTTAGGGGTCACCCCCTTGCGAGCATTCATGTGGGAGACCCACCCTTTCAAAGATAAGGGTATATATAAAAGTTATTTAAAAACAATAGCAATTGTGAATTTCATTCTTTATTTTAAAATATAAGGGTTTTTGAAGCTAGGAGGCATTTTTTGGGGGAAGCTACAAAGGCATTTGTTTCCGAAGGAGTGTGAAGGAAAGTTTTTTAGTCAAGAAGGATTAAAGCAAAAAAAAATCTTGCTTCTGTTTGAGCAATGGGAAATAAAAGGACTAGAATAAGGAAATATGATCGTAAAAGGGATGACCAAATGAAAGGTCATACAAAACTTATCAAAGAGAAACCGGTCGATGTTGAAGAATAACTAGTCAATGTTGAAGAAGGTACAACTCAACTAAGGGAGGATATTGGTAGTAGTCAAGGTATACATATTTATCCCACAATGCAAAATTTGATGGAGATGAATGAGGAATCACTTGTCATTTAAATTGCACCAGAGCACTTGGTACCTGAAAGAACTATTAAATTGCATCTCAAACACACGTGGAAGGAAAATTTTGAGGATAAATATTTGGTGGTAAAAGCACAATTGTTTGCAAAGTTATTCAGGAAAAGAGAAATGACTCCAGTTTTGGAGTTGTTGGGTGTTGATAATAGGAGAATTGTAGGAGGTCAAGTAGAAGAAATAATAATTAAAATAATGGGAGAGGCTTCGAGTGGGAAAGGATTTTCAAATTTCTGTGGGATTCCTGCTAGGGAGGAAGGCCTGGTTGTGGGCAATGGTCCTGGTCTTGGACTAGTGTTTGCCAAGGGGAATTCCATCAATCCTGTGGTAGATTCTCTAGTACCTGATTTGAACCCAGCCTAGCAGGTGTCAGGATCCATTCTAGGTGGCAAGGAGAATCATTCTCCCTACCAGGTTGTGACAGTGTGTGCTTTTCCTATGCTGTGTGCTACTAAGATTCCTCTATGGTTTTGCCTTTTCCTTGAGGAAATCTGTCGATTAGAGGGAATATTTTAGAGGATGGGCCTAGTCTAGTTCTAGGAAAAAAGAGCTCTAAGGACCCACTAGTGGGGTCCCCTAAAGTTGGTTATGTCGAGAACAACACCTCTTCTTCCAAAAAGTGGTCAGAAATATTGGGTGCTAAACAAGTGGAAAATCATTCGTCTGTAGTTATAACTTTGAAGGATGGCTTTGTAGATGGTGAAGTGGCCATTTTTTTTCCTGATAGTTTGGTGGATCTCTCTATCTCTACTATGGAGTTTACCTTGGTCGGTAAGTTTCTTGGCCCTCGTCCTAACATTAAAATGGTTAGATCTTTTGCTAGAAAAAAGTGGACCTTGAAGGGATAGGTTGACATAGCCACTTTACTAAAGGGGTTTTTATCCTTTTCCTTCTCTAATAAAGAATACTAGGCCTCTATCTTGTGTGGAGGGCCATGGATGTTTGGAAGAACAATGATTTCTTTCTGTAAGTGGACTCCCAACTGGGATTATTCAAATAATTTTTTCAATGCAACGTTGGTCTGGGTTAAATTTCCTAGCTTGCCTCTCGAGTTCTGGAATGAGGAATTCTTTAAAGGCTTTGCCTCCTCTTTTGGAGGGGAGCTTCTCTTTGTCGACCCTATGACTAAAGTTAAAACCCGCCTGGTTTTTACTATAATCTGTGTCAATATTTGTCATTTTGATAACCTCCCTTTGGTTATTAACATCAATTCCAAGATGGGTATCTGTAAGCAAGAAGTGGAATTTGAATCTCTCCCTTTTGCATGCTTTGTGTGTCATAAAATGGCTCATTGGGCAAAGAATTTTCTAAAGAAAGTGTGGAAGGACCCCAAAAGTGTGGTCCTAGATCTTATTCCTCCTAAGGAGCACAAACTAATCTAGAAGGAGAAGAAGGTGTTGGTATCAACTAAAGAAGTTAGTATTAACAAGGGTGACTAGGAAGGTAGTAGTGGTGACATTGTAGATTCAAATGGGATTCTAAACTTGGAAGAAGGGGAAATAGTGGAATCGGTAACACACATCTCCGATTCGTTGAAGTGTTGGTAGAGGTTGTGGTTCCTATCCAAGTTACAGATCAGGTGTTCAAAGTCAAAGGTGTCATCCTTTCCATTCAACTGAATAGGGTGGCTATGGGGGTGGATTCTTCCTCTTCTAGCCCATAAAAATCTAATGAGGAGGTTTCATCTTCTACTCCAAAAACTCTGTCTAGTAGTGGTGATGAAGAACCCTTTGCTAGTCTAGATAATCTAGATCTGAATGTGGCTCCATGGACTACTTAAATAGGTAAGAAGCAAAAGAAATAGCAGAGAGCTCTCACTACTCCTGGATCCAAGGGAGTGGTTATGAGGAGTAGGGCTGATGGAGGGTCTAAATTTCAAAATGTGAAGGCAGATGTAGGTTCCCAAAAGCAAACTCCAGGTCGAACCTCAGAGAAAGAAATTAGAGAAAGCGAAAGTAAAAAGGATATTGTGGATAGTAAGCAATTGACCATCCAGGATGTTTGCACTCTGGTTAAGAAATGAAGATCATATCATGGAACATTAGGGGGCTTAATGCAGCCCATAATTAGGATTTGTTGAGGAACCTAGCTAGAGATCATAAACCACATATCATGATGGTTCAAGAAACCAAAATGATTAAAGATAAGGTTGAAAAAATCAGAATTTTAAAAAATGGAGGTGTTGTAGGATCCAGTTCTATTGGAGTCTTGAGAGGTATAGTAGTTTTTTGGAATCTCAATAATATCAGAGGTGTTATTCTTGAAAATGATGTTAAGTGTGTCAGCATAAAATTTACTCA
The DNA here is from genome assembly GCA_018584345.1 of Thuja plicata. Classification (NCBI taxonomy): domain Eukaryota; kingdom Viridiplantae; phylum Streptophyta; class Pinopsida; order Cupressales; family Cupressaceae; genus Thuja; species Thuja plicata. Next base: position 493,223 of record MU223824.1, on the reverse strand, counting down.
TGTCAAATCGGATTTTGAATGGGTTACTACTAACATCTATGCTCCTAATTCCAAATCTGGTAGAGCTAATTACTGGAAAATGGTCAAAGATCAAAGATTGTCTTTCTGTGAGTCTCCTTGGCTGGTTATGGGAGATTTCAACTATCCTCTAAAAGAGGATGAGAAATTTGGACGGATAGATAGTTTGAGTCAACTAGAGGGAAGAGTTGATCTGATGGATTTTGTCAATCATCAAGCTCTTGTTGATATTGATCTTCAAGGTGTTAATTTCACTTGGTCTAATAGGTGAGTGGGAGAGGATCTTATTCAGGTTCATCTGGACCATGCCCTGAATTTTGGTAATTGGACTAATAACTTTTGCTGCTCGTTGTCTTCTATTACAAAGGTTGGATCAGATCACTCCCCCCTCTCCTTTGTTGCTGAATTAAAGAAGTTTAAGGGAAATATCCCCTTTAGATTTGAAAAAATGTGGATTGACCACCCTGAATTATAGCAGAGAATCTGGGAATGGTAGAATGTGAACATTCGTGGGACTACTATGTTTTAGGTGTCTAAGAAACTCCAGAATATTAAACAAAATATCAAGGTTTGGAGTAAGGAAGTGTTCGGGGACATCTTCAAAGTTAAGTTGGACTTGCAAAAGGAACTTGAATCTATTTAGGATTCTATTCAGCAGATAGGTATGTCCCATGACCTTAAGGAGAAAGAGTCAATGCTTTTGGCCAGGACTCATAACATCATTTCTAAAGAGGAAGTGTACTAGAGACAAAGGTCTAGATTATTATGGCTGAAGGCTGGAGATAAGAACACTAGGTTCTTCCATTTGTATTCTTCCAAACATTGGGCCTCTAACAGGATTTCCAAGCTTAGGTTAGCCTCTAGCGTGGTAAGAAATGATAAAGAGATTTCTCTAGCTATGGTTAAATTTTTTTCTTCTCTTCTCTCTGGAGATCATTCACTTTTGTTAGATAATCAGGCTTTGATCCTTGAGTATATCCCTTCTTTAGTGAATGATCCCACTAACAAGTTTTTGACTATCATTCCTTCCTCTGAGGAAGTCAAGAAAGCTTCTTTCTTGTTTGAGGGAGACAAGTCCCCGGGTCCAGATGGATTCCCTGGATTCTTTTTTCATAAATTTTGGCATATTTTTGGAAATGATATCTGTCACGCTATTAAATAATTCTTTGGTTCCAGAACCTTTCTAAAGAAGATTAATGCTACCTTTATTGCATTAATTCCTAAGTCCCCTGGCGTTGATTCTGTTGACCCTTTTCGACTGATCAGCCTATGTAATTTGGTGTACAAAATTTTCTCTAAGGTTCTTACCCTTAGGTTGCTAGATATTCTTCCTCATATCATCTCACCCCAACAGAGTAGTCTTGTTCCTGGGAGGAAAATCTTGGACTCCATTATGAAGATTCATGAGGTAATTCACTCCACCCACTCTTCCTCTAATCAGGGTTTCCTACTAAAGCTCGATCTCTCGAAGGCCTATGACCGGGTGGACTGGTAATTTTTGATAAAGATTCTCCAGTCCTTTGGTTTCAGTGAGAAATTATTGCAGCTTGTTTCCCAGCTTATCAGCACCTCGATGGTTGTTTTCATTGTTAATGGATCCTCTTCCCGATTCTTTAAGCCCCCTCGACGGCTTCGTCAAGGGGATCCTTTATCCCCTATTCTCTTTGCTATTTTGGTGAAAGGCTTTGGTCTCTATTTTTAGAAATTGGCCTTTGAAGGTTCCATTGAGGGCCTTATTCCATCCACTACCTTGAGGCCTTGTTCTTATGAGCAATTTGTTGATGATATGGTGATTATGGGGTCTCCTTCTATCCAGGAAGCTAGAAGGATTAAAAAGGCCCTTACTATCTATTCTTCAGCCATAGAACAAACTATCAATTGGCAGAAAAGCTCTCTATTCTTTATTAATACTGGACCGTAGATAGGCAAAATAGGATTGCTTGCATCTTGGGGTGTGATATTGGGTCTTTGCCTACTTCCTATCTTGGCCTCCCTTTGGGTTTGAAACCCCTGACTCTTTTTGGGTGGGTATTATGGACAGATTTAATAGGAAACTAGCTTGTTGGAAGGGAGCTCTACTTAGCCAAGCTGGTAAACTCCAACTTCTGAAGGCTTCTTTGTAGAGCCTCCCCATATATGCAATGAGTTTATTCAGGATCCCATGAAAAATTGCCGAAGTGATAGAATCTATTCAGAGAAATTTCCTTTGGTCTAGAGTGGAAGACAAAAAGAGACTAGCTCTGGTGGCGTGGGACAAGGTTTGTACCCCAAAGAAATGGGGAGGTCTAGGGATAAGGCCACTTAAGGTCATTAAGCAGGCTCTTCTGGCTAAGAAAATCTAGCACATCTATGGTGAAAATAAAGAATGAAATGACATTATTAAAAAAAAATATCTCTACACATTCCCCCACATGTTGGACTTTATGAAGTCTAATGTGAAGGTGCAGGGTTCTTTCATTTGGAATAGTATCCAGCAAGCTAAGGAAACAACTTTCAAGGGAGCTAAGTGGCTTCTGAGTAATGGCAAGAGAATTTTGTTATGGGATGATTGTTGGGAAAATGATCTTCCTCTGAATTCCTCAAATTACGGGCAAAATCAGAACTGGGTTGACCTTTCTGAAGTTAATTTCTTGTTTAAACCTCTCATGTTGGATTTGAATGTCTGGAAAGTGGAAAATTCGAAGGAGGACATGTTGATTTTGGGAAAGCTTTCATCGGGTCACTATTTTGTGGCTTCAGCATTTGAGATCTTGATTAAAACCCCAGATCCTCTTCCTTTTTGGAATCAGGTTTGGGATAAAAGGCTCATTCCAAAAATTAACCTTTTTTTTTTGGATGGTTTTGTAGAACAAGATCCTGACCATTGACAATCTCCAAAAAAAAGGAATGGTTCTGCCGAATAGATTTTTCCTATGTAAATAGGCGGAGGAGTCGATTTTCCAACTGGCTATTGATTGTGTTTTTTTGCAAAGATGTTTGGTGCCTTACCCTCTAAAGCTAGAATATTCACTAGATGTTTTTGAACAATCTGGAAAAAAATTTCAAGCAATGGAGAAAATGTTGATGTTCTTGTCATGAGTTCACTATGTAATATTATAGCTTCTCACATCATCTGGAAACTTTGGCGAGAAAGAAATGATAGAGTATTTCGTGGTAAGGCTTTACCTCTAGTGGTCATAGTGGAAAAGAATAAAAGAAGCATCAGAGAGAATTGTAATATGTTTAGTGGTGGTATGTTGGATTTCAAAGCTGGATTTTTGACTGGTACTATGGCTTTGTCTCCTTCTAGGTGGGAGAATGTCATTTGGCTTTCCCCTCCAATTGGCTTGATTAAAGCCAATTTCAATGATGCCGCAAAGGGAAACCTAGGCCCTATGGGATGTGGTGGTCTTATCCATGATGACGAGGCAAACTGTCTTGCGGCCGTGACCTTCCCTATTGGGGTCTAGACCAATCATGTGGTAGAAGCAATGGCCCTACTGCAAACTCTAAAGCTAGTCAATGAACTATGCCCTTGAATGTTTGGATCAAAGGTGATTCGATGAATATCTTCAATTCCATTAAAGGGACAACTAAGCCATCATGGTCAATCAAGGCAATTATTGATGAGGCTTCTTTAATCATTAATTCATTTTCCAATGTAATCATTTCGCATAACCTTAGGGAAGTGAACTATACTATGGATGAGCTGGCTAACATTGCAGTTAAGGTCGAGGGTATCATGACCTAGAAAGAAGTTAGTAATTTGACGATTTAAGTGAGAGCCAAATTGGTGTATGATCTGACTCATAGCAAATGAGAAGATTTGGAAAATCTTAAAAATCTCTTATGAATTTATGGCTTTCATTAATAACTGGCAACAAGATAACGGAAAGGTGTGTCTTTACCAAAAGGTTTAAATGTAGACATGCATACTTTGGTTGTTTTAAAAATTTGATCTTGGTGTTTCTGATCTGTCGCTACTTTTCTTCCACCATTGTTAGTAATTTTCAAGATACCATGGGGGGTGGGTTAAACAGAAAGGAGCCAAAACATGGTAAGAAATGGAAAACCCAAACCGAGGTCTGGGATAAGCTTAACAAGGGAGGCCTCACTAACTATATGGAGTGCCTTCATGGCTCCAAAGACACTATCATGAATTCTTTTGTGGAAAGCTGGAAGGACGGGACTGTGGTGATCAGAGGTATGGCCGTTAAGATCACTGAATATTTGATTGTTGAGGTTACGAGCTTAAATACAAAAGGTATAAAATTTTACAGAGACAAAAATATATCCCAGAAGGCTATTCAACACTTCCCTAAGAACGAAGTGGAAGTAGACAACCTGGTGAAAGACTCTGGAGGGTTTTATGTTAGTTACATCAAAGATTTCTGGGCTAAAGTTCTTATGGCGATCATGGAGTATGTGTCTTTGAATGGGAGATATGAAAGGGCCCATTTATTTCACTTCGTGTTGTTATGTCATTTTTGACATAAGGTGAGAATTTATTTCCCCTTCTACTTGTTGCAATTGCTCCGTCATAGCATTACTGACCACAGGCATAAGGATAGTAAGCCCATTTTTCATGAGGGCTTGATTCTCTTGATTGTTGAACATGTTAAAAAATTTGCGGCCTCCAGTCCTCTTATTATTTCCCTGAGAGACTCAGGCTTTGCAAAAGCCAGAAAATGACACAGGGTTGGAGATGATAAGGTGGAACTGACTATTAAAAAGCTGAAATTTGAGAGAAATAAGGGAATGGAAACAAACTCAAATGCTGAGAGTGCAGATGGTTATGATGAGACCAACTACATTCCCCACTCCCAGTCTGATGATGAGAGTAAAGAGTCACTTTCTATTTCGGTGAGTGCCTCTAGTGATGAAGAGGTTAAAACTATGGGAGCCCACAGTGTTCAGGAAAAAGGTAAAATGGCTGAGGTTGTTGAGGAGGATGTGGTAGGTCAAAAAGTTCCTATTTTGGTCAATTACATGAACTCGAAAGAGCATGACATCCCCATCTCTCCGAAGCTCGAGGTTCTTATAGAGGTTCAGTCGAAATAGAAAGTGGAAGATACTCCAGGGCAAGACAATGTTGAAAAGGACCATATCCCTGATTCTTCTAAGAACATTCCTTTCTCTAGACTGGTGGACATGTAGGAGAAGAATGTCCATCTTCTCCAAGAGGACATGGACGACAAAATTGAGACCCCATTTGGTGTTCTTCAAACTACAAAAGCTATGTCCTTGTACTCATTTCGACTGATGAAATGGGTATTTAAGGAAATCAAAATTCTTCATCTGAACTTCAGAGCTTTATCTTCTCGTGTTGATCTTATTGATTCGGGTTTTGTAGGGGATGATGGCAATCAGAACAAGGAGGATGGGAAAAATTTGAAGTCTCTGCATGAGAGATTGGACACTCTGGAAAATACTGTGAAAAAAACTATGAAGGACAATAATGTCTTCATGGGTTCTACTATGGAGTGTTTTAATTCCATTAAATCTAAGATGGACTCCCCCACTATGAAGATTGATGAAGATAAAGATGATAAGGAAGATGATGGTCTAGGAAAGCGCACGCGCTTAGCCAAAAAGAAGAAAATTCAAGACAATATCTGGGAGCTCTCGAATTTCAATGCAGGCATCAAAAAGGTCTCTGAAGCAAAGAAGGAAGTGGAGGGCACTCTCTTGGAGTTTGCCTAGTCTTGGTGTTCCCCTATTTTTTGGTGTTTCATCTTTTGGCTTTTGGCTGCCGGAGAGTCTTGCTAGTTTCTGGCTTTCTTCTCTAGTTTTCTGTTTTGTTCTAGGTTAGCAGGCTGGGTCCCAGTCATGTCTCTGTTTAGTCCATTTTATGTTGTCTATCTTTTTTCTTTGGTTTGAAGGGGTTTTGAGTCCCCATAAAACCTATTTTTACCAGCAATCAAAACTAATAATTGAAAATTTACTTGTAAGATTCATTGAACGTTGTTAATAGGACAGATGGAGGATCTGATTTAAATTCTGCTAGATGAGTGTTGATGACTTTAAATTCTAGTAAGAGATTGACACATAGAAATCAAGTTTGAGAAATTTCTGATTTACTAAAGGTATCTCGAAGAACTTTTCAGAGATATATTAGGAAGTGAATTATGTTGGATATGGACATTGAAAATAATTGAGTACAGATTTGTAGAGTTCCTTGGAAAGACAAAACTTCTAAAGATGTAAGAAGATGGGTAATTGAATTTTGGACCAACCAGTCTCGTGTTTCTTCCAATAGAAGGGACACTATACATATGAAAGACGAAGAGACCGGTATGAAGATTTCACATCCAAAACAATTTGTCGATACTACACAAAGTAAACTATTTGAAGCATTCAAACAAGAATTTTCAGATGTGAAAATAGGCCAGAGAATGTTTGAGATGTTGCGCCCTTGCTTCAGATGCATAAATAAGGTTCGTGAAACATGTTGTCAAAATCATTTTGAGTTTCACTTATACTTGCAATCATATAAAAAGGTTATGGTAGTACTTAATCTAGATATGGTTCCTCGAAGTACAAAAAAGTTTGTAAAGTCCGTTTTATGTGATAAATCAAAAGGCTCGGATGAATTCAATGTCTAGTGCATAAAAAATGAATGTAATGATTGAGGAAATATATAGGAATTTCCTTTATAATTTGATAATATTGATGCTACAACACAAGTCCAGTGGAAGAGATTTGAATATGAGAGATACCAAACGAAGACAGGACAAGAATAAAAAAATTTTATTGAAGGAGAGTGAATTATTGTATCTTTAGTTCGAGGACAAATTTTGATCTATGATTTATCCACATATCCAACATTGTCATGGTGCGCGATAGAAAGATAAACAGTTTCATGATTCAAAAAATTGTTTCCCACCTGATTGTAGGGTAAGTGCAAGAAGTTGGGTACGAATTCGATGGAAGTCTTGTGGACTTGAAAATTGCCGCTAGAAACGGGCACCCATTTTGAAAAAAATGGGCGCTCGTCTTATGCTCAAACACCCGATCCAAAATTCAAAAAATGGGTGCCCATTTTTTTCAAAACGGCTACCCGTTTTCAAAATGGGTACCCATTTTTTTCAAAATGGGTGCCCATTTTATAATTTTTTTGTTTTAAATTATATTTAAGAAACCCATATTTACATGCCAATTTATTATATTTAAGAAACAGGTACATATTTTTAAACGTGTGTCCATTTTTTAAAATTTGAATTTACAAGACCACCCTTTGCATTAGATTTTAGTTCAGGATAGGTTTTGTGGGACCAAGTCTATGCTTGGACCTCCAAAATAATGGCTAAGGCATTTGAATACCAGATTTATGTCTTGCCATAATTTTTTGAGGGGCTTCCTAATCGATGTTTTTGATGAAATGAAAACCCATTAGAGCTCTTTCTGTCTTTATTTCAAAAATATAAATTTTATAGTGATATGATAAATTTTACTATTTTTACAATATTTATTAATCAAAAGTGGTACTTAAACTTAAAATAGTAAGGTTCACTAAAAATTTAAAAAAAAATTTGATTTTATGTTTTTGAAAAAATGAATTATATGAGCCCAATCTACATATAATTTTCTTCAAAATAAAAAAAAATTCCAAAAAAGTAAATTTTTTGTCAAATTATGATGGTCGTACATGAGAGGTTTTGAAAATGTACTTTATAGTCAATTAAAAAAAATATTCAATTAAAAAAAAAAGAAAAAATATTCTGACCAATCTTTGATGTGTTAGGTACCTTCCCCCAGAAGGATTTTAAAAAAAAGTATTTATTTACTTCAAAATACGGTGGTCGTATACATGTGGGGTATGGTCCTGAAACAAACATTTTCAAAAAGGGGCTTTTAAACATTCCTACTAAAATATATTTTCTACCATGTGGGTATTCAAATAAATTACATATTTGAAAACTAGACTCCGAGCACTACATTTTCTATTAGAGCGTTGTTTGGAGATCCAATCTCTAAGTGCCTCAAATTTTGACATCAATTGATAAAAAATTTGAAAAACTGGGAAAACACTTCCACTTTTTTCCCAAAAGTGGGACTCAACTTCTCGCAGCCACCCAATATTCTTTCAGTTGTAGATTTTGCGGAGAGGAATACATTTTCCCCTCAATCAGAGCTCCAAACTCAATATTATTGTTATGATCAAGTTGCAATATTTGTGCATGTGACTTATAGACATGAACAATTTGATTTGGATGAGATAGAAAGTATAGATCAAAATGAATGTATTATCATCAAGGAGGTTCATTTCTATATCAGTGATGATAAGGTTCATGATAAGAGCTACATGACTCATTGTTTCGGCATGGTTTTTTAGAATCTTGTGAGTTGCGGGATAAATGCTTCACAACATTGGATCTGGTCTGATGGGTGTGCGAGTAAGTACAATTATTTTATTTTTGTCTTTCAATTCTATTAGATATAAATTATATATAAGTTTTTTAAATTTTTTCACATGTTATATATATATATATATATATATATATATATATATATATATATATATATATAAAAGTTAAATGTTCATGTGTGTGTGTATGTATGTCTGTAACTTTAAATTGTAGGTCAATTTAAGTATGCAAAAGCCTTTAATTGGTTAGCCATGCAACATGCTCGACACGATGTTTAGTTTCTTTGGAACTTCTTTGAAAGTGGACATGGAAAAGGAGAGCATGATGGAGCAGGAGTATGTGTGAAGCGTACACTCTGACAATATGAAATTTGAGGTATATATACATATGATATTCAACTTGTTTGTCATATAGTATGTAAACGTTATTTAATCTTCATTTGCTAGAAATAAACTAATTATATACTAAATTATTAAATATATCTAGGTAACATGATAGAGAATACAAAGAAAATTGTTGAATGGTGTCAAAATCATTTCGCTACTCAAGACAAAAAAATACAACAAATGTTACTTTTGGGAAGTGATCTAGGTATTTAAAAATTTCATTTTTCAAACTCAAATTCTAAAAATTAAATTATAGGTCACATGTGTTTGAAAGTTGCTCGTCTATATATAACATGTACATGCATTTCACATTTTTCATAATTGAACTAAGATCTGGCTTTAATTTATTTAAAATTTGTAATTTGTCCAAATATCAATCGATACAGTCCTTACAATTGTCAATCAATTGTTGCAATTATAAGTTTACATCAAGTGACAACTATAAGACAACACAAGACTCCACTAATTCAAATAACAAATAAATCATGCTTTTGCGAAGATTGTGTTAACAACAACACAATGAGTCAATGCGTTAATATTACAAATGGATATGTTTCAAAATGGGATAAAAATGAGTTAATTAGAATGGCTCCTTATGAATATGATGACAATGACATAGACATTCATGATCCTATATATTCAGCTGACTATAAATGTGTTTCTAATTTAGTTGTTATAGGTGTGTATTGCCATACATATACACACATATATATATTTTTATTTATAGTTTATATATATAATTTATTAGGTTTATATATAATTAAATTTTACAATGAAATTGTACAGTTGATATTTTTGTTGTGGTTGCGGATCCTGAGAATGCAGAATATGTAGATTGTTTTCTACTAAGAGATGCACCAAAGAAAAATACAAGTTGTCACAACAAATTTTTGATGGTGATAAAGACATATTTTTCCATTAGTATAAAAGGAAAAACAATTTTTGAACCATCAGTAACACCAACATCAAAAGACAGGTTTAGTGAAACCCGACAAACAAGTTCACAAGGGAACCAGACGACACAGTTTACTAGTGCAACCCAAAAATGTTACAAGAGGAACCCGACATAGCAACCCGACAGAGCAAGCCAAAAAGCAATTTATAGTGTAACCCAGTATAACAAATAAAAGAGGAACCCGATAGACTAAAGAGCAACCCGAGCACCAGTCTACCAAGAGAAAGTTATAAATCCCAAGAAATGTGGATCTGAATTCCACGTCAAATAAAATACTTGTGTTTTATATTTAGCTTTTTGATTAGCTTTAAATACATTTCTTGATAGACAAGCAATGTAATTGTAATTGTTTTAATCAGTCTAACTGATTGAAAACATGCAAACTAGGAGATCAAGTTCAAGTTGTAAACCTTTGATCATAGAGTTATCATTGTAATACATGAAACTCATTTAGGTCAAACTCATTGTATAAATAGATATGTAATCAATCAGAACACATGGGTGTGATGATGATTGTAGTCGAGAAGAACATCTATGGATCAGACTAAGAGTTTTATGCAAAAGAACAGCCAAAGATGAAATCACTTATCAAGAACAAGAACCAAGGCTACCGAGCATAATAGAGGTATTGATCAATCACAATAGATGAAAAATATACATGTAATATTTATTGGATCTGTATTCAGCAATTCTAAATTACATATACTCAGGTCAATGAATATTTTTGACTATATTCTAACAAGTGTAGCAAATAGAATAAATCCTTGAGAAAGATAGATTTAACAATCCTTTGTAAATATCTTAACTGAGTGCACACTAAATAGTGTTGCTAAATTTCTTAATAGAGTAGACCTTAACCAGTCTCAAAAATACTCCTAATAGGGTAGATCATTAGAAGTGTTCAAAATCGTAAGCCTTAACTGACCCTTTCCATTCTATAGATAGTGAAGCTTTGTGGATTTCATCCCCACCATAGTTTTTACCTTCTAACAGGGGTTTTATGCATTACCAAATCTTGTGTCATGTGTCAATACATTTCATAAATGTTTCTATGAATGTTTACATGCTAATTGAGTTTATGAAATGATATTACATGCATAAAGATAGAAAAGCATGATATATGGTTGGTAATACAAGCAATTGATTACATAAAGGATTAAGGTTAAGAGATAAAAGTTTTTAGGGTACTGATTCACCCCTCCCCTCTTAGTACACACCATTCCATTATTTCCAACAATTAGTATCAGAGCTAGATCTCTTATTTGGAAAAGTTTAAAATACTTAAGAGAAAAGATCATACAATGGAAAGGTATAAGCTAGACAAGAGTATTGAGAATCATAAGTTAGAGATACAGATCTTCTATGAGAAATATAAACAAGCTAGAGTTAAGATGAGACAACTACTAGATGAAAGAAAGGTTATGACATCTCACTGTAATGAAACAGACGATCATGAAGAAGAGATACCTGATTTATTTGAGTCATCAGGATCTACATCTTGCAATACATCAGATACATCTGAAGGAAGCATTACAAGCGTAAATGAGATCAATCAACATCTGGATAGACAAGTAAAATCACTGCAAATCGGTCAAGAGACACAGATGGTAAGAATGATTGAGGTTATGAATAATGCTAGACAAGCTGAGAAAGAAAGAACACTAGCTATTGATGATAGGAGGAAGATCACTAAAAAGATACAAGAGAAAGAGTCAGAAATAGAAAGACTTACTAAACATCATCATGTGATCACCAATCATATTATTCTTATGAGTCAGGAGGCAAACTAAATGAACATAGAACTGAATGGAAATCTGGAATCTATTGGTGAGCTAAGAGAAGAAAATGAAAGGCTGGAGCATGAAGTGAGAATTCAGCAACAACACAATGACATGATCAAGAGAGCCGAGGAAATTTTTAAAAGGATGGATGATTTTCTGTATGGACAAAGAAGAGTCAACAACAATAGTGGATTATGGTATACTGAGAATGGAGAATCACAATACCAAGCTAATCCAAAGAATGTCTACACAAATCCAAGACCAAGAAAGCAGTCATGCAATCACTGTGGAAAACCAAGCCACACATCAAATTTTTGTGGGAGAAAAATAAAAGGTATTCCTAAATCCACATCCTCATTCATAGGAAATTGTTATAAATGTAACAAGAAAGGAAATAAAGCATATGAATGTAAATTTGAGGTGAAACAACCAAAGAAGGAAACCTACATGGAAAAATATTCTCCTACTTGGAAAATGCATGGGCATCACATCTCTTGAATGCAGGAAGAAAAGAAAGCAAGCATAGAAGCTAAAAGATCAAGAAACTTCTTATCAACCAAAAAGAGTCGATAACTCATATGTTTGGGATTACAACACATGGAAAAACTACACATCATGTGGTAGATATGGACACATAGTAGAAAATTGCATGAGAAAATGGATGAGAAAGTCTAGGAGCTGGACTAAGCCCAGAATGGCATGCTTACACTGTCATAAATTTGGTCATCTAAGAAAGGATTGCAAAGGCTGAGTGATAGAGACAAGAAGATTTGCCAATGGAAATACCATTGAAGACATCAGGAAGATGAGAAATAAAATGTGGAGAAAAGCTACAAACACTGATGATGCTGGACCAAGCAATGCAATTGTTGACACCTTATCCAATGGATCTGGTGACATCACCACCCCTACCTAAGATGAACAAGTAAGTATGGAACTGCACTATACTAAGTTATACTTTACATCAATTCCTTTCTACATAGTTAAAAATGCCAAACTAGCATGATTAAACATGCACTATGGTATTACTTGTTATGATTTTGTGAATTCAATCTCGTTAGTTAATGCATGCCGAAAAGCATCAGTGTACTTATAAAGCTAAGTTGTCAATGCTTACCGAGAATCATCAGTTAACATACAAAAGCTAAGTTTCTTGTGTAACCTGAGACTCGTCGGTAATCAAAATACAATGTTGTCTTCACCATATAAAAGATCTATCGGTGAACGTGTGAAAAGTGAAATGAGTTGACACACGTCCTGAGCATCACATTTTCACTGAAAATAAATTTGGCATGTCACCTGAGCGACTCCATCTTCGGCACCCGACAAGTGGTTAGAGCATTAATTGCACCACTTAGGGCACCGTCTATAAAAGGATGATGAAGACTTCATTTCACTCACCAGTGATTTAGAGCAAAGAAGCAGAGTGAAGCAAAGCACAGAGCCCAAAGTCTAGGTGACCATTTTGGGGTGCATACATTTGCCCCTCTTTGACAAATATGTGGCCAACACGGGAACACATGTAGTCAAAGAATGCAGTTGAAGTGTGAGGTCAAAATGGGATCACAAAACAACCCAGACATGTGGTCGAAACAGGAACACATCAGGACAAAAATAAACACAATTGAAAAAGACAAAGTCAACACCAAAATAAGTAATTGACATTTCAGAGATAAGAATCTCAAATAAAACTGATATAATTGATAAAGCTGAATCAAACATTGAAGTCTGATAGGTACTGCCCCCTCGTGATCGAAATCAAAATGAGATAGAGGAGAAATAGAAAATTGATAAATTTGATCAAATCAAACTAAAGATAAGGTTCTTGATGTAAGATGAAAGATATAAGGATCATAGAACCAAGGTAAATTATTAAGAATTAAATATTATGCCCCAAGATTGAATTAGAAGAAAAGAAGCGGGGGAAGAAGTAGGGGAAGAAGAAGAAGAAGAAGAAGAAGTGGGGTGAAAGCAAATGGATGAATAGAATTTTGGAAGAAATGGAAAGAAATGGAGAGAAGAAAGAGAATTTGCCTCAAGAAAGAGAATGCCCCAAAATTAACCAACTGTTTAAGATAGAAAATTTCGATTGAGATCACGAAAGAAGATAGGGAAATGAAGATCAGAATGTGATCATAGTTGATTAAAAGTCCACAAGAAAGATGAAGGAAACCCTCAAACTCATAATGTAGCCTAAAATACAAATTAACATGAGATCTAACAATGCAAACTACATGAAAATGCAAAGGTGTACTTGCAATAGAGCAACAAACATAGGATCTTTTGTTCATCATTCATTATAGAATGTAAAGGAACTTATTTTCATCATTGGGCCATTATTAACGGACATCAAAAAATCACACAATCATCACTAGTCACAAGTGAAAATATGAAGATATGAATGTGATTTATATCGGATTGGAATGTGGAAAGATTCTAACATAAGCATCAAAGACATAAAGGTCAAGATGACTGTGATGTTAGCTTACCCAATTTAATATAGCAAAACCATGCTCGCATCAAGGCATAGAGGCCAGGATGACCAGCAGAATGGTTGTGCAAAATAGTGAAGCATAAAGTAGGAAGAAAATAAAAATATGTCCCATGCCCCAAGTCCTCTAGCTATGCATCATGGAGAGACTTATTAGACAAGGACACTCAACAAAAATCAATAACAGTCAGCACACAAAGAAAAGATCATGACATA
>MU223824.1:412827-451241 GCA_018584345.1 Thuja plicata | reverse complement strand
CATCGGCTAGTATAAGATGCATTTTGATCTTTTCCAAGGCCACAACATTAACACTCCCTCTTGGACTTGAGGGAAGATAATAAAGACCTCTAGTATGATGTTTATCTCAATGAGCTGTAGTCTCATGCTATATATAATGCCTTAATCAAGGATTTTATCCACGTGCATCTCATTGGTGATTCTATCCATGAGTTCCTACTACTATAGTCTCATAATTGTTTTACCTTCAATAGTGAACTCCCTCTCAATCAATATGATCGGGTTTATCACAAGTTAACTGAATTATCTGTTTCCTTAGATGCTAAATTTCACCAACTTCTTGACCCTTTTCAAATATTTTCAAGTATTTCCTTTTGTAAGGTGAGCCCATTAATTCGATACTGGTACCCATCTCCTTCTTCATAACATATCAGTTTCCTTCTGATTCTTATGTTAATTTTCTTCAGATTCATTTGTAAAATTCTTCTTTCTATTAATCTTATACTTAAGACCAATTGAGAATGTGGCAAATGCAATGTCAATTATCTTGATAATCTGGCAAGATTAAAGGATCCAATGGATAATAATATATCGATCATATGTTTGATCACTGTATACCCAAATGATAACTTTAATATGGGCGTTGTATTCTGATTTGTAATTCTAAACGTATATATTTGAGCCAAAAGTGGTTGCTACTAAATCTTGGGTAATTCAAGTATGGATAAAAGGTGCAATAAGAAAGGATGGTCCTCATATGATTAGTATTCCTTATTTGATCTTTCAGATGTATGTATTATATGCATTTATAAATCTCATATTCCTTCGATTGATTTTCAGAAAAACATATGATTAATTTTCCTCCTTGTCAAGTATCTCAGTATATCTGATCCAAATATCTCCCTCCCATTTATCGACTATTCAATGACCAAGATGCTGACTGGTTTCCTATTCCATGAATTTGTTGGAGTGTTTGATGGACGTGTATTTTCTTCCCTTCCTAATTTGCTCCATTCCATTATCATTATTAGACTCCTGTGTCTTGAAGATATGTGACACATAATTATTGTAGTGTATTCATGAGGCCCTTTTTTATTAAATCAACTTTCTTTATGAATGGTTGTTGAAATCATGTGAGGGTAGAATCTTCAAACACTCATTGATAGTGATCATGGGTAGTCTACGGGGATATGAGAATGGACTCTCTCTCGAGGGTCTTTTAACTTTCTACACTTGATGTAATGATCCCTTAATTGAGATCTCTCTTAATTTAATCCTTTGTACGGTTGCTTATGATTTTCAATAATTTTGATTCACAATTCAGACATATTATTTCCCACAAATTTCTTGTAATCTGATTTCTTCTTACTTATTCATCCTTAGAAGTAAACGAAGGAGTGGTAATAATCTATGCAAACCTGAAAAGAATAATTTAGGGGTAATAATATCCATCTGATGGGTCATCGATGAATCATCTATCCATCTTCCTCGGTTGATAAATATGACTTGACACAATATATATGTTTAGCAATGTTTAATACTTTCCTTGCACATATTGTAAATTTTTATTGCTAGATTTATTCGATTCTAATATTTCCCTCACTTGTTGGCCTAGAGACTACTCTCTTTATCTATCATTGTATATTTCTTGAACACTATGCAGGAAAAGTATTTTTTCTATCCATGTATTGATGTTGAAATCCCTTGTTGATTGCTAAATACATTTCCTTGTTAAGGATGGACTAAACCTTCTTGGTGCCACCTATTTTTTAGTATGCAAACATGTTTGGTTATTGTAATTGCGGTTTGATATTCTTGTCCATTTCTTATTATGGTTGTTATTGAGTTTTAAGCGAGCCATCTCTCTTTTTCCATTGCTAGCTTGCCATCTAATAGATTACTGATATTTCTCACAGCTTGCATGAAGTGTAGATGCCAGATTTCTAGCAATATTGGAAGCGTACTAGTGGTTCTTCCAATTATGATTTCACCCATGGAATGTATATTGGATTATATTGGATTACTTCCTTTATGAATTTTTAGGAGCAATCGATTTGATATCTTACTAGCATCGGTCTATTCTTTGACCACAATCATTTTCCCAAATATAGTTTGAAGTTGTCGTTTGACTAATAAAATCACTATAGCTTTATTAATTAGCATTTGCATCCCCTCTACCTCTTAACCCTCAATGAATCTCCTCACTGCTGATTGTATTCTTACAAGGTGTTGATTAAACATTTCTATGTGAGATGCTCGATGTTCAATGGTGCTTGATCGCTATTGACAGTTGCTCATTCCATAAAATTATTGGATTTTTTTTTTTAACCTCTTGTGACCCCCGATCATGTGTAGTCTAAGGGGGATATTATCGAATGTTAATGGGTTGGTCAACACCATCTTACTCGGCTGCTCATTCTTCAGATTGTATCAATACTAAATCTATTTTTTTGACTGTCACTATTCATCTTGAGACATGCCGTATATTTCCTATAGGTTAGGCTCTGATACCATGCTGTAAAATCAAGATCGTCCTATAGAGAAAATCTGTTACTCTTTACTATGTTGTTCGTAATATCCATTTTACTGATTATGTATTGTTGTGTGTTGCAGAGGAGAAGACGATGTTGTTGTGATTGATCTCTTTCCTCTCAACACATGATTCATTTAAATATCATTCAAGGGTATCTCTACGTAGAGACATGACTCTACGTGGCTGAAGCCACGTAGAGCCATGTCTATACGTAGACATGCCTCATAACAAGTGGTGCATATAATGGTTGACCTGAGATATATTAATGCATGGACTTACGTTTAACTATCGGTTGATAGTTAACGTAAAATCTATCTATGTTATGTTAACTATCCACCGATAGTTATATAACAATAATATTGTCTTTATCGACTGATTCGATTACTTCCATTTAATCATGCCACTTGGTTAAATAGACCGATGTCAATTTAATTACTAATGATTTTATATATATATATGTTACCAATAACTGAAAGGGGGGGTGAATCAGTGGCCTCAAAAATCTTATCCTTATTCTAACCACCAATCAAATAAACCTCAGATTATTATGTCCCTACAAGATGCATGTCATGAAATACTTATAATAATTAACTGTCTGTCAGTTTTCCTTGTCTATCCTTTTTCTCCTTGATTACCGATAAGCAGTATAACTATTTACCGAAATACAGTAAATATGCAGAGTATACCGATAAATCTAGAAATGCATATATGAAATGTAAAATAGTAAAGTAATAAACCATACACACATAACACATGGATTTTAAAGTGGAAACCCTATTAAGGGAAAAAACCACTGGGACTCGTACCCCAAATTTTCACTCTTTTGAAGTGAGCCCTGTTAAGAGCCAACCCTGTTAAAGGTTACAAACACACTATTAGGTGTGAACTTGTTAGAGGATTTTACACATATAGGTTGCCACTTAGTATCAGGAATCTAATGTTGTCATCCTTGAATCAGCCTCTCTCTTATACCGTCAATAGGCATCGGGCATATCCAATGCTACTTTCATGAATCAACCTTTTTGGCACTCCTTGGGATGTACCTCAATATATAGAAGACTGTTAAGTCCTGCTCTATTAAGAGACTTGATGCTTCAATGGTTAAACTGAAACAAAATGACCTGTTTCTAATGCAACTTGAATTGTAGATTTTCATATCTATTTAAGTACATTACCTCTCTAATCAATGTATCAATTTAATTCTTTTGTGCTCCATACTTTCTGCTCTGTGATGCTATGCTCACTGTTCGTCAGTATCTATAGAATTCTTTAGTTCTCCTTCAGCTTGATTGATCAGTACTACATGAAGTTGTTCTTCATCAGTTTCTCTTCAACATCCTCTTTCTATTCACTCCCCTTAATCCCTTTTCTGTGATTGTGATGTGATACTTGGAAATGAATTAAGATTGTCTCTTATATAGGCATAATATTCATTGATTCTTGATTCTTGATTCTTGGCGTGAAAAACAATCCAGCCAATCTGATTTAGAGCATAACTCCTAATTTATCTCGTAGTTATCTATATGCCAACTATACAAACCTTCTTTAAATCAATCACTTAACTCTGGTCGAATAAAAAAATGAAAACAACTAGTTAAGTCTATCTTTAGCTCTTGCCAACTAGATATTTTGTCATTTTTTGAACTCTCTATTTCGTCGGTCAACTCTTCAGTTAGTCGTCGATTACAACTGTCAGTTCCATCAGTGTGACTCCAGTTAGCTTTTGGATCTCCGTCCGTCGAGAAACTCTATTTTCAGCTCATCAGGGATCTTGTCATTTGCTTCATCGGGCAACACTGTCTTCTACTCGTCTGGTATCACTATGACTTTTCTTCTTTGCCTTTACCGATGGTGTGCACTCTGTCGGTGTTATCTGTCACTTAGTGAATACTTGACTTTTATGCATTGCTAAAAGAATAACCTTTGTTCCATTGATTCTCTCAAGTATTTGGCATTTTGTACATGACCATATAGATGATATCAAGTTGACATCAATGACAATACAAATCATTAACTGATTTAATGTGTTGCATTATCTTCAACTTAACATTATCAAACATTTAATCAGTTACATTTCATCAATCTCTCCCTTTGGCATTGATGGCAAAAAACTATATTATCACACTATACTTTTTCTAGTACAACATGAAATACAATTGTTGAGATTCATCAAACTACCAAACAGTTTGTTTTGATAACTGATAAAAATGTCTGACCATCGGTAAGCTCTGTTTTAGCTTAGATTTGATTCTTGCAACTTTCTATGTTTCTTATTCTGATGTGTTGCATCCTTTCCTTGTGTCAATATCTCTCTTTTGTCTGTTCTTCACATTTGATGTCTTTCTCTCTTGTCAGTAATTCTTCCTTTATATTTAACTCCTTCATACAAATTCTCTCCCTATGGATGTGATCTCTCCCTGTTGGAGTAATCTGACAATGGATAATCTTTCTTCTTTTTCTAAAGACTGTGATAATATGGATACTTTCTCTCCTTTTGATAACAATGCCAAACAAATATCTTATAGATATATGACATTAATGTCAAGTGATCTTATCTCTCCTCCCATAATATATTCCTTGAATTTCCCTTATCCATCACCAATACATCAATATGTTCTGGTGCTCAGTTTTGATATATACCTGTTGTATATAGATGTAGCTTTGAAGTTCATCCTTTTTTCTTGCATCAACATGAATGATATTCTGAGAATATGTAGGATGATGCAGCCTTCAGTCTTTTACTGACTGGTAGACAAGGGTTTGACCCCTAGTCTCTTTCTCAGGCACTCAAACGTATCCTTGGGTAGTGGCTTGGTGAAGATATCGGCCAATTGTTCTTTTGATTGCACATACTCAAGTATCACCTCTTTTTCTTGAACTTGTTCTCTTAAGTAATGATACTTGATGGCAATGTGTTTAGTTTTTGTATGCATGACTGGATTCTTGGAAATTTTTATTGCACTGGTGTTATCACAATAGATAGTCACTGGTTCTAAGATCTTCATATGCATACCTTCCAGCAACTATTTAATCTATGCAATATTTGAGCAATTTATAGCAGTAGAAATGTACTCTACTTTTGCAATAGACTGAGAGATGCATCATTGCTTCTTGCTAATCCATTTGACAATTTTGTCACCTATACATAATTCTCCTCCAATTGTGCTCTTCCGATCATCAAGATTTCCTGCCCAATCAATATCGGTAAACACATTTAGTTCAAATTTTCCTTCTCTTCTATACCATAAGCCAAATTCCTCAATATTCTTTAGATATCTTAGGATTCATTTCATAGTAGTCATATGTGATTCCCTGGGGTTAGCATAAAATCTAGCAATGTCAGGGTGATACCACAATAGTGGGTTACACTTTTTTGGAGGAAGAAATTCTTCATAAAATCTGTGAGCTGGAAAATTTAGTCGGTTACTTTCGATAGAAAGTACTTGATTATTTCGATCGAAACATTCTTATTTTTTATCGAAAATACCTTTTTTGCCTAGTTTCGATCGAAACTAACTTAGTTTCGATTGAAACTAAGTTAGTTTCTATCGAAACTAAGCTAGTTTCGATCAAAACTAACCAATTAAGATTTTGGTGGGTTTCAACCCATGCCGACATTAAACTAAGAAAGTAATTTTGATTGAAAGTACTTTCTATTGAAACTAATTAGTTTCTATCGAAAGTACTTTCTATCAAAAGTCTCTGAATAGAGGCCATTTCCAAAGGCTAACAAAATTCTACAGTTTTCATGGCTTTGGGGCTCAAGCGTGGGGCTCAAATGGAAGACTAGGGAGGTGTCCTTTTGCATCACACAAGTACTCTAAATGAGCTTTCTAACGAATATATATTTGACAATTTTTGAATTAATTAGGTCTATGTTTATTGGCATGCATCAAATGTAGGTTTTTTATCAAATATAAACCTCCAAGTTTGACGTTCAATGAAAAATAGTAGAAAAAAAAAAAATTTGAAAAATAACAGTGCCCTCCGGCTTCGAGTCTTCTTTCTATCAAAAAAAAAATTTCAATTTTGATAAATACACAACAAGTTATCAGCTATGCAGTCAAGGTATGTCAAAATTACGGTTGACTCTACTTCAAACATTCATAAAATATGCAATAATCATGATAATATCGTCAAACTAATTGCATGACCTCCGTATGGATTTTACAAAACCAAATTCAAAAGAAGTGCATTGACATCTATTTTATAAAAAAAGTTATGTTGTATGAAGTCATTGTACCTTTTTGAAAATGACATTTTCAGCAACATAGCAGTTTTAGTGGGAGAAAAAAAAACCATTAAAATCAATTTTAAAAAAATTAAAATATATATTTAGAATCTAGACAGAAAATCCTAAAAGACTCTAGTTTACTTCATCTTCCGATTTCAAACAGTTTAATGACAATATGCATCCGAATGTGAAAGTTTTTCTCAAAATGTAGACTTCAATGTCCGTTTAGGCAAAAAAGTGTAACCTACTATTGTGGTATCACCCAAGTTCAATTCCCACTACATGTGCAATATCTGGTCTAGTGTGTACAACATACATGAGTTTTCCAATCATTGATCTGTACAAAGTTTGATTTACCTCAGTTGTCTTGTCTTCTTTTTTCAACTTACATCCAGTAGCCATCGGTGTTCCAACTGGTTTGGAATCTTCCATCTTGAATATTTTTAGGACCTCTTTGATGTTTTTGGACTGAGTAATGAAAATACCTTCACTTTGTTGAATGATCTGTAGACCAAGAAAGTACTTGATCTCAAAAAACATAGACATCTCAAATTCTTTGCTCATCTCACTAGCAAATGATTTGCATAACATATCATTGCCTCCAAATATGATGTCATCAAAAAATATTTTAGGAATGTTGACTTGACATCCATTTGATATACTTTGAATCCTTTATATGTAGCATAAGAAAGCAATATTGTTACTCCTTCTAGCCTAGCAATGGGTGTAAAGGTCTCTCCATAGTCTATACCTTCCTCTTGTGCATACCCTTTGCATACTAGTCTTGCTTTGTTCCTTGTGACTTCTCCATTCTCATTCAACTTATTCCTGAATATCCATTTTGTATCGATGACATTCTTGTCATCTGTTCTTGGCACAAGTGACAATGTTTTGTTCTTCTTAATCTGCTCAATCTCATCATTCAAAGCACTTATCCATTCCTCATTATCTAGTGTAGCATTGACAGATTTTGGTTCAAACACACAAA
The DNA here is from genome assembly GCA_018584345.1 of Thuja plicata. Classification (NCBI taxonomy): domain Eukaryota; kingdom Viridiplantae; phylum Streptophyta; class Pinopsida; order Cupressales; family Cupressaceae; genus Thuja; species Thuja plicata. Next base: position 443,507 of record MU223824.1, on the reverse strand, counting down.
TTAAACAATTTGAGTTTAAAGACTTACTTCTTGTTCTTGTACCGGATTTCTTATCTCCTATGATCTGGACCTCTGGATGGTTCCTTCTTACATATCTTGCAAGTACAGGTACAGTTCTTTGTCTATCAGCTTGATCATTATTTTGGCCTTCATTCTCTTCTTCATCACCTTGCACATTGTCTTGATCATTATCCTGACCGTCAGCATTTGCAGCCTGATGCTCGGGAGTAATGATTTGTAGCTCAGCAGCTCTCCATTGTTGGTGGGGTAGAGTGTTAGGTTCTTTGTTTTAAGTGAACTTATTGTAATCCTCTGGTTCTTTAGTGCTTTCCTGTTCATTCTTTTCTACAAATTCAACTATCTTTACATTTGCACTTTCAATATTTTTGTTAGAGGCTTTGTTTAGACATTTGTAAGCCTTTCTCTTGGTAGATTACCCTAGAAAAATTCCTTCATCACTCTTGGAGTCAAGTTTTCCATTTCTATCATCTTTTAAGATATAACATTGACTACCAAAAATTTTGAAATAACTCACATTGGGTGTGTATCCATACCATAGCTCATAAGGTGTCTTCTTGGTGTCTTTTTTCAATTGTACTCTGTTCAGTGTGTAAATAGCAGTACTGACAACTTCCCTCTAGAAGATTTGGGTGATGCCTTTCTCTATCATCAGTGTTCTTGCACAATCAACTATTGATCTGTTCCTTCTCTCAGCAATCCCATTTTACTGTGGTGTTCTTGGTGTAGAAACCTGTCTTTTTATACCATGCTCATTACAAAAGTTAGTGAATTCATCTGATATAAACTCACCTCCTCTATCTGATCTCAAATATTTTAGATCCTTACCACTTTGTTTCTCTACCATGGCCTTATACCATTTAAACACCTTGAATGCTTCAGATTTATCTTTTAGAAATATAACTATCATCATTCTAGAGTAATCATCAACAAAGAGAATAAAGTATTTGTCTCCATAATAACTCTTTGTCCTCATGGGTCCACATAAATCAATATGGACTAATTCTAGAATTGCATTAGATGTATGGGTTTTTCTTTTGAAACTAGATTGTCATTTTACCTTTTTGACAGTTTTTACACATGATGCTGTAGGGCTTGGTCATTGTTGGTAAGCCTCTGACATTTCCTTTTTTGCTAATTTTCATCATGTTGTCGAAGATCACATGAAACAGTCTTTTGTGCCATAACCATATGTCTTCATTTGTAGAAATCAAACAAGTAGAGTCAGTATCATTTAGATATAATAAGTTACATTTTGTCTGCTCATTGGTACCAATAAGATTTCCAGCTTTGTTGAAGATTTTTGCCTTTTTGTTTTCAAATGCTACTTTGTGACCTGAATTGTTCAACTGAGAAACACTCAATAGATTATAATTCAATCCATTTACCCAATAAGCATTCTCACATTTTATCTGGTTATTCAACATTATTGTTCCTCTACCTTCAACTGGACAACGTGTGTCATTTCCCATTCTTACTGATCCACCCTTGTAGTATTCAAAAGTATCAAACTTTTACTTATCACCCGTCATATGATGAGTGTAGCCACTATTTATGATCCAAACATCATTTTTGCTAATTTTAGATATGAGAGCAGTTTCTACATACCTTTCTTCATCGTCATCTGAATCATCCTTTACAGCCACAAACATCATCTCAATGTCTTCATCAGATTCGATGTCAATATCATCATCCTTGCATTTTTCTAGGTAGCTTACCTTCTTTCCTCTGTCCTTATAGTCTTGGGTATCTCTTCTTTATGATTTTTGGTAGCTTTTGTAATCAACTCTGTCAGACTTCTTATTAAAATATCTGTCATTACTTCTATCATCTTTTCTTCTGTTAGTACATCTTGCAGAAAAGTGTCCAATCTCTTTACAATTAAAGCATACAAGTGGTAATTTACCTTTATATTTACCTTGCTTCTCTGCATTCTTCTAGCCACAAGTGCTTCTATTTCATCTAGATCTTCTTCTTCACTTTCACTTTCACTGTCTCTTCTAGATGAGTGTTTATGAATTGATTTTCTTATCTTCATAGAAGACTTAAATGCAGACTCTAAGTTTGGTAAGACACTATTGTCAAATTTATTCATCTCAAAGGAAATCAGTCTACCAATTAAACTATCAAGAGTAACTATATTGTTTGCTATTGCTCGCATATCTTGAATGGTAGAAACTCTAATAGCATATGCAGGCACTAAGGTTCTTAAGATTTTACTTACAACTGTATCTTCTTCTAGTACACCTCCAACTCCTCAGATAGCATTAACCACCTCTTTAATTCTTGTGTTGTACTGAGTGATGTTTTCTCCTTCTTTCATTTTGAGATCATCAAACTTTCCTCTAAAAATTTCTGCCTTGTCTCTCAAAACATTTTTGTCACCACCATGTACAAGCTTCAATTTGTCCCACATCTTATTTGCAGTTTTGCATTCTTTGACATCTTCAAATTTAGCATCGAAGAGTGAGGAAGCAAGATCTATCATCATTCCATTATGTTCATGCTTCTCTCTCATTTGTTCAACTGTTGGTGCTCCTGTGGGCAACACATATTCAGTTTCAAGGAACTGAGTAACGTCATTACCAATACCTGATAAGTGGAGTCTTATCCTGCTTTACCAGTAAGCAAAATTATCTTTGTTCAACTTGGGCACATCTCATCTGTTCATCTTGTGATCTTTGGCTTAGGTCTTGAAACCATCCTTCAAAGCACACAAGCTCTAATACCAATTGTTAGTAATAACTGAGAGGGAGGGTGAATCAGTGGCCTCAAAAAACTTATCCTTATTCTAACCACCAATCAAATAAACCTTAGATTATTATGTCCCTACAAGATGCATGTCATGAAATACTTATAATAATTAACTGTCTATTGGTTTTCCTTGTCTGTCCTTGTTCTCCTTGACTACCGATAAGCAGTATAACTATTTACCGAAATATAGTAAATATGCAGAGTATACCGATAAATCCATAAATACATATGTGAAATGTAAAATAATAAAGTAATAAACCATACACACATAACACATGGATTTTAATGTGGAAACCCTGTTAAGAGAAAAAACCACTAGGACCGGTACCCCAAATTTTCACTCTTCTGAAGTGAGCCCTGTTAAAGGTTACAAACACACTATTAGGTGTGACATTGTTAGAGGATTTTACACATATATAGGTTGTCACTTAGTATTAGAAATCTAATGCTGCCATCCTTGAATCAGCCTCTCTCTTAGACCATCAATAGGCATCGGGCATATCTAATGCTACTTTCATGAATCAACCTTTTTGGCACTCCTTGGGATGTACCTCAATATATAAAAGATTGTTAAGTCCTGCTCTTTTAAGAGAATTGATGCTTCAATGGTTAAACTGAAACAAATGACCAGTTTCTAATGCAACTTGAATTACAGATTTTTAGATCTATTTAAGTACATTACCTCTCTGATCAATGTATCAAATCAATTCTTTTGTGCTCCATACTTTCTGCTCTGTGATTCTATGCTCACTGTTCGACGGTGTCTGCAGAATTCCTTAGCTCTCCTTCAGCTTGATTGATCAGTACGGCATGAAGTTGTTCTTCATCAGTTTCTCTTCAGCATCCTCTTTCTATTCACTCCCCTAATCCCTTTTCCATGAATGTGATGTGATACCTGGAAATGAATTAAGATTGTCTCTTATATAGACATAATATTCATTGATTCTTGATTCTTGATTATTGATTCTTAATTCTTGGCGTGAAAATCAATCCAGCCAATCTGATTTAAAGCATAACTCCTGATTTATCTCGTAGTTATCTTTATGCCAACTATACAAATTTTCTTTAAATCAATCACTTAACTTTGATCAAATAAAACAACTAGTTAAGTCTATCTTTAGCTCTTGCCAGCTAGATATTTTGTCATTTTCTAAACTCTTTGTTCCGTCGGTCAACTCTTCAGTTAGTCATCGATTACAACTGTCAGTTCCATCGGTGTGACTCCAGTTAGCTTCGGGATCTCTGTCCGTCAGGCAACTTTATTTTCAGCTCGTCGGGTATCCTGTGGTTTTCTTCGTCGGGCAACACTGTCTTCTTCTCATTGGGTATCACTGTGACTTTTCTTCTTTTCCTTTACCGATAGTGTGCACTCTGTCGATGTTATCTGTCACTTAGTGAATACTTGACTTTTATGCATTGCTGAAAGATTAACCTTTGTTCCATTGATTCTCTGAAGTCTATGGTATTTTGTACATGACCGTAAAGATGATATCAAGTTGACATCAATGACAATACAAATCATTAACTAATCTAATGCTTTGCATTATCTTCAACTTAACATTATCAAACATTTAATTAGTTACATGTCATCAATATATATATATATATATAACTTATTTGATTATATCAATCAAATCGATGCTATTGTTTTAACATTTATGAACATTTAAAGTTGAATAAATCATAATTTTGACATACCTTGACTACATAGCTTATAACTTGCTGTGTATTCATCAAAATTATATTTTTTTTGATAGAAAGTAGTCTCGGATATGGAGGGCACTGTTATTTTCAAATTTTTTTTCTCTTTTCTACTAATTTTTATTGAACGTCAAACTTGGAGGTTTATGTTTGACAAAAAACCTACATTCGATGCACGTCAAAAAACATAGGCCTAATTAATTCAAAAATTGTCAAATCTATATTCGTTAGAAAGCTCGTTTAGAGTACTTGTGCGATGCAAAAGGATGTCCCCTTATTCTTCCATTTTAGCCCTGTGTTTGAGCCCCAAAGCCATGGAAACTTCACACTTGTGTCAACCTCTGCAAATGGGCTATAATTAGAGACTTTCAATAGAAACTACTTTCGATAGAAACTACTTTCAATAGAAAACAATTTTGATAGAAAGTGGCTTCGATCGAAACTAATTAGTTTCGATCGAAACTAATTTCTTTCTAAAGTACTTGACTGGAATTGCCCTTAAACAAGGACTTTCAATAGAAAGTACTTTCTATCGAAAGTCCCTACTTTCTATCAAAAGTACTTTCTAAATCTGCCTGCTTTACAAATTTCAGGAGGAATTGCGTCCTCCAAAAAAGTGTAACCCACTATTGTGGATTCACCCTAATATGCCACACAAAAAAATATGAAATTTGAAAGCATAAACAATTTTTACGCATGAAATTGAACTCCAAATAAAGATCGCTTCCTACAAAAAGTAGGAAAAAGATAAAAAAATCATTGTTTACAGATGATGTCAATTATCCATTCACCTATGACCCTACTCACAACCGAATTTGGCCAAAATTTTGATTTTTCCCAGGAATTGCTTATATTTGCTCATACAAATTGAATGACAAATTTAGGAATCTACAAACAAACTTGTTTTTGAAGGCAAAAATGACATAGCCATTGTAATATATTATTATTTAAAATATTTGCACTGCTTCAAGGGCTCAAGAGGGAAAGAAGCAGGGAATAAAACCCTCTATCCCAGCCCATACAATTTAAACTATACAGTAGACCCTCTTAAATGCTCAGGCAATGATGGATAATGCCACTGAGAACTACTAGACTCAAAAACATGTCTGCAGAGAAAAATGTAGAGCATGACTATAACTTCAACAATGACTAATAGGGAAAAATGTATAATTCCAATCCTCCTTGAGCTAAAACCCATCTTGCAAATATATATTATAAGCATTAGGGAGAAATCCCCAATAAAAAATGGTCCTCGGGAGCCGAATTTTGTTAATCTATCACTTTACCTTTCCCTTTGGTTGAGCCACTGTTGACTTGGGAAGTTGCAGAAGATGTAGGAGTAGTAAAAATTGGTGGGGATGCCTTTGTTTCATCATTCTCCACAAATGCCAGCACAATGGAGATTCTTTCAAACAACATAAATGCATTTTCCACCATCCCACTGGAGAGAATGTCCATAAAATTTATAATCTCTCTCCTTAGGTGTTGGAGATCACGTCCCTCCAAAGCTAGCTTAAGAATATCATACATGTGTGTAAACTCCTTTTTATTCTCTAAATGAACAGGAGGAAAGAGAGCCCCAATCCAGGCCTTAGATTACTGCAGTTGATACCTTCTAAGTGCCACATGGAGCTCCCCTTCTGTCATGAATTCTGGTTTCAAAAGATTAGAGGCCATTTGGAGGAAAACTTTGTAATCCATAAGCATGTCATACAAATTTAACAAGAAAATGGAGACTACCTGAGTATGGAAGATGTGTCTAGGAGCATCTGGTAGCAGGATACCATTACCTATAATGCCTCTGATTGCCAAAATAATATGACCTAAGAGTGGCTTAAAAGCTACTTTCATCTGTCTACCCAAGTATGGGCCTGCCACTGGGTGTTCCTAGTCCTTAATTTGTAGAGAAACCCTAAGGTTAAGCCCTTTGTGATCCATTCTTAGCCCTACAAAATCCTATAGATGTTCTAGCTATAGTATGAATAGCCAAAGATGGAGACGGAAATGGGGGATTAAATAGCCTGTGACTGCATTAATCTTCATGATGAGTGAGAACGTGAAGTAGCCCCGAGCTTAATGCCACATGCACTACAGATTAGATAAATCTCGATACCATGTGTTGTTATTAATGATATTGATTTCCCTGGATACTTAACATTTTCAATTTTCCTTTCCTGGATACTCAACATACCTTTCTGAGTAACACCTCTATTGCTTACCTCATATCAGTTAAAATCATTTTTTGATTTGAAGCAACTTGGCAACCCCACCAAATCAAATATGTCTAGATGTGATAGGATCATGATTCACGCATCCTCCCATTTGTACTAGGCACGTGATTCATCTAAGACAACTGATAATGGGTACTATTAAATTCCTTTTGTAGATAGTAGACATGTGTTAATTGTCTTCTCATACAATAACCACCTAAGGACATTCACACGAGTTACTAACAGCATTCCTCCCTCAAAAAGTCTAACAGTTGATTCCACTATACCTGCACATATTCCAACTCCTAGTCCACCTCAGCTCCACCCACACCCAGAATTGATTCCACTATACCACACACAAAATTTGATCAATATGCTACTAATTTAATCGGGAACAAATCCAAACATCTCACTATTTATTACCTTTTTCTGAAACATAAATCTACAATGATAAAACATTACAAATAAAAATTAAAAAAGTTGGAATGGAAGAAACAAAATGTTCGAAATGCTCACTGAATTTGACCAGATCACAACATACATAGAGCTGATTTGTCATCAAACACGAAAATCACATGGTCCAGGAAGAAATTATATACACTAAGTCAAACAATTTCAAAGATCACTGTAGCATTCAATAGAATGACATGAGAAAATCATCTTATAAATAGATGCTACTAAAAAACCTCAAGATTTCAATAAGCCCCAAAAAATATAGGGATAAGAATAGGGGAAAAAAGTTAACTTGTTATTTCTAATTTCAGAATCGTATGTTGAATTCTAACAACAAAATAGGGGGAAAAATGTTTGAGGTGTTTTCCATAACTGGAAAAGAAAAACTATCCAGGAAGAGGGCTGACAATTATCTAGGGATAGAAAGTCATTTCTGAGAGCAAAGCTCCCACACAAATCCTATCGGCTTAATAAAAAATTTAAAAGTTATTTAAAATAGTCTTTCCTTAATTCAAGAATGTATGATATTGGTGATTGTAGTGAGGGTGTATTTTTTGTGCATGGTTCTACAGTAGTATGGGGCCACAACATGCATGAGGCTTGGGATGTCCCCGGTGCAAATAAGTTGCACCATAGCCCATGCCTAATCTAGAAGAAGTAGAAGCTTCAGGATTTAAGATGGCTTGAACTATTCTCAAAATACAAACATGCATACCCTTTCCATGGTACTTTTTTTAGGTCAAATCGGGCTAGAGATGAAGAGTTGTACAAAAACAACCAATAAGCTAGTAAAGTAAAGTTGCAACATTCAAGTCACATTCATGTGACTCGTAAGTTAGAAAGATAATTTCTTAATGTGTGTGTCTGATTTGAGGGTCTTATATAGAGATATTTTTGTTATAAGAAGACTTTAAGGAAAACAAATATTAAAACAAAAATATATATATAGAGAATTTTAATAAAGAATCAAGTAAATTAATACAGATTAGTGTTGTGTTATCTTTCTTCAACAATATTAATTCTTGTATGTTCTAGATCATGTATATTTAGGATCTTAATGTCATTTCAAGCATTAAAATAAAGTACAATAATAAAATAAGCATTAAGATATTTATTCTAACATGTGGAGTGGTTTTATCTATCATAAATTTCATCATGTGGATGAAGGAAAAAGCACAAGAAAAAATCTACTTACATCCAGAAGAGATCTAGCACCTCTCTATCTCCAAAATGTCAGAAAATGTAATAAATTTCCACCCAACGCCAATTCTAACACTCCATAAACTAAACGAAATGATCATAAAATAAATAATTTTAAAATTTGCAAATATGAACCTAAAACCTAGCCTAAGCTCATGACCCTCTTCATCCTACTACTCTAGTTTAGGTATTCTTGCAGCAAAATAATAATAAATCATCTGATAAAGAGGAGAATAAGTAGTAAAAATCTTATACAGATTAAGGAAGGCATATCAATCATTCCCAGCCTCAAAAAGCTAACAATGGAGGTAAGATTCTTTAATGCTTAATGCTTTCTTGTTGATGAGGTTCTAGATGTTATTAATGAATGGGGTAAAGATAAGACATTTTATCTTATCTTGGAGGAGTTACTTTTTAGCAATATTTCTATATATGGGCAAAAACACAATGGGAAAATTGGGATTGGATGATAGAATCTATCAAAGGTACTAAGAAAAGTTACATTTCATGCACATTTGGTTCAATTGATCAAGAAGTCCTACATTATGATTCATAGCATGAGTTTCTCTACTTCATATATTTGGTCGAATATATATTGATATTATTACATGAGTGACCTCACGTTACTATTGATTCTCAATTGTATAGAAAGTTCTTATTAAAAATAAACATCATGGAATTTAAGGATGGAGAGAGTTCACATCATTAAAATATTTCTTCCTAATCAATCCACCAAATGTCCTTTCTATCACTAGCTAGAAACTATTAAATATAATTTTTGGACTTGCAACATACTCAAATGTTTTTGGAAGCAATTATCACCCTTGCTTTTGACATATTTAATAGAAATTTTAAATGGAAACTAGCTCATTTAGGGAGTCATTGCTCATAAAATAAAATTTTAGAATATTTTATCAATGTGTCTTTTTATATATTTGTATTCTCCCGTGTAAATTTATTTTTTCTAACACTTTTCCTTTCATGAAAGTGAGTATGCATGGTTCATTTCCTAATATTATCCTTTATCAATCAACTGTTTCTAAATATTTGAAGGAGAAATACAACAATAATTCAAATCTCCCAAACACAATTATTTAAAGTGCATTATCAACAACTATTGCTAAAGATCATAATGGGTCTCTACTTTCAATGTTTAATGTCATTATATAAGAGTGTTCCTATGTAATGCTTAAGTGTAGTTGTATTCAAATCTGAATTGTTACTTTTAGACTTCTAGACTTGTAATTCTCACTTTAGATTCTTTTTCTTACATAGAGAGCTATATCTTAATGTTTTAAAGGTAATTTAAAATAAAAGATGTAAAAAAAAAAAATTTGATAAGACCATTCAATAAGATTCAACTTTGATGTATGAATTTTTAAATTCGATATTGATTGAATTTTTTTTGCAATATTTATTATATATTTGCATGTTGTTTTGTAGTTTTATAAGTAGGAAATTATTACGAGTAGGGAATTAGACATAGATTTGAAAATTGAAATTTATGTTTGAATCTTCAAAATGACATCTTATATCAATGGATAATTAGATTAAAAGAGTGCAGTCAAGATGGATTAGCACGATTAAACCATTACAGTGCATGAAAACTGACGGTTAACAGAAGTATGAGCCTCAAAACTGCAAAACATCCCTATCTAATATCACTCGTAAGTCCGGTCTAACCTAACACCATATTTCCATAATTTTTCCACGCACGTGCTCCAACGAATATATTTTCAGAACCAATTATTGTTAAAAATATGAATTAAAAAAAAAGCAATCCCCTCTCATGAGCCTCAGGGGCTCCATGAAGCTCTCTAATGCCAATTACTAACCCAAATAAATCCCCTGCAAACATTGCGATTCTTAGCTGCTTTTTTAAATGCATGAATTTTTAAAAATTACCAATTGAAACGAAATGTGATATCTTATCTACAGAAGAGTTCAAAACCATTTTTATTTGTTATTGGAAATGTAGACCCCCAATTAACAAACAGTGGGCTGATTCATTGTCTAAGCTATTATCCATAGAATTTGTCTTTTTAAGCATCAATAGTTAACTCAACAAAAAATTCAAGCCACCAGATCAGTTCAACATTCAAATTAAATCAATAGTCAATGGCTATTTCAAAACTCATTTAATTATATTTTCAGAAGTCAAATAGTCAATGCTTATTTTACGACTCATTCAGTGTAACAATTACTCAACAATTACTGTATAATCTTTCCAGGTAAGTGCAAAGAACAGAAAAGTCTTAAAAACTAAATCAGTGTGGAAGAAGAATTAGAGGCTTCTGGTTTAAAGAGGGTGGGCACGACTCCCCGATAAAGAAGGAAGTGTAGCGTTTCCATGGTTTTAGTTTATGGGAGAATTTTGCGTTGAGTGCAGAAAAACAAGGACAAGTAAAGGGCGGCGGGACTCGCGACTCTTTCTTCGTGTACAGAAAATTATTATTTTTATTATGCCAATAATACTACAATAAACATGTTGATCATTACATCTTGAAAACTAAGTTTAGTGGTGGACGGGCAGCGTTGAAAAATGTTGCCACTGAAGGATTTGAATAATTTATTTTATATCATTCTATTATTATGGGTAGGTTTGAAAATATATATATATAATTTGATTAAATCTTAATTTTATAATTCTAATTTAATAGCAATCTTTATTGTAAGTCCCATTGATCTATTATTGAAACTTAACCTTAATTCAAATATAATTCTAATTAAACATTTAATCTAACTAAACACAAATCCCAATCTTATCCCCTAAACTTGTCTAACCCTCTTCATACTCACTCTAATTTCAATTCTATTTTTAAGTTATATTTCTCTATCCTTTTATTTAATCTACATCCCCTACCACTTTCTTAATCACCTCGCTTAAATCCCACTTCTTTACATATTCTCATTTTAACCAAACCCTAACACAACAACATCAATTACAGCTAACCCGATCTTTAACTTTCTTTTTTCCCTACGCAACTTATTTTAGATGACCATTTAAGAAATTTCATAAAAAACCAAGTTCAACTCATTTAGTAGAAACCAAAATACAACCACTTTAATATTTATGATCGAATGGAGGACCAAAACGTCAACAAAAATGTGGTAACATGTCGAGTCTGACCCAATGTCGAATTTTCTAACAAATGCTGGAATGAAAAGAATTGCATGATGGAAAAGAGCTCCAACTATAACACAGTTTCCACAACACAAACACATTGGTTGGTATTTGAATATCGAGTCTGACCCAATGACAAAATTCTTAGCCGCTCTGGTTCTGAATGTTGATGTGCGAATTTTAGCATTTTGATTTTCTATGTTTTTTTTACAGCTGTATGATGGATTTCAGCCTAACATCCAATTCGTTGAAGTTGAGGAACTCCTTCATGTTTCTTTCGAGAATGATCTTGGCATCAATGACATAAGATGGAACATGATGATGATTCGTGCTGTATTAGAATCACCAATATCACTTATTCAGATTGTGAGTATAATTTCAAAACCAAATATTGATAAGCTAGGCAACCATTAGGAAATGAAATGTTTGGGAAAAAAATGAATCGAAGTCTAAGATAGTACTAATGTTTTATTCAAATTTCAATTATCAAAATTTAATATGTTGTTAACATGTATGCTAGTCTATTGTGTTTGTTTGCAAATTACTAACACATGTTAACACAATAGACTAACATACATGTTGTTAACATATTTTGTTAACAACATATTGTATTAACATATATTTACTAAAGTGCAAATATTGTACTGCATAGACACGGCCCATTCGCCCAAAATGCATTAAAGTGCCTCTTCTCATAAAACATAAAACAAGGTTATTGGTTTAAGACTTAAGGGCAAATAACAATTATGCTAGAATATAAGTCAGCATAATCCGTTCCACAGTCCATAACTGCAATGCACACAATTTCTCAAATGCAAAAAAATCACACCTAAACCAAGCATTTTCAAACATGAACAATCCAGATTCTTCTCCAATTTGAATGGACTTCACTTTCTGTTATCCTCATAAATACACATTCCTTGCAAATTAAATTTCCATCAGATATTGGCTTGCAAATATAACCTGCAAGAGTGCTTTTTCATCCGAGAAATGCAAATGGAACTTTCATCTGTTTCTGAGGAGTTCAGCAGAATGTTTTACAACTTGGACGAAAATGGCGATGGAAGATTGTCTAGCAATGAAATAGGTTGTTTCCTCAAAAAGCTTGGAACATATACTAATTCTCAATTCTTAGGTACAACCTCTAAAATACGAACTGTTGTTTGTCATTTGAGGTTGAAAATATCGTGAATAACATACAATGTGCATCACTTGAAATTTAATGCACAGAACTTATCTTTTGTACAACAATATGGTAGTAACTCATATAAGAATGTTAATATGGTACACACTCTTGAAACCCTAATTAGCCCTGCTCAAGGATTGATGACCATCATTTTCTTAAACTCGGAGAAGTCTATGAAGCCGTCCAAGTTCTCATCATATCTGCATATCATTTTCTGGCAATTTTCCAAATAATGCCCATCGTGCTCTATTAATCCCAAATTACACAGAACTTGTTGAAGCTCGGAAGAAGAAATATAACCATCTTCATTCAAATCGTAAACTTTGAATGCTTCCATTAGAGATAAATCCTGGCATTCTTCATTACTAGAGCTGCTCTCATCCAGAAGAGATTGGTAAAGCCCGACAAATTCATCAAATGTTAAGCTACCATCTTGGCTGTGAGAAACACCCATCACCAAACATTTTAAGTCTTCTTGCGTTAGATGTATTCCAATCTTCTTGAGGAAGTAATCGATTTCGTGCAGAGCGAGGCCTCCATCACCATTTTCGTCCAAGGAATCAAACATTCAGGGAAGTTCATTGGGAACAGATGAAAGTGCCATTCCTTCCTACTTGACCTTAATTCGCTAATAATTGATCTTGTATTAGATGCGGATTCGAGATATATATAGAAATGGCAATATCATATGTGGAGAATAATGTAGATGAACTAGAAGCTTCTAGATTGTCAAACCCGCGTGGGTATGGTAGTGCCCATACAACTCTCTATTTCTAATTTGTATTCAACTCCATGGGATATTTCAAAGAAATTTTTCATTGCCGAAAACAAAGGACAAACCATAAAAGCCAAGCGAAGGAGAGCGAGGTCCACGTGTGACATCACTGCTCAAGGCTAGGCAAAATATTTTTTTATTTTATGTTATTATGTAAGAAATATCGAGGTGGTTCAGCAAATAATGGATCAGATAGAAAAGCAAAGTGACGAAGAGCCACGTGCACCTATGACGTCATTCATCAAGACTAATCAATATATTTGGATGAAATAAAATTGTGGATAGGTATTTCTTAGGCTGTGGTACATTTCAGCCTAACAATTATATGGGTTTATGTACAACCTTCAAAAGAAAAACTATTGATGTAGATTTTTTTTTCCAATAATTTAGGTTGTTTTAATATTATAGGATTTTCAAAAATATATATACATATTAAATTATATTTTCAATTTATTACATTATATGTATATATTTCTTATCATATCATATTAAGAAATTTTTTAATATTTAAATTTTAAAAAATATTTAAGTAAATTATACATTATGAGTATGTAATTAAGGTGTAATTTTAGTAGTTATATTAAAAAATTAAAAGAAAAGGACTTTTCTAAAAACTTGGATGTCTAAGCTTCTACAATGCCTAAAAATTGATAATAACAAAAGTTTCATATTAAAAATAAAATAATTTTAAAAGTTTGATATCTTTGAACCATCAACTTTATAAAAACTTTGAACTAAAAACTGAAATAAAATATTTAATTTTCAAAATATCCTGAATGAATTTAATAACATTCCAACTCAAAACCTTTAATAGAGCCCTCCAAAAGATTTTTAAGTTTCATAAGATTCAAAATTATAATCTCTTCCTTTGCAATTAATTTCATACCATAAGCCTTCAAACACCTAATAATATGATAAAATAATTTCTCATTTCTTTTTCTTTTTTCAAGATCTCATAATCAAATTTACTTCTTTGTAATTAATTGTCATTTTTCTTGTAGATTCTTCCTTGCTCCTTCCTAATCCAAACATAAGGTTAATTTCCAAGGATGAAATTCTTTGTTCTGGCGTACATAGGGAGAATGTCTTACTTTCTTTAGATCTGTCGCCCCTATCTTAGACCTAGTACTCATTTCCATTTTTCTCTCCCGAGGATACCAAGGTCACTCTGTGTCCTAAGCTTCTCAACCTTCACATCTCCAATGGGTGCGCTAAAGATGTTTCCATTGTTTTCCAAAGGATGGGGAAATGTCCTTCTATGAAAGAGTTTTTGGTTTGGTGCAGAAAACATTTGTGCAACATAGAGTCTCTCAAGGTGGATCCATTCGATCATGGATTATTTTGGATCATCTTGCATTCTTCAAATAATTATAGACATGTTCTAGATAATGACCCTTGGTTTTATGGAAAGTTTAGCTTATTAATGACTTATCAGTTCCCCCTCCTTTCATAGGGTGTCAATCTAATTGTATCTTTAAAATATTCCTTTGATCATGAGAAACTATGAGCTCATTGAAACCTTGGTTAGCCAAACGAATAAATTTATCAAGATTCAATAGGGTCCTCTTAATAATGTAAAACAATTTTTCAGAATTTGTGCAATGGTTGACATATTCAATCCTTTATTACACATGGTCAGAATTAACTTTGCAATAGATTATTATAAGGGATTCCCAAAGCATTATTTTACATGTAATCAAGGTGTAACTTTAGTAGCTACATATAATAACAAAGTTTACAATTAAAATTAAAATAATTGTAAAAAAATTTGTTCTTTAAACTATTAACTTTATAAAAACATTGAACTAAATAATATAATAAAATCTATGAACTATTTGATTGTCCAAATATCTCAAATTAATTTTAATAAAATTCCAACTGAAA
The DNA here is from genome assembly GCA_018584345.1 of Thuja plicata. NCBI lineage: Eukaryota > Viridiplantae > Streptophyta > Pinopsida > Cupressales > Cupressaceae > Thuja > Thuja plicata. The sequence goes on along the minus strand of MU223824.1, from coordinate 428,202 downwards.
AGCTTAAATAGGGCCCTCCATAAGAATTGTAAATTCCATAAGATCCAAAGTCAAAATCACCTCATCTTTTCTAATGTGATAAGATAAATTCCTTTTTCTTTTTCTTTTCTCAAGATCTCATAATTAAATAAGTTTCTCTGCAATTTATGGGCATTAGTCTGGAAGAAATTCTTCCTTGCTTGCTTCTTTTTAAATTATAAATGCTTTCCCTAAGACAAACCTAGGGTTGATTTCCAAGGACAAAGTCATTTGTTTTGGCACACATAGGGAGAATATCTCACTTTTTCAAGATTGGTTGCTCCTCTCTTAAACCCGGGAGTTATTTCCATTTTTCTCTCCTTGGGATATCAAGTTCACTTTGTTTAAATTGATCGTTTCGGCCTTCACATCTCCAATGAGGACATTATAGATATTTCTAGTAATTCTAGCTAAAGATCCATTATTTTCCAAAGCATGGGGAAATATCCTTCTATGAAAGAATTTTTGGTTTGGTGCAATGAAAATTTGTTCTTGACGTGGAGTCTCCCAAGCTGGATCTATTTAATTATAATTTTTTTGTGGGCCATCTTCCACTCTTCAAATGACTACAAGTATGTTCTACATAATGGCCCTTGGTTTTATGAAAATTCAAGTCTATTTATGACTTGTCCCCCGCCCCCCCCTTTTTTAATCAAGTGTTAACATGAGAACTACCAATATGCTAATATATTTGTGTTTAAAATAATCCTTTGTTCATGAGGGATTTTGAGATCATTGAAACCTTGGTCAACCAAATGAACAAATTTATCAAAATTCAATGGGGTTCTCTTTATTGTGTAAAATTGTTTTAGAGAATTTGTGCATTGATTGACACATGGTAAAAAATAGTTTCAATAGATCTTTAATTATAATGCTTCCCAGAGTGTTGTTTCACATGTAATCAAATTGTAGGGTGTAATGCTAAATCTACATCTACTCTTCAAAACATTAAATTTAAAATATGGGTTTGCAAAGAAGGAAACCTTAATCCTTCCTTTGTTTGGATGGACCTTGGGATTTTTATAGACCACTCCATGTAACCCTCCTCTAATAAAGTGATAGCAAAGTGTTGATATGCACATGATGAATATTTATTTGGTGTGACTACAAACCATTTGACAGTTTTTCAAGATACTTAACAAACCTCTTTCAATAAAATATATTATCAACAACATAATATCCATTGGTAAGTAGGAGATATTTTCCACAGTAAATCAAATTATGGTATTGTTATCAAACTTCAACTGTGTATTTTTTGAGTCAAACTCATTAACCCATGTTTCATGAGTAGTGGTTCACAAGAACCCATCTCTCATGATATTAAATGGTACACTCAACACTCATTACATCTAGGTGATGCTTACATAGGCCCAATGCTTTACCTATGCAAGAGAAAGGTGGACATCATTTGGAGGATTTCCATAGAATGATATGTAGATATTATTCAAACTCTGAGAACCTTGTAAACTTATCTGAGTTTAAAAGAATGATGACTAAGATCAAATAATCGTCCTAGCCTTCTTGTACTTTCATTACTCTCAGGATAATTAGGGTTTCAACAATATTCTTGCATGTATTTTAATTTTTTATCTTTTGTTATCTCAGATAGTCTTTTGAGATGTATTTATAGATAGTCAAAACAAATATTATAAAACATGACTTTATAATAAGACCAAGCTATTTTATATTTGATGACAACCTTAATTTCTAGAAAATAAATTCGCATTCTCGTATTGATAAAGAAAAAAGAGAGGGATTAACAAAGACCAAGTGAAAATAGATTGTTTTGAGTTCCAAACACTTCTAATGACATATGATAATGCTTTTGAACATTGAGAATTTGCAAGGCATTGCAACAACAATAGAAATAGGATTTAGACTTTATGTAGGAGCTTATTGATCATGAATTTTTCTCCATCTTCATTGTTCATCAGATGATGAACATGAACCTTTGAAACAATTGTTTTGGAGACAACCAGTTACTAGTGGTTTGTTCAAGGGGTTGAAAGCCTTACAGGTGTAATCATGGTGGTGCTCATTTCAATTTTGTTTGTCCTTGTCACTCCCTCATTTAAAAGAAATAGGTTGAGTATTTTTATAGGATTCAATTTCTAATGGTTGTTGAGAAATGATGTGTTAGCCTCACCGCCATGCACATCATTCAGATATTGTTCTTTGTTTAGTTCATTATGCAAGTTGCCTTGTGATATTTTAAATACTTAAGTTAATATTGTTTTTATCACTATCTAACTGCTAGTCACTACCAGCGATTAAGTTGAGAGAATGATGTATGATGAAATGCACATTGAAGGAGAATTTTAATAGTTTTTTTCTCCTATTTGTAGTTGCATGTTAACAACTTATTTTAAAGGGGTGAGAGATCTATAAAATACAGTCTTGTTGTTGTTTGAAAGACAACCTGCCAAATGTAATTAATTTTAGAAGAATAAAGAATTTTTGTTTGTGTTTTTTATTAAAGGGAAAATTAGTTTTAGAGGGACCAGAAACCCAAGACTTTGTGTTTGTGTTAAATATTTTCTTCTATGTATTTTTTTGTATTTTAAAATTCTTTAATGGTGTCCCCCTATCTATTTATAATTGTCTATCGAGTATGGTAGCCCATGGAATAAAGTTGTATCTCAGCCACACATTATACTAGAAAATAGTGAGAAATCTCAAAAACTCAATCTCGCATGATTTTTTTAGTCGATGTTAAACTAATGCTTGCATTAGAATGGGTGAAATGGTTATGTATATGTAAGTAAATTTCTTGAAATATCCATTGCAAGCTTTGAGTTTCTTACGATCCAAATATTGTCAAAATAGATATTGTACAAGCCCTTTCATGGAATGTGATTATACCAAAAAAATAGGTACTATCAAAGATTGCATCCAATCTAAAAGATCTATTGTTAACTTAAAATATGAAAGTGTGGTTGGGTAACATGTTTTTGGCTAAAATCTAACCATTTATTTATATATCATAAATAACATGCAAATTATATTATTGATAATTCCCCAAGATAATGATAGGTCCATATAATTCATCTCTACTTCTCGAATTGATTAGATACCTCAATTTTTCTAAAGCAACACCAATATTAGTAGTAGCATCTTCATTTGAATAAGGTACTATAAATATGTAATTCTCTACAGTAAGTGTGATAGTGGCATTTTCTTTGAAGTGAATCTTGAATCTTGGAAATGTAGGAGGCTTCCCTACAATGGGAAACTCATAGCATAGATCAAGTCCACAAGCTTCCTCAAGCTCAAGAAACTTGGTATACTAAACTACAAAATTGAGCCTATTCAATACCTTTCTATGTATTAAAGTACCACACTTTCATTGCTAGATACTTATATTCAAGGGAATCTCACTTGCATAATAAGGTAGTTGCTATATTTTTACTCCATTCTACACTTTCATTAACACATCAAGACATCATGTTTTTATCTCACCTTTTGCACTCTTCTTGAAATATTTGTAGCCTTTGCACCTACATAAATATATCATGTCTTTCACGCCTTCTCTCTTATATTTCATTATTGTATCCTTATTTAAGGACATCATGCCTTCTCCTCCTTGACATTACATGCCTGCATCACCTTCCAATCTTTGTACACTAGGGGCATCATGCCTTACTCCACATGATATATTTTCATACCTACATCCATTAGGGGCTTATTTACTTACCTACACCATTGTGTTCTCATGCTTTTGGTTATCACATTAGGGGCATATATTGATTTAGTTCTCTATATACTTAGATTGTTGCATCTTTTTTTATTGAGGTACATAACCACTTTTACTTGACCATGCTAAGGATATCACCACTTCCTATATGTGCTTATCACAGCTTGTTATTCTAGATGCTTATCACAAAACATGCTTATCTTACTTTACATTCCTATGTGCTTATCATTATATTACATTTAATTTTATGTATGCTTTCTCAATTATTTGCATCCTATTGTTATACTCTTGATTGAAGATATGGGTATATCATCTCTAAAAAATGCATGTTGAGCTTTCAGGCAGTTTTATATAAGTACATCATTGTGACTATTAAAAACTATTTTCACAACATGCCTTTGTTCTATGTATCCTTAGCTAAACATACTTATCATATGAATTAAATGGGTAGAATTTCTTAATTTTATCCATTTCTTCATGTTTCATATTTCCTAGGAAGTCAACATATGCTTATTTGGTACCTAATTTTCACACATGCAGAAAAAGATACTCAATGTATATTTTTATCTTGTTTTGTATGTACTTATGAAGAGCATGCATTTAAGGATACACTTACACAATGTCACTTTAAAGAATCTATTTATTTGTATGGATCTCCTTTCATAACCATTGATGTTTGAACATTTATTTTACACACATGTTTGTTAGTGTTACATACTTTGTGATATATAATCGTTATTGAATTTATCATGTCCTTGTTTAGTGAGTTTAAGTGGTTGATTCTTCATGGGAGCCATGTGAGACAATTAAAAAAACTTTTGCACTATAGGTAAGCCTATTGAGAATTGGTTGCGTACATTTTTATAAATGAGCCTAATAACATTGTGTTATACATTAAGGTGGGAAGTAGGTAATCCTTGTCTAAAATAGTAAAGTGTTTATTAGTAGTTTATTTTGACAATATAATTGAAAAAAATAAAAATTAACTAGTTAATACCATACATACTTATTTAACAATCATATTATAGAAAAATTTTAACATAAAGTTTATTTTTTATTTTTTTCTAGGCCAACGCGCACAATTGTTCTGATTAGATAAAGCGAAAGAGGGACGAACCTAACATCAAAATAACATCAAGTCTAAAAAGATAATCTAGAGAGAATTCTCAAGTAGTAAATTCTAGAAACTAAACAAACAAAAACTAAACCAAAAATAAAACCATCAAAAAAACAAAACACAGAACCAACACCCAAGACTAGCATGAAGCACCAAGAACAAGGATACCAAAAAAGAAGGTGAACCTCCTGTGTAAACCAACTTCTACTTGTTGAGATCCTCTAACTTATCGAGGAAGGGGGCATGTTTAGGAGGCTGAGCAGAAGCAGCATCACCAGAGACAATGTCCTCCCTAGTTGCCACTTGCAAGATGTCCTCTCTCTTCTTTTTTTTCATCTTTCTTCCCTCCAAATTAGCCTAGATGAAACTGAATGAGAGGTTGGTCTTATCTATCATACTCTTTATGCAGTTGCTCAACTCAACCATTTGTTTATTAACTTGGGACTGGTTTTCCTTCATGTTAACCAGTGCATTAATCATTTCCATTTTCTCCTCCTCAGAGGGGACCTAGTTCTTCAACTCAATAATTTGGTCCTCTATAATCTCTCAATTGTTTAACTTCTTCTCAAAATCATCAACAACCTCCCAAAGACTCACATCCCCTTTTCCCTTAGTTCAATCCTCAACCTTCTTTTCAACTTCCACTGTAACTTCAAGCTTATTAATATTTCTTGTGGCGATCTAGAGATGGAAAATGATCCATTTTCTCACACCCTTTTGTTTGTTGAGGCAGATACACAACTCATCCAATTTTCTACCCACGGACTCCAATTCATACAAACTAGTAGGGAAATTGGATAACTTGGAGGGGGAATAAATTTAGGGGATGATAGGGTTGTCAGGATAGATGAGATGGGCTTTTGGAAAAGGGGTAAAATTGGACAGAGAGGGAGAGTTAGTGGTGGAAATCTTTGGGGTCCACGCAAATTTAGTGGACCAAGTGGAAGTTGACTCCTCAAACAGGTCAACAACATCTTCTTTGGGTTGGTCAGATCCCAAGGCTTTACACTTAGCTTTGTGGACATGATTCATGCTGGTAGAGACAAGGGAGGGAGGAATAGCTAGAGCTTTGGCTTGAGGTCAGATAGGGCTAAAAGTGGGATTATTTAGCTCAATAAAGAGAAAAGGACAAGGGTCATCTTGAGGCGTATGGCTGAAATGGAAATTATATAATCTCAAGATGAGGCTCTGGTGGAGAGGAACCACATCCTTATCCTCGGCCTTCGACACAAATCTAGATAAGGAAGAAAAAACCCAAAAAGGAAAGTTGAATTTAATGCCTCTAAAAAAGTGGTTTAACATTGGAAATAAATGGGAGTGGAAGAGTTTGTATCTACCTTCCAAAGTGATGAATTTGATTAAAATGGATGCAATGACCTTCCACTCGCTAGGCAATTGATCTCTATGATAATCCTAAAGGATCATATTTGTCATTAGTATACAAGGAAACTATTTTTGGACTATCGGTTTACATGATCACCGAGTGACAGCATTCACTCAGACACAATGATCACCGAAATTAGTGAACACCAAAACTAGACTATCACCGATAGATATTTTACAGAGTAAACCAACAACACAAATTCACAGAGAAACCCAAGAGTAGTATGTCTACAGAGACATCACCAAGCAACAGTCTACCGAGAGATAGTTTTATTCCCGAGAAAAGTGGATCTGAGATACACGTTAGATAAAGCACTTTAGTTTTATAATTAGCTCTATGCTTAGCTGTAAAACCATTTCTTGAGGAACAAGTAAAGCATATGCAATTGTTTTAATCAGTCTAAGTGATTGTAAATATGCAAACTAGGAGATCAAGGTCAAGTTGTAAACCTTTGATCATAGAGTTTTTATGAAAGTGTGAAACCTAATAAGATCAATACATTGTATACATAAATGTAGTAATCAATCAGAACATGATGATTGTAGCTAGAGTAGACATCTATGGATCAGACATAGATTTTCATGCAGAAGGCCATAAAAGAAAGAATTTAGTTATGAAGAACTAAGATTCAAGGCTACTGAGAAGAACAAAGGTATTAATCAATCACTATAGGTGATACACATATCTTGTGATCTAAATGTAACTATATTCAGCAATTAAATATTGCATACTATTAGGTCAACAAGTATTTTTGACTACTCTCTAACAATTGTAGCAAATAGAAGAAATCTTGTAAGAAGGTGGACTTAACAGTCTTATTGTAAATCTCTTAACCGATTGCACACTTAACAGTGTTGTTAAAATCTCATAACCGAGTAGACCTAACCAGTCAAAAATCTTACTCATAACGGGGTAAGATCATCAGAAGTGATCACACTTGTAGCCTTAACCGATACCTTCCATTCTGCAGATAGTGAAACTTTGTGGGTCTCATCCCAATGGCAGTTTTTACCTTCTAACAGGGGTTTTCTGCATTACCAATTCTTGTGTCATGTGTAACTACTTTTCTTGAATATTTCTATGAATGTTTACATGCAATTAAGTTTATGTTTTGATATTACATGCATAAGGTAGAAAAGCAATATGGTCGGTACTGCAAAGAAATATTACTAAAGACTAATTGATAAAAAAATTTAAGGGTACTGATTCACCCCTCCCCTCTTAGTACACACCATTCTTTTATTCCAACAATTGGTATCAGAGCTAGATCTCTTATTTGGAAAAGTCTAAATCACTTGAGAGAAAAGATCATACAATGGAAAGGTATAAGATTGACAAGAGTATTGAAAATTAGAAGTTGCAGATACAAATCTTTTATGAGCAATAAAAAGAAGCAAGAATCAAGATGAGAGAGCTACTGGATGAAATAAAAGTTATGGAATCTCACTACAATGAAAATGACTATCATGAAGAAGAGATACCTGATTTGTTTGAGTCATCAGGATCTACATCTAGAAATACATGCTAACACATCTAAAGGAAGCATAATAATTCTTATTGAAATCAATCAACATCTGACATAAAAAGTAAAGGTACTACAAATCGGTCAAGAGATACACATGGTAAGAATGATTGATGTTATGAATAATGCTAGATAAGTTGAACAAGAAAGAACATTAGCTATTGATGACATGAGGAAGATCAGTGAGAAGTTGCAAGAGAGAGAATCTAAAATACAAAGACTTACTGAACATCATCATGAGATCACCAATCAAATAGTTCTTATGAGTCATGAGGCCAACCGAGTAAAATAGAACTCAATGGGAAATTGGAATCTATTGGTGAACTAAGAGAAGAAAATGAGAAACTAAAGCATGAAGTAAGGATTCAACAACAACATAATGATATGATCAAGAAAGCTGAAGAAAGTACAAAAAGAATGGATGATTTTTGAATGGACAAAGAAGACTCAACAATAATACCGGTCTAGGGTATACCCTGCATGGAGAGTCATCAAACTGAGCTAATAAAAAATATTTTTGCACAAATCCAAGAGCAAAGAAGCACTCATGCAATCAGTATGGAAAACCAGGCCACACATCAAATGTTTAAAGGATCAAAGCTAAAGGTATTCCTAAATACACTTCTACATTCATAGGTAATTGTTATAACTATAAAAAGCATGGACACAAAGCACATGAATGTATATCTAAGGGAAACAAACCAAAGCAGGAATCCTACCTAGAAAAATAGTGCTCCACTTGCAAAATGCATGGCCACACATCTCATGAATGCAGGAAAAAGAAAAAGCAAGTATGGAAACCAAAAGAACAAGAAAATTCTTATAAACCAAGAAGAGTCGGTAACACATATGTTTTGGATTACAACACATGGCTAAATTGCATAGCATGTGGTAGATATGGATACATAGCTACAAACTGCATTCAAGGAAATGGATAAGAAGGTCTAGGAATTAGACTAACTCTTGAATGACATGCTTACACTGTCATAAGGTCGGTCACCTAAGAAAAGACTGCAAAGACTGAGTGACAGAGTCAAGCACTTTTGCTAATGGGAACACTATTGAAGATATTAGGAGAATGAGAAATCAAATGTGGAGGAAAGCTTCAAGAAAAGATGATGTTGGACCAAGCACCACAGTTGGTGACACCTCATCCAATGGATCTGGTGATATCACCACCCCCACCTAAGAAAAACAAGTAAGTATGGAACTGCACTATACAAAGCTATATTTTACATCGGTTCCAATATTCATAGATAAAATGCCATATTAGCATGAATGGAGATGCACTATGGTATTACTTGTTATGATTTTGAGAATCCAGTCTTGTTGGTCAATACACCTTGAGCATCATCGGTGTACATATAAAAACCAAGTTGCCAATATAAACTGAGCATCGTCGATAATCATACAAAAGACAATCAAGTCTTCGCTACATACCGAGCATTGTTAGTGAACATGTAAAGAGTACAGCTAAGTTGTCACTTACGCCAAGTGTGGTATTCTCACCAAGGATGAAGGCTTTGGTATGATACCTGAGTGTCTTCGTTTCATCGATCGAGTGGTAGCTCAAGCATTAAATGCACCACTTAGGTTATTTTCTATAATTAGGGCATCAAAGAGCTCATTCATTCACCAAGCAAAAAGTGAATACAACAAAGAAAAGAAGAGTGACTGAAAGCGACAAGTTTGTAGATTAATTCACAGCAGATTCAAAGGCAACTCCAACAGATTCCTAGCATCTACAGTGAAGATCACGTAAGTACCAACACTTACCAAGCTCACAGCTCATTACAGAGAAAGCCCTAATTTCGTGAATAATGGAAACTACCTCCCGAGTCACAATGATCAAGAACAAAAAGGACAAGAGGGTCAACCTAATCAAGAACACAACCTATGAAGAGCCTAAGTATAAATTTTTCCCTGAGGTTTCTTCACAACCCGATGATAAGGAAGCATTCTCAAGCATCCCTCCTAGGGTTTTTCTAGTTGAAGATATCCCTACATACATCCACTGTAAGATTGTAGAGATCAGAGATCTTGAGGTTGAAGAAGCCTACCAAAATCTTTGCACAGATGGAAACCTTAAAGCTGAACACAAACACATTGAGGTGAAAGGGTTAACAAATTCCCTAATGCTCCTGAAAGAGTTCAAGACCGAGTGGATTTGGATAGTAATCAGCTGAGTACATGATAGAAAAATGTGGTTGGATGAACCAAAACCAGTCACTAAGGATGTGATTCATGTTGTAATAGGTTATCCAATAACCGACAAGGCTAAAGCCCTAAAACATCCTTCTCACCCCGAGATTGACAAGTTAACAGGTGTAGTATGGGACAACAAAGGTTTAAAAGTTAATTCAATCAAAGACCCAGAGATGAAGTTTGGTGCATGTGTACTTGGATACAAGGTATTCCAAGCCGGCCTATTGAAAAACATAGCTTGTGGAGTAGTTTATATTGCTTATAAGATTGTAAAGAAGGGACTACAGGTGGACTTATCTGATCTTCTACTGAAGAAACTAGAGGAGAATATGAGGACAATTAGGTCAGCCAGATCTAATTCATGTAAGTTTGTTTCACTCCTCATGTGCACATTTTTCTACTTTCAAATTTTCTTCCCATCTGTCGATAATGTCAATTGGGACACAACCTGGCCAATAACTGAACAAATTAGTGAATTCTTTAAGTCACTAGGAGATAATTTCACATCTGTAATGGATGAATACTTCACTACCTTCAAGGAAAGAATGTAGAACAGAATAAGAATACCTGCACAACTGGTGGAACAATACAAGGATGACATATGTTTCATAGTGGATACCGACACCACTCTAATCAAACCAGTTGTACCAAAAACAACAAGGTTGCCACCACTAGATTATAAGATCAACATAGATCAAGCCACAAATGCTATTGAAGCTCCACAAAATGAAGCAGTAGATAAATCATTGAGTATGAGGAAGCTAAGGCTAGAATCAAAACTGTCTTAGTAGTAAAGAAGACAGACCAAAAGAAAGCAAAAATGGTGAAAATACTTGAAAGGAAAATATCAGTAAATGATGAAGAATCAGAACAAGATGTCACTGAGGGATAGTCACCTATTGATGAAGGAAAAGATTCAAGTGACTCTGAGTCAACTGAATCTGATGCACCAGCAACAAACAAACTAAGAACTACTACTGTATCAAGAACTAGGAGTTAGACTACAAAAGATGCATACTCACCACCGATAAAGAAAGGTACAGTGAGGACTTATAAGAGAAAGCCTCAAACTAGGAAAAAAAAACTGAGACAAATAAAGCGATATATCTGAGGAAAAGAAGACAAGGAAGATACTGAAAAAGATGAGAAAGAACAAGGACTCCAAGCTAAAAAGCTCAAAGTTCCTAAAATAGATTATGAAGTTGTTAAGTTAATCATCAACATAGGTAGCATATCACACCAAAAGATAAGACAATGGCTAACCTTATCTCCTAGAGATCAGACTAAGATAGAAGAAGCCATAATTAAGGCAATGGTTGCATACAAGTATGTACTAGAATATAATTCAACAAGAGAATGCCATAAGAGGTTAATGATAGAATATCAGCAAGATGGACATATGCCTTGCACATAGAAAAATAGATAAGGGAAAGATCCCTAGTTACACTCATGCCACCCGAGTCAACAGTTGAAGAAATTGATGAAACAATGAAGGAGAATGCAAAGAAATTCTTAGCAAAGATGAGAGCATACAAAGTACTAGAGGGAAGGCTAAAAGACCTTGACAAAGGAAGCGATAAGATTTGGAATGAAATCTTAAATGCCCCCGAGAAGGTACTGGCTCTTACCGAGAAACCTCACTATGAAGAGAAAGATAACATATCTTCATCAATGATACCAAGTATATCACTCTAGTTGATTTGACGACACAGGAGAGTACGACCATGGATGATGTACCTCAAATATTATAATCAATAAGGGATACAACAATCATCACAATCAAAGATATAACTTATATTGATTCTGAAGATGAGCCCAAGAATGATGAAGATGTAAGTGTTACCATTGAGCAACCAAAGAAAAAGGAAAAAATGGATGTTGCACATGAAACTATACCAGGTCACATGCCCTTATTGATACAAGCTATCAATATCATTACTGAGGAAAAGGAAAAGACGCCTAATGCAAATATATCAATGGACACAGATAATAAACAAGGGAAGAAAAAGGATACAAATGAGGAAAAGAAAGATGCAAGTGGAGAGGAAGCACCGAGTGATGCCACTACCAAGAAAACCGATAAAGAAAAGGTTACGGATAAAGATAAGGTTGATGTAGAGATGTCTAATACCGACCAACAATTCAATACCGAGTAGCATACAAAGGGCGCCACACCTCCCACACAATCACCAAAACAAAAAGAGACAGAGAAGCAACTTGCAATAGTCCTTCATTCCTCTTCTTCCAACACTATTTCAAAGAAGAAGAAGAAAATAAAAGCACTGGTCACACTTGATGAAATCATTGACATACCCGACTGTGATCCCAGAACACTGGATCTTGAGTCCCTAACCAAGTATGGTGAACTTTGCAAGAGGAAGGCTATACAGGACAAGCTCAAGAAGGAGCACAAGAACTCACAAGTCTTGGATAATAGAAAAGAAATATTATTGCAGATAGTACCTGACACTAAAATTGATCAAAATGCTGCAATACTTGATCAATTAGCAGTACTCACCGATGCCATTACATCACAGAATGTAGATGCAGACAAAGTCACTGAGGAACATGCTAAGGAGAAGTGTCAATATAATTTAACTGAGAAAATCAGCCAAGAAGTGGCAGAGAACAAGGTAAAACTTTATGAACTGGTAAATTCATTGGAACCTCTTATTTTAGAAGTGGTTACCTTAGTTCAAAATTTATGCACACTAGAGCACTTCACTAAAGAGCATAGTGAAAAGATAGCAAAGATAGATGAAGATCTTAAGACTAGTGGACAAAGTCTCACAATCGAGGAACATGCATTCCAATTGCATTATGCGAATATTGTAGAATCATAATGGTTGAGACTAGAGATACAAAAGACTGAAAGAAAAATCAGAGATGAAGTAACCAAGCTTTAAGCTCTCTTACTACCAAATCTCACATTGCTTCAACAACACATGACTTTGGAAACAAAATTGATTGCCACCCAAAAGATGTAAATGTTACCGAGAGTATATATGACATGCACGCCAGATTAAAATTGGAATACATGACCCTGGAACACCTCCAAGAGGGATGAGAGAAGATAATGACAGACATTCAAAAATCCCATGCACACATATTTGACAAGTTGTAAGTACTACACCTTTGTCATTATTTTCAAGAAATGGGGAAAATTATATGTATTAGGGGAAATTATATATGTAAAGCGGGAATATATATGTATAACAGGTCAAAAGGGTAAAATATGTAAAAGGCCAAAGAGGGAAATACACAAAGGAGAAACATGTACATACACTGTACTGAGGCATGCACATAGGGGGAGTCATTGACAAGGTATACACTTGATATAGATATTGAACATTTCAGTTTGCACATATCAGTTTTTGATACTAATGCCAAAGGGGGAGATTGATAATCCTAAAGGATCATGTTTGTCATTAGTATAAAAGGAAAAAAAGCTTGGACTATTGGTTTACATGATCAATGAGTCACAGCATTCAGTCAGACACATTGATCACAGAAATTAGTGAACATCAAAACCATACTATCACTGATGGATAGTTTATAGAGTAAACTAAGAGCACAAGTTCATAGAGCAACCCAAGAGCACTATGTCTACAGAGACAACACCGAGCACCAGTCTACCGTGAGATAGTTTTATTCCTGAGAAAAGTGGATCTGAGATACACGTCAGATAAAGCACTTCAATTTTATAATTAGCTTTATGCTTAGCTATAAAACCATTTCTTGAGGAACAAGTAAAGCATATGTAATTGTTTTAATCAGTCTAACTGATTGTAAACATGAAAACTAGGAGATCAAGGTCAAGTTGTAAACCTTTGATCATAGATTTTTTATTAAAGAGTGAAACCTAATTAGGTCAATACATTGTATAAATAGATGTAGTAATCAATCAAAACATGATGATTGTAGTCGCAACAGACACCTATGGATCAGACAGAGAGTTTCATACAGAAGGACACAAAAGAAAGAATTTAGTTATGAAGAACTAAGATTCAAGGCTACTGAGAAGGACAGAGGTATTAATCAATCACTATAGGTGATACACATATCTTATAAACTAAATGGATCTGTATTCAGCAATTCAAGATTGCATACTATCAGGTCAACAAGTATTTTTGAGTACTCTCTAACAATTGTAGCAAATAGAAGAAATCTTGTAAGAAGGTGGACTTAACAGTCTTATTGTAAATTTCTTAACTGAGTGCACACTTAATAGTATTGTTAAAATCTCTTAACTGAGTAAACCTAACCAGTCTAAAATGTTACTCCTAACAGGGTAAGATCATCAGAAGTGATCATACTTGTAGCCATAACCACCACCTTCCATTCTACAGATAGTGAAGCTTTGTGGGTCTCATCTTCACCATAGTTTTTGCCTTCTAACAGGGGTTATCTGCGTTACCAATTCTTGTGTCATGTGTAACTACTTTTCATGAATGTTTACATGCAATTAATTTTATGTTTTGATATACACGCATAAGGTAGAAAAGCAATATGGTCGGTAATGCGAGGAAATATTACTAAAGGATAATTGATAAAAAAATTTAAGGGTACTGATTCACCCCTCCCCTCTCAGTACACACCATTCCATTATTCCAACACTCTATTGAACCCATTGGGTTATCTCGACACCTTCTCACCAGGGTCTAAGAAGTGTTGAAATTCCTCTTTGTAATTAGCCTTGGAGTTACCTGGAAACTCTTTTCCCTCCATACTCAAACCAGTCAAAAAGGCAATGGTTTCTGTCAAAATGTAATAAAGGAAACCCCACCAATGACGACCTTCCCATCCACCGAAGACTCACAAAAATTGTGGGAAAGTTCAGTGTTGAAACCATTCATATGTGGTCCTTCACATAGTTGTCAATATGGTTGTCTGTAATAATTTTCCACACCTTCTCAACTTTTTTGTATTCCCCGTAGGTGTCTGACTCAATCTAATTTGAATCCCCACCCATCCTTCTAGCAAAGAAGCCACAAATATACAGAGCCCCAGGGTAATACCACAATAGTGGGTTACACTTTTCAGGAGGAAGGAATTTGCCTCAAAAAGCATGACCCACTAAAAAATGTTAGACACTTTCGATCGAAACAACTAAAAACTTTCTATCGGAAGTTACTTTCGATCGAAAGTACCTAGTTACTTTCGATTGAAAGTAACTTGGTTACTTTAGATCGAAAGTAATTAGGGTTATTTTGGCAGAATAAAACCTGCCGAAACAGTCATTTTGACTTTTTCGGCTGGGTTGAAAGTGAGAGAGAACAATGGCTTCTGTTTTATCAAATGTCAATTATCAGGTTTTTCACATTTCTAATTTGCATATTTTATTGTTTTATAATATATATTATTTGTATATATGCATTTTAATGTTTTTTAATATATATTGTTTGTAAATTTGTATATATATGCATGTATATGTG
>MU223824.1:377954-391488 GCA_018584345.1 Thuja plicata | reverse complement strand
CAAGAACAAATTAAATACATTTATTAAAATAATTTTAACATCTAAGAAACATCGCACATGCATCCATCTAAATCATGTATATCTAGTACATTTGCATATCCATCTACATTATGTATATCTAAAACAAGGCATCCATCTAAAGGGTACATAATAGGTCATAAGAGCTTTTAATGTGTCTAAAGGGGTCTTAAGGAGTGAGAGGACCCATTCATAGGTACTAGTGTTTCTATTATGTGTTAAAAATGTAAGGTTACAAAATTACAAATTATGTGTTTCAGGTATGTGGTGTGGGTTTCTCATTTGTTTTAATTTTCTAATGTACATTTTAAGATATATATACTAAATACAAGAGAAAATTAAATACATTTACTAAACTAATTTTAACATTTACGTACAGTAATTTATTAAATAAATTTGACATACATTGCATTTTTCGTAATAAAAATAACAATAAATACTATTAAAAAAAACAATAATTAAACTTAATATACTAAAAAAAGACCTACGAGCAAGTGGTGTAGACGGCAAGCGAAGAGGTAGAGGTGGTGTAGATGGAAACTAAGGAGCTACAACTCTAAAGGAAAAAAAAACAACAAATATGATTAGAAAATAGTTAAAACTACTAAAAAATTTAAAAAAATGACAACAAAACTAAAAAAAAATTGAAAACATCATCACCTGAAGGAGTTTGGGCTCAAACAAAACAAGGTAGAGCTCTGGAGCGGGATCGTGATAGCTGAAAATGACAATAAGAATACCAAAAATATATATATAGTTTCAGAAATGGGGTATCGTATGAAACGTCACCCCATTTTGAGATGGGGTAGTGTTCCAAACGTCATCCTGTTTCGAGCGTGACCCTATTTAGCTTTGGGACCCCGTCTCTTATGGGGTGACGATTTGAATTATGGCGCAGGGTCCTGAACTGAAATGTCACCCCACTTTACTAAAACATCACCCTGTTATTTTATAACGTCACCCCGTTTGTTGAAGCCCGATTTTGAAAAAATGACTAAGGTAAAAAGTTCCTAGTCAAGTCGACTCATCTTCTTGCACACACCCAAGTAGTTTACTTACAATATTATTGGCTAAATAATTTCAACTCTTATTGCATCTTTCACATTATTCAAGACATGCAATAATTACTTTACATGATTTTAACATATCAAACATATAAATTTAAATAAAGTATATTGGTATGTAATATTGTATTCATATAGTCAAAAGTGTAGACACCTAAAAATATCCTCATGAAATCAATAAAATTCAACTATTAATTAAAGAGATATTTATTATTTATTTAACTAATTCATTAACCTCTTCTACTAATATTAAAATAAATATTTATTACTTATTTAAACTAATTCATTATCCATTTCTTTCCAAAAATTAAATAAATTCCTTTTATTTAATTAAACAACTTATTATTTCCTAATTCTTCTATTTATGGAATAAACACCTTTATTTATTTTATAAATTCGCAAATCCTTTTCTTTCATATTTAGTCAATCACCTTTAATCACATGGATCAACTCCAAAAATTTTGAGCTTGTGGCACTTGTCACGATCTCTTCATTTGACTTTTATTGCTAAAGTCAACATCTTCCAACCACCACTTAATCTCAACCCCTCATTTCCTAATACCTCTTAATCTCCTTCAATCCCATCAAAATCCTACTTACTCTCTAATCTCATTCACTCTCCTAGCACCTTTTAATCTCAATCCTTAATTTTCTTGAGACTTCTATACAAGATATTTTCTCCTATCATTTGAATCTAATAGGCATTTGAAGCTAATGAGCATATGATTCTAAGGAGCCTATGCTATTTTATCATCATCATCATCATCATCATCATCATCATCATCATATCTTACAATTATCTTGATATGTTATCATTATCATTGCCTTCATACTATCACTTGCACAATATTTTCTTCAATCAACCAATCTCCATTCTCCAACATCCTCTTGTGCATGTGCTAACAATTTGAGAGCACCAACATTTTAATACAAGATCTTGGAAGATAGGACAATGGAGTCAAGCATCTCTTTAGTGCATTTGGTAATATTATTTTCATTATTTCATTTATTTATGCATTCTTGGGGAAGTTCTCTATTGGATGATTTTGGATTCATTTGTTTACCTAGGTCTAATAGTTTGACTTAGTGGGTATGCAAGATAACATTGTTCCAATTCTATCATATTCATATTTGCACACCTAGTGGGAGTCTTGTCCCTATTAGATCTGTGTTTTTAATGTTTTTTCTAACTTTGTATTGTTGTTTTGTTCAAATTTTTCAAGGCTAACCCTTGTGCAGGTGGGGTTTAAGACAAAACCCTTGAGTTTTCAAAGATTTGATAATATCTCACAAATGGCTTAGAAATTTTCCATGCTTTGTTTTTTGTAGGTTGGGGATGGTCTAAAGATGTCTCAGTCCAAAAAAAATATTTTTTCCATGATTTTTCCTTGACTTATAATTTGTTTATTATTTTTCATGAAAATTCATTTCTGATCGCAAAAAAAAATGAATTTTTCAAAACAATTTAAATTTTTGGAAAGTTCTAGAAATTCTACCTCATTTTTAAATTTGATGAAAAAATAATTACCAAAAAATTAGATCTTTGAAAAATGGTATGTTTTGATAAATTAGGTCCCTAGGACACAAATTAAGGTATTTTTCTACAATCCTTGCATTTTTGGAAAGCTCTCTGATTTTTAGTAGGGGTACCTTCTTTGAATTTCTATTTTTGGGGCTGAAATTATAGCCTAAAAATCAAATCTTGTTAACGAGTTCAAAAGGAAAAAAGTAAATTGTAATTTTGTGATGAGCTTGTATTTTATTTGCACATATTTAAATGCATCATAAGATCATTTTATCTCTTTGGAAAGGGATATATCTTGAGTTTTCATATCATGGGAAATCAACTTTTTCAAAAAAAAAAAGTGTTTTGTTTTGGGAGCATTATATTTGTCATGATTTCAAACACTTGATTTTTGCTTGTTAAGCTAGCTTGGAGCTTATGATAGTGGATCAAAGGAGTATAAAAAAAATAAAAAATATTGGAAAGTGTAAAATCAAGGTACACTTTTTCCAAACTCTCTCATTTACATTCCAAAAAGTGATCATTGTATTTTTCATTCATCATAAAATCATTTCTTTCTTTTGGTCAACTTGTTTGGTGTGTCTTCTTCACATTGAAAAATGACTTAAAATTAATCTTTCACATTTGGATTTGGGCTTAAAATGAACCCCTTTGTCTTTTAATCCTCAATATTTTCTTATTTATGTTCTTTTCTTGCATCCTTGTTAAGGAGCTTGAGGGGACCACAAATAACAGATAGATTATTATTTTTTCTTTTTAAGAGACCTGCCTAGAGAAGTGATCACTCTAGGGGATGAACTCAACTCTCGTGTTTCAGCAGCTTGCATAAATAGTGGGGCCTAAATCAAAATACATGCCTATTGGAAGTAGAATCTTGTTAATATTAGCCAAGACCCAAAGAAATTAATACCTTTGGGAAGTGAAGGTGGAGGTTAGGTTACCATTACCTCCAACCTATTTTGCATTATTCTCTTTAATCTACGAATTTGGACATCACATACCTTGTGTATATAGAGGACATCCCTTAGTTGAGCTTGTATAGCCTATAGTTGAACCTTATTGGCTATCATTTCTTTTGTATGCAAGGATTGATACTCTCACTTGAATAGGTTTGTTAATGTGTCTTATTTTCTTGAATGTTTAGATCACCTTCATCACTTTAAACCAAAAAGGGGACACATTATCCAAAAATATCCTTAGGTGGTAAAAGTACAAACCTGCTCATACTTTTATAAAGGAAAAGGTTAACACAATAAAAACTGTTCCATTGTAATAAAAAAAAAATTATTAAATGTACATTGTGTGAATGTTGTGCCTTGAGTAAAATACAAAGATACAAAAAATTGCAGAGAAGGGACCATTGCTCCCCTACGAAAGCATCGACAAACAAAGAATGGAAACTAGTTAAATAGAGAAGGATTAAGAAGATTGAAAGAACACATGAAAAACTATGGAATCAAATCACAACTGTGGATAATAATATCCCTGTGGAAATACCCAATTTTGTCACAAGAGTGAACATAATTCCAGTTAGGCAACCAAAATTTCCTATGATAAATAAACACAAGCCATATAAATAGGTATTATTTCAAATTAATAAAGTTTCCTAAAGATATCAACATTATAGAAATCATATTAGAGATTATCTAAAACCCTATGCAAAGGAAAGATCAATCCAAATTCAAAAAGATAAACAAAGAAAATAGATTATTGTATAGATATTTCTCCAATTCAAGCAAGCACAACAAGCCAAGCACAGTAAAGGAGAGAGAAGCGTTGAATTCATCACCAATACACGAGGGCAACTACAAATCTTTCCTTATCCCAAGCAACATTATGGATCCAAGGTTGGAGTATTGCAAAAATTTCAGCATGTACGCAAAGTGGAGTAGATCTGGGCAACCCCTAAATAAAATCATTAATTAGTGGAATTGGATTTTTCCATGATAGGTACGTATTTTTTACCTTCTAGATAATTTTTATTTATATAATGTAAAAAAGAATCCCTAAAAAAGGAAATTTTAAATTGAAAACCATTAATTTATAAACGTTTCAATTTTCATGTTATGGATTGGTACCCTAATTTTAATCCCAAAAACTACAAACCAAATACATTTCCAAAATGGATCGAAATAGGCTATCTGCTTATAGAATTCCTACACATTGAAACCCTAGAGGTCATAAATGAAGCGATGATATCCTTCATAGGGGTAGAAGAGAATTCACTTAAAATAGGGGATGTCAAACTTTTAATTAATATAGATAATGATACAAAACACACAGAACCATTGGAAATGATCTATGTTGTCACAAAAACTTGTACCCTTTCTTAGGTGAGTGTTAATGACCTAAGAAACCTTGTGAAGCATGGAAATAACCTCCAAGTGTGGGACTTGAAATGTGAGGTTGAGTCTCTAGAGAAGGTTGACCTCCTTACAATCAAGGTGCACCTAAAAGTACTAGCTTTTAAGGGAAAAGTGAGAAGGATATGCATAAAGGGAAAATGGACGATACACCAAAATGAAACTTTGGATCTCCCTGCCTATATTTGCAACTATTTTGTTGTTGAAAATACATTATTTTTTGTTCTTTGTAGTTTAAATTTTTTATTATTGACATCTCATTTTGTAGTTGTTTGTATTATTCTTCTATTTCTTTTTCTATTTTGTTCTTTTGTAAGTGTTGTTTTAGACACATAATTCTGTCGAAATATTTATGGATTGAATAATATGGAACATATAAACACTTGCATATTTATTTTCAATATGAAATAATGATACATTAAATACCATTAACTACCAAGACATAAAAATTGATCCCACAAATTATATTAAATTGATTAATAAAATAAAAAAAATAAAAAAATTTGATTTAAATTTAAAATTTATTGTTTTAATTACAAATAACACAAAAAAATCTAAATAAATATAACATAGTAATATAAAAATTAAAAAAATAATATAACAAATATAATTTAGCTGTAATTAGTCAGCTGAATTGTGCTTTAATGACAAGGTCACAAGATTTTAAAATCGAGATATATGTTTGAATTCCCGAAATGGCATCTTATTAATATATAATTAGATTAAAAGAGTGCGAGCATGATTAAACCGTTGATGGTAAACAGACGTATAAGTAACTTCATGTTGAGAGTTGAAGGCCAATAGTCTTTTGTCTCTTATTGTGACTCTTCGATTCCGAAGACTCTTCATTGTATTATTGCTTGAGTCTTTATATTTGCTGTAGCTTCTCATTTGTAACTTGATCGTTCATATTAATACAATACTCTGCAGTCTGGACGTAGCCACTTTTGTGGTGAACCAGGATAAATCTCCTTGTTGTGTGTTTGTTGATTATGTTTGTATCTGTTGTTTTATTCTTCGCAATTTGATTCCTTTCAATTGGTATCAGAGCACAGGTTGTGCAGAATGGAAATCGGTGTTGAATTTCCAAAAAGATGGAGGATAAAAAAGTGGAGAAATTCGCAGGCAAGAACTTCAGCCTGTGGAAAGTGCAGATGAGTTCCTTGCTGATTAAGCAAGATTTATCAATCGCACTCAAAGGGAAAACTAAGAAACCAGCCACTATGTTAGATGAAGATTGGAAGAGTACCGATGATAAGGTGATGGCATCAATCTTTCTCTCACTATCGAAAAATGTTTTATTCAATGTCTTGAATGAATAGGCAACAAAAGAAGTTTGGGAAAAACTTCAGAACATGTATGAGACGGCATCAGCTGCAAATAAAATCTTCATCATGAAGAGACTCTACAAGCTGAAAATGAAAGAAGGGACTGCAATGTCAAATCATGTAAATGATTTGAACACTCTACTATGTCAAGAAACCTCGATTGGTATGACACAAGATGATGAAGCCAAAGCCATCATCTTGTTGTGTTCCTTATCCGAAACTTGGGATCCCGTAGTTACAGTTGTCAGCACTTCAAATTCCACAAAGAAGAAGTTGGTCTACGATGAAGTGGTTGCTACTTTACTTAGTGAAGCTATGAGAAGAAGTAACAAAGACACCCCATCCGGTGATGCTCTTACCATGGTTAGCACCGAGAGAAGGGGAAGAAGCCATTACAGAAGTAATTACAATAACAATTAAAATCAAAGAAAATCTAGATCACCCAATCGATCAAAGTCAAGAGGTAGAAATGGAGAGTGCTGGTTTTGTGGTAAACCTGGCCACTCAAAATGAAATTGTTAGTCTTACAAGAAAGCACAAGAAAAAGTGAGGAATAGTGAAGCTAATATAGCCTATGAGATAGATGAAGCTACTCTAATTCTTTCTACAAGTGACTCAAAATCAGATTCTTGGGTGATAGATTCTGGAGCCTCCTTCCATGCCACTTCATGTACGGATTGCTTTACAAATTATCAAGAAGGTGAATTTGGCAAAGTATTCTTGGGTGACAACAAAGCATGTAAAATCATTGGGAAAGGTGATGTTGTCTTGCATCTAGAAGGTGGAGCCAAATTATTTCTCAAAGATGTTAGACATGTTCCCCAATTAAAGAGAAATCTGATTTCACTCAGCCAACTATACATCCAAGGCTTTAAAATAGAACTCACGGATACATGGAAAATAGTCAAAGGCTCATTAGCCATTGCAAAAGGAGACAAGATTGGTAGTCTCTATATTGTGAAACCAATCAATGAGGTGGGAGCTGCTATGATAGTTGCAGGCAGCGATACCGCACTTTGGCATCAAAGATTAGGCCACATGAGCAAGAAAGGTCTAGAAGTAATGCTCAAAAGGGATCAACTATCGGGTCTCCAATCAGCAAACTTGGAATTTTGTTAACATTGCCTTTATGGAAAGAAAAAGCGGGTCAGCTTTTTGAAAGATGGGCATGACATTAAAACAAAACCATTGGAACTTGTGCACTCAGATGTCTTTGGTCCTACCGAGGTAAGCTCTTTAGGAGGGGCTAAGTATTTCGTTACTTTCCTTGATGATTGTACTAGGAAAGTCTGGATATACATGATGGCTAATAAATCTGAAGTATTTCCTAAATTAAAAGTTTTCAAAGCTCTTGTTTAAAACCAAAGAGGTCACAAGATTAAATGTTTGAAAATGGATAATGGAGGGGAGTTTTGTTCGCTGGAATTTGATAATTATTGTGCAGATAATGGTATTCGTAGGGCAAAAGTTGTCCCCTACACCCGTCAAGAAAATGGGGCAGCAGAAAGGCTTAATAGGACAATACTTGAGAAAGCTCAGTGTATGCTTTCCAATGCCAGTTTGGGAAAGTAATTTTAGGCTGAGGTGTGCAATATAGCGGTGTACTTAATAAATCAAAGTCCTTCGTCAAGAATGAACTTCAAAATTCTGGAAGAGGAATGGAAAGGAAGAAGAGTTTCATACTCTCATCTTAAAGTCTTTGGCTGTCAGGCTTTTGTACATGTTCCTAAGGAGAACCGAAGCAAACTGGATCCTAAATCACAGCCTTGCATATTCGTTGGATATGGAGAAGAACAATTTGGCTTCAGACTTTGGAGTCTATCTGATAAGAAAATCATACGCAACAGAGATGTAGTATTTAATGAGACGATATTTCCTCATTCTAAAGATAAAACTCCTACCAGAGAATACATTCCTCTATTTGACATGATGGACAATGGATATAAAAATTCTACCATCCACTCACATGTTAATCCTACATCCAATTCTCCAATCTCTATTGTATCAACTATGCCTATGCTATCACAAAGTGTAGCATCAGGAAGCTTGGCCAATAAAAATTCACATGACTGGAATCCTTATGGCACCCATCACTCTGTTCCTCCACACAATTTTGACTCTATCAAAGTCAATTCTCATGCTTCCCCTGCTCATGGCATATTGCAACACACTGGAGGTAGCGATGATGACTCCTTCCACGCTCATGGCACATTGGAGAACACTGACAGACCACCTCAGCCAATTCACGATAGGGAGAAGATTCACGGCACAAAGGAGACCAGTCACAGCAGGAAACAAGGTCCATGATAGTCTGTTGTTGACACCTTGTTTGGGAGCAATGTTTCTCTGACTCCACCCGCACCTGACTCTGTCGCAGAACACTGGCAGAACACCCACGGCAGACAATTAATTCATGGTAGGGAGAACAGTTATAACACACTGTAGAACCAGCAGAACAGTCAAGGCACCCCGCAGCACCCGCATAATAGTCACGCGAGTGGACAATTCCTGCCCCCTCTCCACACCAAAACTCCCAGACATGTGTAGGGAGGAGCTGTTGGTGAAGGGACCGGGGGAGCTGCTGGCATCGTGCCCTCTCTACCCATTACACAGGACAATTATCTTCCCTTCTCTCTCAATCAACAATCAACATATGCCATAGAAAATGCATGGCAGGCATCTCATAAATTGACAGATGATCGCTCTATTTTTTAACAGAATACTCACTTCGAGACTCAAGGTTAATAGTTTGGGTTTGAGACATACTCATAGTTATTCTAAGAATAAAACGATGAGACAGGGAATTAAACAAGGAATTAAAAATTCAGTTGGAAGAAATACAATCTCTAGTTCTCCATTTGAACTAGTTCAACATCAAACCAAATATGTAGAACCCCAATTAAGGAGATTAACCAGAGAAAAGAAAATACCAGCTAAATACTCTGATTATGAGTTATTGTTTGCTAAAGAAGCAGAGCCTTCAATTCTTGTCTCAAAATTCTTAGAACCATCAACATTTAAAGCTGCTCTCAAAGATGTCAATAATGAGAAATGGCAAATAGTGATGCATGAGGAGATGGCTTCTTTACTGAAGAATCAGACTTGGGACTTAGTCTCTCTTCTGCAAAATCGAAGACCCCTTAGAAACAAGTGGCTATATCGGATAAAAGAAGATGAAGGTAGAAAATGCTTCAAGGCCAGATTGGTGGTAAAGGGGTTTGATCAAGAGCAGGGAATATATTTTAATGAGATCTTCTCACTGGTTATCAAGATGACAACTATCTGGACTATCTTGGGATTAGCGACAATGTGTGATCTTGAGTTGGAGCAGCTTGATGTGAAGACCGCATTCCTACATGGTGATGTAGAAGAAGAGCTATACATGGAGCAGCCTCAAGGATTCATCAAAAGGGGAAAAGAACATCTTTATTTCAAGCTAAATCAAAGTTTGTATGGCCTCAATCAAGCCCTAAGACAGTGGTACATAAAATTCAATCGCTTCATGGCTGAAAACAATTTCACAAGATGTGAATCAGACCCATGTGTCTACTTCAAGACACTTCTTAATGGTGAGTTCGTAATTCTCCTTCTTTATGTCGATGACATGTTAGTAGCCGACACAAACAAAAGGATCGTTAATGAGTTAAAGGAGAAATTGGCAAGAAAATTTGACATGAAGGACTTAGGGGTAGCCAAGAAGATTCTTGGCATGACAATCACAAGAGATAGGAAGAAGAGGGAAATTACCTTATCTCAAAAACAATACATTGATAAAGTTGTTGAGAGGTTTGGCATGGCTGATGCAAAAGTTACTCCTCTTCCTCTTGCTAGTCATTTCTGTTTAAGTTCTAAATTGTGTCCAAAAATACAAGAAAAGGAATTCATGGAGAAAATTCCTTATAAATCTGCAGTTGGAAGCATTATGTATGCAATGGTTTCTACCCACCCTGACATTGCCCATGCGGTGGGAGTTGTGAGAAGATTTATGAGCAATCCTGGGAATGCTCATTGGGAAGCAGTTAAGTGGATACTACAGTATCTAAAAGGAACTTCAGATTATGCATTATGCTTTAGAGGAAATAAAGTTTAGCTACAAGGTTACACTGATTCTGATCTTGCCAGAGACATGGATAAATGAAGGTCTACCACTGGATATACCTTCATGTTTGCTGGAGCTACTATTAGTTGGGCTTCAAGGCTGCAGCATTGTATTGCTCTTTCTTCAGCAGAGGCTGAATACTTGGCTCTTTTCGAAGGGGCAAGGGAAATGATTTGGCTACAGCGATTGCTATTTTCTGACAGCCACAGCGCTATCTTCATGGCTCATAATCATTCATCTCAGCGTCGCTCTAAGCACATTGATGCACATGCTCACTTTGTTCGTCATGCAATTGAAGAAGAAAAGTTGAAAGTTGTCAAAATTGATACCAAGATCAATCCGGCAGACATATTCACAAAGGTTGTTGCCAAAGAGAAGTTCGAAAGTGCAAGGACTTCTCTTGGGCTTGTAAAGAAAAGATAAATCAGCACTTTAGCAGAGTATTGGGTGTTTAGTTGTAGCATTTAGTTGTCCTTCAGGTGGGAGTTTGTTGAGAGTTGAAGGCCAACAGTCTTTTGTCTCTTATTGTGACTCTTCGATTCCGAAGACTCTTCATTGTATTATTGTTGGAGTCTTTATATTTGTTGTAGCTTCTCATTTGTAACTCGATCTTTCATATTAATACAATACTCTGCAGTCTGGACATAGCCACTTTTGTGGTGAACCAGGATAAATCTCCTTGTTGTGTGTTTGTTGATTATGTTTGTATCTGCTGTTTTATTCTTCGCAATTCGATTCCTTTCACTTCATTTGTTGACCCTCAAAATGACAAAACATCCCCATCCAATAGAAAGTCCGGTCTAACCTAACACCACATTTTCACAGTTTTTCCTCACATGTGCTCCAACGATTATTTATATATTCACTTTTTTAGAACCAATAATAATAATTGATTTATATATTTGAATAACCAAAAAGGGCCATCCCCGCTCATGAATCTCAGGGGTTCCATGAAACTCTCTAATGCCAATCACCAGCTGAAAGAAATTCCCATGTAGACGTTGCGACCAATATACTTTAGAGATGCAATTCTTAGCTGCTGAAATTTCATGAATTATTAAAGTTTACCCATTGAAAGAAAAGTGATATCTTATCTGTAGAAGAGTTCAAATCTATTTGTGTTTCTTATTTGAAGATGTAGACACCTAATTAGCAAGCAGTAGGCCGGTTGACTGTCTAAGCTATTATTCATACAATTGTATTTTTAAGCCTCAATACATAATTCTTACAAAAACAAAAGTCAAGCAACCACATCAGTTCAACATTCAAATTAAATCTATAGTCAATGGTTATTTTAAAACTTATTTAATTATATTTTCATAAGTCAAATAGTCAAAGCGTAGTTTACGACTCGTTCAGTGTAACATTTAATGATCAATTACTGTATAATCTATCCAGGTAAAGTGCAAAGAACAGAAAAGTCTTAAAAACCAATTCAGTGGGGAAGAAGAATTAGAGGCTTCTGGATTAAAATGTGCGTACGACTCCCCGATAAAGCAGGAAGTGTTGTATTTCCGTGGTTTTAGTTTTCGGGGGGAATATCGAAATGGTTGCGAAAAAACAAAAACAAGAATAAGTAAAGTAGCGGCGTGACTCAGGAGTCACACGACTCTTTCTTCGTCAACAAAAATATATTTAACACATTGATCATTAACTTTGGAAACTAAGTCTACTGGTGAACGGACGGCCTTGAAAAATGTTCATCAATGAAAGATTTGAATAATTTATTAACACCATTTTATTATTATCGTTGGGTTTATTGAATTAATTTGTGATTGTGGTTCTTTAGTATATATATATTGTCAATAAATTTATATAAAATGTGTCATGGTATAATTGTGTGAATGTGTTTAATTCTAATTAAATATCAATATTAAAATTCTTATTCAACTAAAATCTTTATTGTAAGTCTGATTGATCTGTAATTGAATCTTATATATATATATAAAATTATAGGGCAACTAACAGATTTCTAGATGTGTGGAAAGTCAAGAAATTTCAAAGTCTAATCTGTGGAGTTTAATCTAGAAGAACTAGAAGCTTCCAGAGTTTAGAATCTCTGGACGATTCCAATTTCGCAGTATAAAACCATTTATACCATTTCCGTGGTATAAACTTTATTCAATAAGTATAGCTGATCTTTTATATATATATATATATATCGGCTACAAGATTTCCACGTGCGTGGAAAGAGGAGAAAAATCTGTGGAGTTTAAACTAGAAAAACTAGAAGCTTCCAGATTTAAGAGTGTCTGAACGATTCGAATTTCCCAGTATAAAACCATTCGTACAATTTCCGTGGTATTTTTTTGTACTGCAGGGCAGGGTGAATTTCACGGTGATTGCAGAAGACACAACCAATCAGTAAGTAAAGCGGCGTAGTGAGACAGGATCACGAGTCGCTTAAGTCAGGAATATAGCTTTTTCAAAGACTGGTTTTATTATTTTGGGGAATTTTGCAGTGATTGCAGATAAAAAAGGATAAGGGGCGGCGTGACTCAGGTCCAGTCACCAGTCGACTCTTTCTTTGTCAATTGAAAATTACTTTATTATGTGAATGATAGTATATAAATACCACGTTGATTATTAAATCTTGTCAAATAAGTGTTCACTGGTCGTGGTGAGCGGGCAACCTTTAAAATGTTATCGATGAGAGACTTGAATACTTTATTTATTATATTTTGTTATTATTGGTGGCTTTTATTAAACTAGCAATCGCACCTTAGTGTGCAATGGGAACGCCGTAGAGTTATGGAGTGGAATTTGAGGGGTTATTATCGATTTGAGGATTTATGTTCCTTAAACAATGGGTCGTAAAACCATGAGAAAATGTAGTGACGATTTGGTTGAATCCAAGACACGTTAGTAGATGTTATAACTTAATATAACTTGATGAATTCCAAATGTTGACTTGCATACAGCTTGATAGAAGCACCAACATCAATGCGTCTGCCACATCACATGTTCTATTTCGACACTTAATTTAGCAAAGTATTAAGATATCTCTTTACTTATTAATAAATAATTTAATAATTATTACAAATGTTTTAGTTAAATATTTTTTTATTCAAATTAGGCATTTATAACTAATAATTTCAACGTTATAAAGATAAAAATAGAAAGTTATATTTGTATTC
>MU223824.1:345690-366442 GCA_018584345.1 Thuja plicata | reverse complement strand
TCCGAAGAAGAAATATACCCATCTTCATTCAAATCGTAGACTTTGAACGCCTCCATTAAACATAAATCCCGACATTCTTCCTTACTAGCAGTACTAGTGCTTGAGCTGCTCTCATCCAGAAGAGATTAGTAAAGCCCAACAAATTCATCAAATGTTAAGCTACCATCCTGGCTGTGAGAAACACCCATCACCAAACATTCTAAGTCTTCCCCTGTTAGATATATTCCAATCTTCTTGAGGAAGCAATCGATTTCGTGTAGAGCGAGGCTTCCATCGCCATTTTTATCCAGGCTATCAAACATTCTGCGAAGTTCATTGGGAACAGATGAAAGTGCCATTCCGTTGTTCTTAACCTTAGTTCGATGATAATTGATCTTGCAGTGGCTGCTTATTCAACATAAACTATATATAGAAATGGCAGTATGAGATGTCTAGAATTATGTTGACAAACTAGAAACTTCTGGATATGGTAGTGCCCATACAAACTCTACTTTTTCATTTTATTCAGCCCCATTGGAAATATCGAGGCAATTGCCGAAAATAATGGTCAAGATGGAAAAGACAACCGACGGAGAACGGGGTCCATGTGTGAGGTCACTGCTCAAGGCTATGAAAATATATTTTATTTTATGAGATTTTGTAAGAAATATGGATGTGGTCTCTGTTTGTGGGCATTTTATGTATTTTCGAATTAGAAAACTAATTCTCATTTTAGGGTCAATGCTTGCATTAGTTAATTCTAAAAAAAATTGAAATTCATTTTTTATTCAAGAATAAGCTATTTATGGATGCGAATTTAGTTTATTTTATTAAAAAAAATATTTTTTTTCTTTTTTTTTAATTTTTTTTAATGTGGGTATGTATGTATATATATACACATGTGTGTATATATATGTGTGTGTATATACACACACATGTGTGTATATACACACATACACACATGTTTGTATATATGTGTGTATGTGTGTATATATGTGTATATATACACACGTGTGTGTCTGTGTATGTGTATGTGTATGTGTGTACACAAGTAAAAAATACATATTGTTCAAATTAATTTTTTTTTTTTAAAATACTTATTCCAATTCCACAATATGGGATCCAAATGCAGAATAGCTTATACCAGCTTTCATTTTCAGGATTAATTAATCCGAGAATAGGTCCTTATTCTAGAATAGGTCTATTCTGGATAAATTAATTCCATGCACCAAACAGGCCCAAAGTGACAAAGAGCCATGCTGACATGTGACGTAATTGATCGAGGATGTTTGCATGAAATAAAATTTGGTGTGGATGGCTATTTCTTAGTCTAATTGTAGTTTTCAGCGTAACAATTCTGTGGGTTTTAAGTGTAAGAAAATACCGAGGTAGATTTTTTTTTTAAATAACAATGTTGTGATATTATTGATTTTTTAATAACAATTATGTGGGTTTTATGTGTAAGAAAATATCGAGGTAAGGGAAAAGACTCAGCAGCCGTCTACGCTAATTTCGCTCACCTAGAACTCCTAAACCGTAAGTTGGATTTTGCCCATTTTTTTGATATACCTCAGTAGGTGAGTGAAGTGCTTAAATCTAAGGTTTCAGCTTTTGGGTATTCACGGATCTCTCTGTAAGAATCATTGAGTGCAAAGTGGTCCAAAAGTGCCATTTCAAAATGCTCGCCCGGAACCTGACCCCTAGACCCCCAATGGTCGACAATATGGAATCAAAAACAAAACCATATTGGTGTCAATAACCATTCACCTAAACATTATTTGATAAGTGGTTTTTAATGTGGACCCGCTCACTAGGTAGGAAAGGGGGTGAAGGGGTCATTTTAATTAAATCACATTGTCCCTTGCCTTAATCGAAACCCCATCATTTTATACCACGTGGAGGACTCCCCTTAACCTCTCCTTACCCCATACCTAATCACCATAACACGCTTGCAGCTCACCAAGTTCCACATAACTGCCCGTGGATAACACTATTACTGCCCACCACGAACCCTAAACTTGACCATTTTTCCTTTGTACATTCTGCAAACTTTAGCTCCCACCACTTTCGTTTCTCTGTGTGCAAGGAGGATTTCGGCCATCTTCTCACAGCTGCTACAGGTGAGGGAGTCCATCCTCTCATTGCGAAGTATAAAATTTCTCATGGTTTTTTATCATTCAATAAGTCATGTTTTTAAAGATTTCCTTTCGCTGATAGTTGTATGTTTCAATCGTTTCACCTTGAAATCATTGCATGTAATGTGATAGAAAGAAATAATTAGAAGAAATGGGAAACAAAAAGTGTACATTGTCGATTTAATCATTACGTGGTGTTGTAGTTTTTATGAATCTAGATAGTTTCTTCAATTTTTCATTTTAAATAAGGGGGTTTCTCTGGGTTAATCATTATTTTGCACATACAAGTGAGGGAATCCATCCTCCCATCGTGAAGTAGCAATATCTCACGATTTTTTATTGTTCAATAATTGTTTGTACTTATTTCCATGCAGTGTTAGTTGTATGTTTCAATTGTTTCACCTTGAAATCATTGCATGTAATGTGTTAGAAAGAAATAATTAGAGGAAATGGTAAAGAAAAAGTGTACATTGTCGATTTAATCATTACGTGGTGTTGCAGTTTTTATGAATCTCCATAGTTTCTTCAATTTTCCATTTTAAATATGGGGGTTTCTCTGGGTTAATCATTATTTTGTACATACAAGTGACACAACCCATCCTCCCATCACGAAGTACCAAATATCTCATGGTTTTTTATCGTTCAATAATTGTTTGTTATGATTTTCCTGCATTGATAGTTGTATGCTTCAATCGTTTGACCTTCAAATAATTACATGTAATTTTTTAGAAAGAAATAATTAGAGGAAATGGGAAAGAAATAGTGTACATTGTTGATTTAATCATTACGTGGTGTTGTAGTTTTTATGAATCTGGATAGTTTCTTTAATTTTTCATTTTAAATATGGGGGTTTCTCTGGGTTAATCATTATTTTGCACATAGATGTGAGGGAATCCATCCTCCCATCACAAAGTACCAAATATCTTGGCATTTTTTATCATTCAATAATTCTTTGTATTGATTTTCCTAAACTGATAGTTGTATGTTTCAATCATTTCACCATGAAATCAGTGTAAGAAAATATCGAGGTAAGGGAAAAGACTCAGTAGCCATCCACACTAATTTCGCTCACCTAGAACTCCTAAACCGTAAGTTGGATTTTGCCCATTCTTTTCATATACCTCCGTAGGTGAGTGAAGTGCTTAAAGCTAAGGTTTCGACTTTTGGGTATTCACGGATCTCTCTGTAAGAATCATTGAGTGCAAAGTGGTCCAAAAGTGCCATTTCAAAATGTTTGCCCGGAACCTGACCCCTAGACCCCCAATGGTCGACAATATGGAATTGAAAACAAAACCATATTGGTGCCAATAACCATTCACCTAAACATTAATTTATAAGTTGTTTTTAATGTGGACCCGCTCACTAGGTAGGAAAGGGGGTGAAAGGGTCATTTTAATTAAAGCACATTGTCCCTTGCCTTAATCGAAACCCCATCATTTTATACCCCACGGAGGACTCGACTTAACCTCTCCTTACCCCATACCTAATCACCATAACACGTTTGTAGCTCACCAAGTTCCACATAACTGCTTGTGGGTAACACTATTACTGCCCACCATGAACCCTAAACTTGACCATTTTTCCTTTGTACATTCTGCAAACTTCAGCTCCCACCACTTTCATTTCTCTGTGTGCAAGGAGGATTTCGGCCATCTGCTCACAGCTGCTACAGGTGAGGGATTCCATCCTCTCATTGTGAAGTAGAAAATATCTCACAGTTTTTTATCATTCAATAAGTCATGTTTTTAAAGATTTCCTTATGTTGATAGTTGTATGTTTCAATTGTTTCACCTTGAAATCATTGCATGTAATGTGATAGAAAGAAATAATTAGAAGAAATGGGAAACAAAAAGTGTACATTGTCAATTTAATCATTACGTGGTGTTGTAGTTTTTTTGAATCTGGATAGTTTCTTCAATTTTTTATTTTAAATATGGGGGTTTCTCTGGGTTAATCATTATTTTGCACATACAAGTGAGGGAATCCGTCCTCCCATCGCGGAGTAGCAATATCTCACTATTTTTTATTATTCAATAATTATTTGTAATTATTTTCATGCACTGTTAGTTGTATGTTTCAATCGTTTCACCTTGAAATCATTGCATGTAATGTGTTAGAAAGAAATAATTAGAGGAAATGGTAAAGAAAAAGTGTACATTGTCGATTTAATCATTACGTGGTGTTGCAGTTTTTATGAATCTCCATAGTTTCTTCAATTTTTCATTTTAAATATGGGGGTTTCTTTGGGTTAATCATTATTTTGTACATACAAGTGACACAACCCATCCTCCCATCACGAAGTACCAAATATCTCATGGTTTTTTATCGTTCAATAATTGTTTGTTATAATTTTCCTACACTGATAGTTGTATGTTTCAATCGTTTGACCTTCAAATCATTGCATGTAATTTGTTAGAAAGAAATAATTAGAGGAAATGTGAAAGAAATAGTGTACATTGTCGATTTAATCATTACGTGGTGTTATAGTTTTTATGAATCTGGATAGTTTCTTTAATTTTTCTTTTTAAATATGGGGGTTTCTCTAGGTTAATCATTATTTTGCACATACAGGTGAGGGAATCCATCCTCCCATCACAAAGTACCAAATATCTTGGGCTTTTTTATCGTTCAATAATTCTTTGTATTGATTTTCCTAAACTGATAGTTGTATGTTTCAATTATTTCACCATGAAATCAGTGTAAGAAAATATCGAGGTAAGGGAAAAGACTCAGTAGCCGTCAACGCTAATTTCACTCACCTAGAACTCCTAAACCGTAAGTTGGATTTTGCCCATTTTTTTGGTATACCTCCGTAGGTGAGTGAAGTGCTTAAAGCTAAGGTTTTGGCTTTTGGGTATTCACGGATCTCTCTGTAAGAATCGTTGAGTGCAAAGTGGTCCAAAAGTGCCATTTCAAAATGCTCGCCCAGAACCTGACCCCTAGAACCCCAATGGTCGACAATATGGAATCGAAAACAAAACCATATTGGTGCCAATAACCATTCACCTAACAATAATTTATAAGTTGTTTTTAATGTGGACCCGCTCACTAGGTAGGAAAGGGGGTGAAGGGGTCATTTTAATTAAATCACATTGTCCCTTGCCTTAATTGAAACCCCATCATTTTATACCCCACAGAGGACTCGACTTAATCTCTCCTTACCCCATACCTAATCACTATAACACGTTTGCAGCTCACCAAGTTCCACATAACTGCCCGTGGGTAACACTATTACTGCCCACCACAAACCCTAAACTTGACCATTTTTCCTTTGTACATTCTGTAAACTTCAGCTCCCACCACTTTCATTTCTCTATGTGCAAGGAGGATTTCGGCCATCTGCTCACAGCTGATACAGGTGAGGGAATCCATCCTCTCATTGCGAAGTAGAAAATATCTCACGGTTTTTTATCATTCAATAAGTCATGTTTTTAAAGATTTCCTTACGCTGATAGTTGTATGTTTCAATTGTTTCACCTTGAAATCATTGCATGTAATGTGATAGAAAGAAATAATTAGAAGAAATGGGAAACAAAAAGTGTACATTGTCAATTTAATCATTATGTGGTGTTGTAGTTTTTATGAATCTGGATAGTTTCTTCAATTTTTTGTTTTAAATATGGGGGTTTCTCTGGGTTAATCATTATCTTGCACATACAAGTGAGGGAATCCATCCTCCCATCGCGAAGTAGCAATATCTCACGATTTTTAATTGTTCAATAATTGTTTGTAATTATTTTCATGCACTGTTAGTTGTATGTTTCAATTGTTTCACCTTGAAATCATTGCATGTAATGTGTTAGAAAGAAATAATTAGAGGAAATGGTAAAGAAAAAGTGTACATTGTCGATTTAATCATTACGTGGTGTTGCAGTTTTTATGAATCTCCACAGTTTCTTCAATTTTTCATTTTAAATATGGGGGTTTCTCTTGGTTAATCATTATTTTGTACATACAAGTGACACAACCCATCCTCCCATCACGAAGTACCAAATATCTCATGGTTTTTTATTGTTCAATAATTGTTTGTTATGATTTTCCTGCACTGATAATTGTATGTTTCAATCGTTTGACCTTCAAATCATTGCATGTAATTTGTTAGAAAGAAATAATTAGAGGAAATGTGAAAGAAATAGTGTACATTGTCGATTTAATCATTACGTGGTGTTGTAGTTTTTATGAATCTGGATAGTTTCTTCAATTTTTCATTTTAAATATGGGGGTTTCTCTAGGTTAATCATTATTTTGCACATACAGGTGAGGGAATCCATCCTCCCATCACAAAATACCAAATATCTTGGGGTTTTTTATCGTTCAATAATTGTTTGTATCAATTTTCCTAAACTGATAGTTGTATGTTTCAATCGTTTCACCTTGAAATCATTGCATGTAATGTGTTAGAAGGAAATAATTAGAGGAAATGGGAAAGAAATAGTGTACATTGTCAATTTAATCATTACGTGTTGTTGTAGTTTTAAGAATCTGGATAGTTTCTTCAATTTTTCATTTTAAAATATGGGGGTTTCTTTGGGTTAATCATTATTTTTTACATACAAGTGAGGGAATCCATCCTCCCATCATGAAGTACCAAATATCTCATGGTTTTTTATCGTTCAATAAGTGTTTGTAATGATTTTCCTACATGGTTAGTTGTATGTTTCAATCATTTCACCTTGAAATTGTTGCATGTAACGTGATAGAAAGAAATAATTAGAGGAAAAGGAAAAGAAATAGTGTACATTGTTGATTTAATCATTACTTGGTGTTGTAGTTTTTAAGAATCTCGACAGTGTTGACTTAGTTTTGTAATGTACTCAATGAATACATTACAACACTAATTTAGTACATTCATTCATTGAATACATTACAAAACCAATTCTTTCCCACCATAATTCAAATTTAAAATTGACCAGCCACTTCTTCAATGACCAAATTCCTATAAGAAGGATACAGTGTCATGTAAAATTCATTGAAAATTCCCTGTCTAACCACTAGTACTTTATTCTTTGCAATCTGCATATTCTCTTCTCTTGTTGAGGATGTTAGGCTACCTCATTTATTTCTTCGTTATTCCTTATTTTTGTATGCTTATTGTATGCTTACTGTATGATTTTATTACAAATTAACTGCTTTCACTGCTTATTGTAAGTTCAAATCTTTTGCAAAACTAAGTCATCATATAGGCAATGTCAATTTAACAATGCATGGAGTCAATGTCAACTTAACCTATTTTCAATTACTAAGGATATTTACTTGCATTGTGGTCATGGTTTGTTTGTTGCTCATGGTTTAATGTATGCATTACTTAGAAGCATGGAAGCTTCATAGTCTCAAATGACAGAGTGCTCACTTTATTTTGTAATGTATTCAAAGAATACATTACAAAACTAACTCAGCATTGAATACTTTGTCTTCTATTACTACTCAGCTTGTTTACTGTATGCAGTCAATGTCAACTTAACAATGCATGTATTCAATGTCAACTTAACTTGTTTTCAATTAATAAAGATATCTACTTGCATTGTGCTCATGGTTTGCTTGTTGCCCATTGTTTACTGCATCTATTGCCTAGAAGCTTGGACACTTCATAGTCGCATATTTCATTGAACACAATACAAAACTAAGTAAGCATAGTGCAGCCTTAGTTTTGTAATGCATTCAATGAATACATTAAAAAACTAGTTTAGCATAGTGCAACCTTAGTTTTGTAATGTATTCAATGAATAAATGTATTGTTCACTATAGTTACATGTCTTTATATTATAAGTTGTTTTGTAATACCTTTATATTCAAGGAATAAATGTACTGGTCACTATATTTACTTGCATTGTGCTCATGGTTTGCTTGTTGCTAATGGTTTACTCTATGCATTACTTAGAAGCATGGAAGCTTCATAGTCTCATATTTCAGAGTGCTCACTTTCTTTTGTATTGTTTTCAATGAATACATTACCAAACTAAACTAAGCATAGTGCACTTGTTATATTGGAATATGATTTTTACTTTTTTTCTATTTGTTGTTGTTATTGTATTCATTGGATAATTCTTTTCAATTAATTATCAGCATGTTTACTGTATGCAATACTTAGAAGCATGAAAGCTTCATATTCTCATATTTCACATGTCTGGCTGAATACATTGCAAAACTAATTGAGCATAGTGTAGCCTTAGTTTTCTAATGTATTCAATGAATACATTACAAAACTAAGTCAGCATAGTGCAACCTTAGTTTTGTAATGTATTCATTGAATAAATGTACTGGTCACTATAGTTACATTCCTTTATATTATAAGTTGTTTTGTAATGTCTTTATATGCAATGAATAAATGTACTGGTCACTATACTTACTTGCATTGTGCTCATGGTTTGCTTGTTGCTAATTGTTTACTGTATGCATTACTTAGAAGCATGGAAGCTTCATAGTCTCTTATTTCACAGTGCTCACTTTCTTTTGTAATGTATTCAATGAATTCATTACCAAACTAAACTCAGCATAGTGCACTTGTTATATTGGAATCTGATTTATACTTGTTTTATACTTGTAGTTGTTATTGTATTTATTGGATAGTTTCTTTTCAATTACTAATCAACCTATTTATTGTATGCAATAGTGACCAACATGGAAGCTTCATGTTCTCATATTTAACATGTCCGACTTAGTTTTTTAATGTAATCACTGAATACGTTACAAAATTAATTGAGCATAGTGCAGCCTTACTTTTCTAATGTATTCAATTAATACATTGCAAAACTAGGTCAGCATAGTGAAGCCTTAATTTTGTAATGTATTCAATGAATAAATGTACTAGTCACTATAGTTACATGCCTTTATATTATAAATTGTTTGTAATGTGGACCCTCTCAGTAGGATATTGAATAATTACTCATTATATTTATATTATATGAAATGAACAAATAGAAGGTCAGCACACTCTTCAATCATCCACTCTACTTAAAAGATATCTATTTTATTATTAATTAGATAGTATATAAATAATATAATAATATAATGTATATAAATTATTTATATATTTATATTAGATATTATGGACAATATATACTATATTGTATCATCATTATATAATAAATACTATATTGTGCATAGTCGTTTCTGGAAACAATTGTGTATTCTTTTTTCATCAAGTTAACATAATATATATTATAGAATATTATTTATATTTTATATAATATAAACATAAATATAAGCATATAAGACCGCTCTGCAACTCCCGCCCATCTTCCCGCCGAGCTCGAAATTCAAACTGCAAGCTCCCATGCCTGCCTCCCCAGGAGGAGATGCTGCCCCCCTAGCTGACCCACCTGATGGACCCCAGGCCTCCTCTATCACGGTCCCTATGATTGAGTCAACGAGGGAATCTCAAAAAGCATCCTCTTCTACTGATACCCCGCTATCCCCTAAACTGAATTGGAAAGGAGCCCTTGTTGGTGATGCCCAACAACCCTTGCAGGCTCTTTTGGTGGATTTTGTTTAGACTGAGGAAGGATTTGAACTCTCGCTCCCTGACTTTGTGGTGAATCACACAATGGTTGACTTTCAACTGGCCCTAGTTGGTCGATTCTTCAATTTTTGACCTACCATCAAAATGGTTAGAAAATGGGTTTCTAACCAGTGGAAGATCAAGGGGTCAGTCCTGGTTTCTAATATGCCAGGAGGACTCTTTCTATTTAAGTTTACCACCCTTGTGGATATGTCCTGTGTGCTGTCTGGTTCATGGGTCTATGGAAAGCACTTCTTGGCCCTTGAGAAATGGAAACCCGGATTCAACCCAGCGACGGACCTGACTAGAATGGCTCCGGTTTGGGTCCACCTCCCAAGCCTCCCGCTCGAGTATTGGGACGAGCAAGTCTTTCGTTGGATTAGTGATTCCTTTGGTTCATTTATCACAGCAGATTAGGTGACCCAGTCTAAATCCAGGTTGGTGTTTGCTAGATTCTATGTGAATGTCACTATGAATAAAACCCTACCCAACTTTTTTATTTTGAAATCTAAACTAGGTAGATGGACCCAAGCATTGATGTATGAAAATGCTACCCTTTTCTGCTAGAAATGTGAAAGAAGAGGCCATTATAGTGGTACTTGCAAGGCCACCAAGTTGGGAGAGAAATGAGAGAACAAGGACAAAGGAATAGCAGAGGTCCCTCTCCCCATTGGTGATGAGGAAATACTGGTGTCGAGGCCACCCTCGGTGGCCAATGATACAGATTCTGATGCACAGGAAATTGAGGAGGTTGAGATAGTCTCCCCCCAGGAGCTTGTTGTGGGGTGCTCTGGTTCTCCTCCAGACCTAACCTCGAAGGGTCCGGTGCTCCAACCCATGCTGGAACCGGTCTTGACACCTGCTCTAACCTTGACACCCCCCGTGAGGGGAGGAAGATTAACACTACTAGGGAGGAACAACCTGCCATTGTAGTTGCCCTCAAGGTACAAGCCCCAAAGTGCGAGGCTAAACCCACCCCAAAGGTTGTAAAGAAAATCACCCTCAGCTCCACAGATGGTTCAGAGGATGAGGAGGGGGAATGGAAAACACAGAAAAAGAAAACCAATACTAAAAAGGCAGATGTGGGGATGGAAACACCCAGAGGAAGACCCTCAGAAAGGGTAAGGAGATCGAAAGGGTCCACAAGGGAGGTTGCAGCAGGAAGGCAACAAACCCTGGAATCTAGTTTCAAAAGTAAGAGATGAATTGCCTCTCTTGGAATGTGAGGGGTTTGAACAGCTCCCTTAAACAAAATGATGTCAAACACTACATTTTTTATCTCAAGTTGGAGGTTCTTCTCTTACAGGAAGTTAAGATGTCTACTAGTACTTTTTCTACCCTAGCACTGTACCTTTGGCTAGGAGCTACTTTCCTTTACTCTGAAGTTGCTGGTGTGTCTAGTGGTATAGCTACGCTCTGGAACCCTAATAGAATAACTGGTCAGTTGGCTGCTTCTTCCCCTAATTTCCTTGCAGTCACCTTTAGGAAGAATGGTATTGAATGGACCACCTTCAATATTTATTCTCCTAACACCTGGCATGCTAGAGCTTCTCTATGGATGGAGCTGGGTCACAAGCTTGATCAGGATTGCTCAATAAAATTCTTGTTGGTCGGTGACTTCAACACCCCCCTTTACCCCTCTGAAAAGTGTGGTGGCCTCATGGATTACTCGGATAGCATGGGGGAGCTAGCGGACTTTATTGCTTCCACAAGTCTTCTTGACATTACTCTTAAGGGGAACCCCTTCACTTGGACTAATAATAGGAAGGGTAACCACCTCATCCAGGTGAGACTTGATCGGGTACTGGCCACCTCCTCATGGAACCTTTTCCTGAACTCTTCTTTGTCTTCCCTCCCTAGAATGACTTCAGATCACAACCCCCTCCTTCTCTGTTGGCTTAACTCCCCTAAGGTAAGCCCGATGCCCTTCAAATTCAAAATTATGTGGTGCTCTCACCCTTCCTATAGGGACCAAGTAAAATTATGGTGGAAGACTAAAATTAGGGGTACCGCTATGTTCAGAATTGCACAAAAACTAGAATTTATCAGACAGGAGGTTAAAGGGTGGAGCAAACACAACTTCGATGACTTTCACAAGGAGAAGACCGATCTCTCATAAACTCTCATCTCCCTCCAGGCCCAGCTGGCCCAGAAGCTACCCACCCTAGGTCCAAGTGGATGAGGAATTGACTAGACACAAGTGGCAGGAAACCCTAAAAAAAGAAGAAATCTACTGGAAGCAGAGATCCAGAATCCAGTGGCTTGTTGAAGGGGACAGAAACACGGCCTTCTTCCATAGGTCTACCAGCATCCACCAAAAAAGAAATACCATCTCCTCTATATTGGATGCGGGAGGGAATGAAGTCAAGGAAAAGGATAAAATTAATCAGGTTGCGGTTAATTACTTTAAGGACCTGTACTCGGAAGGGGGCCCTTATTGCCCAGACAACATCCAAAACTAGATCCTAGACCACATCCAAAGCACTATTACCCTTGGGGATAATGACATTCTTACGAAGCGGGTTTCTGATGAAGAGGTTAAGAAGGCAATTTTCGCTATGGGAGCTTACAAAGCCCCTAGACCAAATGGATTTCCTCTGGCATTCTTTCAGGAATACTGGGAAATTGTGGGGAGTGGTGTCACTAGAGCTGCCAGAGATTTCTTTAGGACTAGGCACCTTCTCAAACAGCATAACCAAACCTACATTGCACTTGTCCCTAAGAATGACAATCCTACTTCTATGATGGACTTTAGATGCATTAGTCTTTGCAATACCTTCTACAAGATCCTTACCAAGATCCTGATTGGAAGAATCAAGCCTCTTCTCGACAGGATTATCTGCAATACTTAGAAAGGTTTTGTGCTAGGTAGACAGATCCTGGATGCAGCCATTGCTACCCATGAAATTATCCATTCTATGGACAAAAGAAAGGTCCCAGGTATGGCCTTTAAACTAGATATCTCTAAAGCGTATGACAAAGTTAACTGGTCTTTTCTGCTTAAAATCCTTCCTAAAATGGGCTTTAATGAAAAGGTTATCTGAATTATACAAGAATGTACTCAAACTGTTAGCTTTTCAATTCTAACCAATGGCTCCCCTGGAGGCCATTTTACTCCTGAGAAAGGTCTTAGATAGGGAGACACCCTCTCCCCCTACCTCTTTATCATGGTGGGTGATATGCTTAGCAGGAATCTTGGCATGCTATCCGCTACCGAAAGGATAAAAGGTATCAAACCAGCTTCCACACACCCTCGGGTGGTTTTAGAATAGTTCATGGATGACATTTTCCTCTTTGGGTATTCTTTTGTTATTGAGGCTAGACAATGGAAACAAATTCTGGAATGTTATTCTTGGGCTTCGAGTCAATGTATTAACTATCAAAAAAGCCGACTGTTCTTCTTCAATACTCCAATGGATTTACAAAATAAGGTGCTTCAAATTCTGGGGTGGCTGGTGGTCTCGCTCCCTTCTACCTACCTTGGCCTTCCCCTCATAGTCAAAGAGGTGTCCCAAGAATTTTGGAAAGAACCTAGAGGAAACTCGGTGGCTGGAAAGGAAAGATATTAAGCAATGCTGGTAAACTTCAGCTGGTTGCTTCCACCCTCCAGGGGATCCCTGGATCCCTGTCTACTTCCTCTCCCTCTTAAAAATCAGAAGAAACATGGCCGATAAACTTGAAAAAATTTAGAGAACCCTTCTGTGGGCGGGATCTGAAGATAAAAGGAGGATTTCGCTTGTCAATTGGGACACTATCTGCCTCCCGAAAAGATTGGGAGGCCTCGATCTTAGAAAAATTGGCATGATGAATAAGGCCCTTACTACGAAGGTGGCTTGGAAGCTCATTGAGGGAAAAGAAAATTGGTGCAGAATAATGGAAACTAAATACCTCCAAGGCCAATCCTACGAAAAGATGTTCCACAACAGTGACCTCCCTAGTGGATCCAAAATCTGGATAAACATCTGTAAGTGTAAGACCCTTCTGACCAAAGGTGCTTTTTGGAAAATTGGTAATGGCAAGTCCATTAGATTCTGGAATGACCATTGGATCATGAACCAACCTCACATGGGACATAGGTTCAAACCACTCATGGACTACCTCAGACCTAGCCTGGGCATTAGAGCTTCCAACTACATCAACGAAAGAGATTGGGCTGATTTACCTAACCGATTAAGGGACAGACCGGACCTGCAACACATGGCCAAGGATCCTATGGGTAACCTGACTAATATCAGAATTCCTAGGTTTGAAGACTCTATTATCTGGGCCCCCACCCAGACTGGTGCTTTCACGGCTAATTCTGCTTACAACCTGCTTCTTAAGGAGGAAAGTAACCCAGGCGACTGGAAGAAGGTGTGGATCCCCCAGCTCAAGCCTAAAATAAACTTTTTCTGGTGGACCCTAATGCATGGTAAGATCCTAACCTAGGATAATCTTACAAAAAGAGGCTTCTCCATGGCAAACAGATGTGTCCTATGTGAGAAGGCAGAATAAACGGCAAAGCACCTCTTCATTCACTGTGATTATGCTACCTGCATGTGGCAAGGAATTTTTGACAAGTTGGGTATCTCGTGGGCCCTGGATTGTGATGTGCACCAATTCAGAAACTGGAGATCCCCTTCAAATCACCCCTTGCTACAACTCCTCTGGCGAATGCTTCCCCCGCACATATGCTGGACCATTTGGAAGGAAAGGAACAACAGGATTTTCAGGGAGAAAGGTATCCAACCCGAAACCTGTCTAATTACCGGCACTAAGCTCCTGAGTGAGAATGCCAGAATAGCTAAATGGAAGATCCCCTACAGTCCGCCTACTGACTGGGAAGTTAAGATTGCTGAAAGTTGGAACCTCCTGAATGGGTTCTCCAAGTTTGATGATGCAAAAAAGGTAGCTAGAAAAGCCACCAAATGGATCGCCCCTCCCAAAGGTAGGATAAAATTAAACTTTGATGGGGCAGTTAATAATATTGGGCATGGAGGGGGAGGAGTACTGAGAGATCGCAATGGCACTTGCATGTTGGCTTATGCGGGATTGATCAATAATTGTACTGTAACCCAGGCGGAGGGAAATGCTCTTCTCTGGGGGATTAAATTTGCGAAACAGATGAACTTTAGATAGCTGGAAATCAAGGGGGATTCCAAAGTGATTATCGAGGCAGTCAAGAGTGGAGCTGGTGTGGGGTGGCGGGCTAGACCTATCATCATGGAGATCTGTGAGCTTCTTAATAGCTTCCAACACACGACGATTGGTCATATGTACAGAGAAGGGAACTCGGCTGCTGACTCAATGGCAGCAATTGGCCTAAAAT
Source organism: Thuja plicata (assembly GCA_018584345.1). Lineage (NCBI taxonomy): Eukaryota > Viridiplantae > Streptophyta > Pinopsida > Cupressales > Cupressaceae > Thuja > Thuja plicata. The sequence goes on along the minus strand of MU223824.1, from coordinate 351,522 downwards.
AAACCAAACTAAATAGTTGGATGTTAATTGCTGACTTTCCTCCGATGACTTAGTAACTCATCGTGGGAGAAATGAATACTACAGTTTAAATGTGCCAGGCTAGCATATTCATTATGAATCCCTCCTCAATCACATGCTGGCGTGTTTGGGTGATTTGTGTGTTTATGAAAAGGAAAACTCAAATTCCCATAAAGTTCTATCATTACCTTTTGAATGTGTGGAGTGATCGTTGTCAGTTTCAAAAGGTTTTTTTGGCTATTGATGGTATTAATGCTATTATTACTATTAATGACACCTGGATATCCATTAGATTTGGCGGTACGAAGCCCATTCTCCAAAACTCTCAAAACCAGCATGTTATGTATAAGCTTTATTCGAAACAGAGTTTTGAAAATGAGTGGTTTTATATGGCCTGCATTAACACTCGAATCTCAAACTCCAAGGATATTTTGACACTTGAAGAGCAGACCTCTGATATGGGGGGTAATATTCTCTGAATTGAGCCTGATAATATTGATGAAGCCTTCACTTCTGATCCACTGGTCACCCATTATTGCAAAGAAACTGGCATTTGGGGGTTCATGGAAAGAATGGAAGGTGGACATGATGAGAGATTACCCAAACAGTTCATCTCTTCCTAGAATAACATAAGTGTCTCAGTTGGGGGCATCCACTTCTAGCTCAATGAAGAGGTCATTGCAGAGGTGACGGGGCTCTCTATGGTGGGGAGAAAATATAAAAAGACCAGTCGGATTGCCGACCCTACCAGCCTAAAATAATTTTTCAAAGACGGTGAGCTGCAGGTGAGAAAACATGGGGGTTTCAATAGGGAGGAGCTGCCAGACTTCTGGCCAAAAATCTGTCTCATAATAATGAAGTATTTCACACTTGAAGGTAAGTTCACTATGTTCTACAACTACCACTTACCTTTCCTGAACCATATTAGGAACAAGGATTTAATTTTTATACCCTTCTATCTTCTGCATTCTATAGAGAGTAATGTCCTAGATATTAAAAGCAACCCAGATAGGGCTATCCTCCACCAGGGCCTCCTCCTCTGTGTCTTCCAGTTTCACAAGGCCATATGCCTGACACCCCAACACCCTCTGATTATCTAGATGATGCCCTAGGAGGAGCCCCTGGAAAAAGATGAAAAGACCACCAATTCCTCCTCCCAGTCCATCTGTATCACCCAAGAGCCTGTGCTGACGGAGAAAAAGAGCACAACCCATAAAAAAGGTATTAAGAATCCCATCTGTAAGAAGGAGGGCCAGGAGGAGTCGTATGTTTCTGATTCTGTGGATTACAATGAAGGGAAAGGGGTTGACAACGCACCTGAGATGGATTACAAGCCCAAAAAATAGAAAATGATGGAAACTCAGGTTAATTTGGAGGTGGACCTTAGTGGTTCGGGTCGTCAGAGGTCTAACAAAATAGCCAAGGAACAATGCAAAATTAGGATGATGGAAACGGCCTCCAAAGATCTCTCTCTGTCTGGGAATGCCTCCCACTCCACCAACTCCAAAAATGGTTCTTCGGAAGGCTATATGAGCCCGACTAGTAATACTCCCCTACCCAACCTCCAGAGAACCACAGATACCCCCAAGAACGCCACCCCACCACAGAGTCCCCATCAGAATACCCAGGATAAACCCCACACCTCAGCCATGGAGGAAAAATGCAATTTCACAGGCACCCTTAAAAGAAAGTTTGTGAATCTCGACAAAGAGATTGTTGAGATAAAGAAGAATATGCAGGACCTGATGAACCACTGCATGAGGACCAAAAAATTTGCCTTGAAGGTCATGCATGCTTCAGCTACGACCCTCTGTAATGTGCCAGAAAAGCTGGCTGGTGGCAGGTTGGAAGCGGACGAGGACAACAAGGATCTATTCTTGTTTCTTCAAGAGGAGTGGGCGAGAACCCTACAGTCTAAACAGCTAGGAGGGAAGAACTAACTCTGTTGTCTATGGTTCAGATTATTTGGGTTGGGTTTGACCCTCAGATCCCCTGTTTTGTGATTGGGGTTAATTTTGGTTTTTATATGTTTTGGTGTAGCCCTGTGAGGCTTATTGCTGATACTTTTTATGCTACTGATGATAGCAAGTACTCTGGTGTAATCCTTTGGAGAAGTACTATCATTTATGTTTTTGATAGAGGCAGAACTAGAACTGGTGATTTAGATTATACTGCTAAAATGCTTTACAGCTTAGACTAGTTCCATTAATATGCTGTTAATGTGCTACTAGTCCTCTGTTCCATGGGCCAGCACCCTCTTGCTGCTTTTTCTATCAAAAACATAAATATAAAAAAGAATGTATAAATATTATATATATTCTCATATTCACTTGCCAATTGATACTTAATATCATTTATATTTTATTAAAATTGTCATACAATAATTTAAACTATTAGTGGATAAAAATTATCATAAAATAAATATTCTAGTTTTTTAGATTAATTTAGTACTATTTTGTAAGTAGGGAAATAATGTTTGTTGTCGTTAGAGAGATTTGAGAAGTCTATGGAAACTTTGAAGCAAATGCAACCAACATGTATAATGTTGGTTCTAAAAAAACACATTTATTTATCTTTTCAATTATTTGTTGATTTGAAAAAGTCACTTCTCTAGACAAAGAAAAAGAAAAAGAAGAAGAGAATGATGGTTGGCCTCCTCCCGACCCTACTGTCAATCCCACTCCGAAGTGGGGATCAGATGATAAAGATCCTCCACCTTCTGCTGCTACTGCTCTTGCTGCCTAATGGCATTATAGTTTTTTTTTTATGAATAGTTATCTGTATCCGGCTTTGGCCGAGTGACTCTGCGGGGTGATTTTATTTATCCCCCGGCCCCTTTTTTGTGAATATGTAACTTTGAAATTTATTAATGGAAAGGAACTATTCATCAAAAAAAAAAAGTCACTTCTCATTAACTTCATTTATTATAAAAATCTAGATGCTATAAATAGGCCAAATTTTCCCTATTATTTTGGTGTACCCACCAAGGTGCAATTGCTAGTTTATTTTTATGAAGGTGTCTCGTATTTGAGAAGGCTCGGCTGACTTTGAAGATCAAATTCAACCGTACGCATGTAAGATGTTTGGAAACATAACGACCGTCTATTTTTTATAGGCTTCATTCAAGGATTATGACATTCACGTGAGAAATGGACACGAACATGTCAGTCGCAGGCTCATGAATGTCAAGTCAAGGATTGTTGGGTGGCAAGCCAGTGACTGCAGTTTGTAGGCTTCAGATAGATATTATGGCATTCACATGGAAAAACGAAAATGTCCATATCAGACGTCAATTATTTCTTTCTCTAATTCAAACTTTTTTTCCGCTAAACTTCAATGCTCAACAAAAATGGACAGGCCGCAAATGGCCATTGTCACTGAATAATTTGACGTAAGGAAATTTTAGCCAATAGCCTTGCACTGTGAGCTTCTACTCTTATAGAAAGAAGAGTCACCGCCATTTAATTTTCAATGCCTATTCAATTTTCATAAAATATAGTGTGGATGGGAAGTACTGCAAATGATGGGGTTAAGTGCTACAAATGAAGCTGACAATTTTGAATTCTTGATTTATTTTCAAGAGCATCATTTTCTGCTATTAAATCAGTTTTAGAATCGAGTTTCTTTGCCAAAGGCATTGATGTGGTCTCGTGGACTGCAATAATCTTAGGATATGCACAAAATTAGTTTGTTGCAAATGCTATTGGCATGTGTAAAACCAGACTCCACAACTTTTCTAGCATCCACCCTGCCTGTGCCAAAATGAAATCTTTAGAACAGGGTATGGACATCCATCATAGCATGACGAAAGGAGGATTTTTGTCAGATATTCTTATTGGAAATGCTCTGGTAGACATGTATGCAAAATATAGAATCATAGATAAGGAACGTCAACTATTTGACATAATGTGTAAAAGAGATGTCATTTCATGGAATGCAATGATTGCAAGATATGCACAAAATGGATATGTTGAAAAGGCTTTAGAAAATTTCAAGAAAATGCAATTTTTAGGTGTAGAGCCAAATTCCACAACCTTTTCCAACATCCTTCCTGTCTATGCAAAAATAGAAGCTTTGGAACAGGCTATGAACATCCATCAAAGGATAACGGAAGGGGGATTTTTGTTAGATATTATGATTGAAAATGCTTTGGTGGACATGTATGCAAAATGTGGATGCATAGACAATGCACGTGAACTGTTTGACAGAATGTCTCAAAGGTGATTTTTTAATTACAATTTTTCAAAAGAGAGGTTATTTCATGAACTGTAATGATTGCAGGATATGCCAAATTTCACAAGCTTTACGAGCATCCTCTCTGCCTGTGCCAAAATGGGAGCTTTGGAACAAGGTTTGGACATCCATCAAGGCATAATGGTTGGGGACACTATGGTTGGGAATCCTCTACTAGACATGTATGCAAAAACGCGAAAGCATAGACAAGACACGTGAACTATTTGACACAATTCTTCAAAGAAATGTCATCTCATGGAATTCAATGATTGTAGGCTATATGCTTTCAAAACCTTTGAATCAATAAACCACTCTGGCATGTATCTTAACGTTGTAATATTTTCTTATATTTTATATGCATACATCCATGGAGATTTGGTGAATGAGTGTTGTACATACTTCAATCACATGATTAACCCTTATTGCCTTAGGTCTACAATTGATCATTATGTGTGTATAATTGACCTTCTTGCCCATGTTGCCTATCTTGAGGAAGTAAGATGCCGGTTAAACCTCTGATGGTTGTTCGGATGTATTTTATGGTTGCCTGTAGATAACATATGAATATAGGGTTAGAAGTATTTATAACAATACATACTTTTTTATTTGGATCCTAAAAATTTTGTGACTTATGTTCTTCCAAACATCTATGCAAAAGTGGGAAGGTGGGGTTAGGTGCAAATGGTAAGGAGATTGATGAAAGATGGAGGCATTTTGGCATTTATTATATGAGTGAATGAGTCATCTTTGGTCATCTATGGTCAGCATTCCTGGAGTACAACGCAAGACAATTGAAAAGCTTTATGTCATCGAATCTTTCCATATTTTTTTGTCCCTTATGTCGGTTCTTCCCTCATCCTCTACCACATTTTCTTTGTCATTTTTAGCGGTTACCCTTTCCCTGCTCTACACTACTAACAATACGAGACACATCCCACCATCTATTTGCAGATAATGTTGGATCTCTTTACCATTTACCATTCTCTTATTAATCATATCACTCATCAATGACCTAATAAACTTATTCATGATGAAGGTAGAAGGATATTTTCCAAATTCAAAATATTTATTCAAAACTATCTAACCAGCCTGCAATTGTTTGTATAGATAATCAAAGAACTATAGACATAATTTTATTTTTCTCCTCTGTAAAACTGGTTATAATTAAAGATCTCACTATCATGGTAAATCGGTATACTTCCACTTACAAGAAAAATACATTTTGCACTTTGTTAATTTATCAATTACTCTTTTTTGCACTTATTATTCTTGATTGCTTGACATCAACAACGCATCTATTTTGCCTCTACAAGGAACAAAGTTTAACTAGCGGAGAATCCTCAAAAGAGGAAGATCTGCATATATTTGAAGTGTCTTACCTATACATTTTGATTTTTCTTTTGTTTGAGAAGTTCTTCATACACCTCAGATGCTTAAAATTCAAACAAAAAATATAAAATCTATGCCTGAATCCATACTAGTAATTATATGTGAGTTGTCTTATATAAGTCTACTTCATTGTGATTATTTTGTACTTTCAAGTTGCAAATTATCCAATGTATATAAATAGTTCAAAAAACA
>MU223824.1:306477-337753 GCA_018584345.1 Thuja plicata | reverse complement strand
ATGTGTCCCTTTTCCTAAAAAGTAACCAATAGTGTGATGCCACATCAGCTGTACAAGTATTGGGGTCCCTAATGCACTACGATTGGTCTCACTTTTTTTTTGGGTTGTTTTGGACACATTGGCAAAAAGCATGCTGATGTGGCATTGTATTTGATGATGTGGCCCTGAAACCTTAGTTATAAGCAGGGGACTTTCCAAGTAAGCTGCTGTAAAAAAATAGGAGTTATTTGAAATTTCCATGTAGGATTTTGAGAACCGTGAAGTTAGGGTGCTCAACTACCGGGTCCTCTCCCCTATAGTTCAACCTGCTAAGCCCTTCTTTATTAACCCTAGATTTTAATTTTCAAAGACTCCTCCAACTTCGGGGCCTTCTACATTTGAAATTGGGGAACTATCATCACACATGAACCTGAATAAGGTTCACATTCCGTCAAATAAAACCCTTAATCATGTTCTTGAATGTGGATTTGAGCGAGAAAATAAAAAATTCAAAAACATTGATCATATTCCTTGGCAGCGCAACAAGGGCAGAAAGAATAGGGGGAAACAACCAGCTCATAGGGAGAAGCAACCAGTATTTGACATTTGTGAGGATACTCCACTCGGATCTCTGGCAAAGATTAATATTGAAACCCAAAAAGTGGATAGTTTTGCTAGAGATAAGTTGAGCGGGGGCCTAGACATTCCTCGACTATCTACATATCTGGAGAGTGATCCTTCTGGATCAAAGGGTAATCAGGATCAGGCACAAAAATTACCTGCGGCCACATCCCTAGGTAGATCCCCTCTTAATACAAGAAAATCAAAGCAAATCTGGCAAAAGAAACAAGCAGGAGACACGACCTCACTAGAGGCAGGCTAGATCATTATTACTTTACCAGAGCTCATGCTCCACTCAAATATTGACTCTCTTTGCCAAACGGCTCTTATTGGTAAGTTCTCTATTGATACACTATTGTTATCAGACATTAAGGAATGGGCTTTGGAATTCTGGGAGGGCCTCAAAGATTTATTTTTTGTAGATCCAGATTCTAAATTTTTTATAACTATTTTCCATTCAAAAGAAGATAGAGATTTGATTCACAAGAATAAAGGATGGTTTTGCAAGGGTTCAGATTTATATACAATGGCTTGGATTCCAAATTTCATACCAGATATTATCCTCACAAGATTCTTCCCACATTGGGTTTCTTTCCCCCTGCTCCCATTAGAATATAGAGATCCAAAAATTATTGATTGCATTGCTAACAAAGTGGGTATTTTCCAAAGGTATGATTTCATCCCCTTTGAGTTCCCCCAGTATGAGGTCAGAGCATGCATTCTTAATGACTCTCAAAAAACCTCCAATAGGAAGATCTATATAAACTCTAAATGGGGTGAATGGGCCCAACAAATTGTCATCCAAGATCCATCCACTATTTCTAAGTTTCAACATAAATTGGGGCATCTCAACATAGAATGCCTGGGGAAACAAAAGGGATCAATAAATGTTTGCCATGCTCATAATTCTGATCCCCTGGCATGTGTTCATAACATATCCGTGGGAGTAAGTAACTAGCAAGACAATACTCCAGGGGCAGATGTGCCATATACTACACTGGAATTGAGAGATAGGGGTGTCTGGCCACATGGACAGAATAATCAAGAAAAATTATTTATTCTCCTTCACTCTATCTTTGTTTTTCTATCTTCCTCCCCTAATGAATAAAATATTCTCCAGTGTCACAAAATGTGGGTTTATTGGAGTACGCTTCACCAGAATCTCATCTTTCTTCTATTAACCATGTGGTTCACCGACTAATGTTTCATGATTCTCCCATTACTCTCTCTAATAATGTCAAGATTGCCAAATGTCTAGGGGTTCATCAGAAAATTACATATAAAAATCTTATTATAGACCCTCACAATAATGGTGTAGGTAAAATTGTACAGTGGAAGGGGGATATGACCTCAGTAGATTCTCATGACTTCTCCCCTGGTATCTCAGATAGGCATGAGGTACCCTTTCAATTTGACACTAAAAGACTATTTGAAGATCTCAAATAATTAAGTTTGAAAGCAACAAACACTGAGGATCTAGAAAATCTTTAGGTGACAAGATATCAACAATCCTAAGAGATCGACATAGACAATAGATTTCAAGTAAATTGGACTTCCTCCATGGCTTTATCTAGTAGATCTATATGTAGCTATGATGGATGAGACCCCTTCTCAAGGTATACTTAAGGAAAGTGACAACTGTAGGCTGTCCTCACTTTTGCAACCTGAAGATGAGTCTAATCTGGAGGAACGCCTTATTCAAGATTCGCCCATGAAAGGTATTGGTTAGATTTAGTATATGATGGGTGGTGAACAATAGTAGATGAGATTATTAAGGAAAACTTATGCAAATGTTTGGATATGACAGAGACCAATGAAAAGATCATCCACCAGCAGATTCTCTCCATAAATCAAACATCTATTCTTCCCTCTCACCTTAAAAAAACTCCTAAAACTGGAGGAAGAAAGCCAAAGGGCTCAATAACGAAGGATGAAATTGCAGCAGGACTCTAATCCACTTTGGATGGCAAATTTATGTCCACAAAAAGATTGACAAGGAGAAAAAAAGGTTCTCCTTGTCAACAATGAAGATAGACTCATGGAATGTCAGAGGCATTAATGCCTCTGACAAGTGCGGTAGGATTAATTAGATGATTGATTCTACTCATGCAGATATTGTGTTAGTACAGGAAACCAAAATGTCAACAGAAAGTTATGAGAAGACAATAGGTAAATGGACTTCTTGGTCCTCTATTCATAGACAAGGCATTGGGGCTTCAGGTGGGCTGGCTATGATATGGAACCCAAAAATAGTCCAAGGACATCTAGTCGATCATGACAACAATTGGCAACTTCTGAAGATGGATAAATTTGATATATCCATTATATTGATTAATGTGTATGGTCCAACTACCATACAAGACAAACACAGAGTGTGGAATGCACTGACCCACCTTATACAATGTCACATTGAATAGAATGTAATCCTTAGTGGTGATTTTAATGATATTCTCCATCAGTCAAATAAAGTTGGCATAATTTGCCCACCTCTCCGTACTATTCAAGATTTCTTGACTCTCCTCACGGATACTAATCTAATGGACATTGTCATATAAAATAGAACATTTACTTAGACAAATTTAAGAGAGCTAAATTTGCACAAACTACAGCCAGATTGGATATAATCCTAGTCTCTCATGAATGAAAACTTATAAATACTACTTTCTAGTCAGAAATTCTGCCTCTACCCGGATCAGATCACTTCCCGATTATCCTGCATATAAAAATTGCATCTGTATCTGTCAGCCATCAACCATCATTCAAATTTGAGAGAATGTGGATGCGTCATCCTCAATTCATACCTTTTCTCAAACAATGGTGGGTCGGCTCTCCACATGTGAATGGATCCAAAATACACAAATTTGCTATGAAACTGAAACACATTAAATGTCTTATTAAGACTTGGAATGAGCAGGTGCTCAAGAATATCTTCAAGCAAAAAGATACAATTAAGCAACAACTAACAGATATTCATGAGTATATTATTCAACATGGTATGAATAATGGCGCATATCATAAACAAAAAGATCTTCAGCAAGAATGAGAAGAAATTTGTGCTAGGGAAGAAGAATACTGGAGGTAGAAATCATGAGAGTTGTGGTTACGCAAAGGGGACAACAACAAAAAATACTTTCATGTGTCAGCCAAGAAGAAGCGAGCAACTTGCTCAATATTTTCTATAACACATCCAACTAATGGAAAATTCCTAAATAACGCACAAGAAATTCAAGATGAAGGGGTAAAACTTTTCAAGAATCTCCTTTCACCCAATAATGGTCCTTCACCATCTCAAGATCAACTGGATGAAATCCTTGATGCTATCCCTCCCTTGATATCTCAGCAAGATTATGATGTACTTATGGCTCCTTTTACTAATCAAGAACTCTGCCATGGTGTCTTCTCATTGCCTCCAGATAAAGCACCAGGCCCGGATGGGTATACACCTCTGTTCTTTCAGTCATGTTGGGATGTTATTGGTTGGGAATTGTTGGGTGTCATTGATGATTCCATAAAGAGTAAGTACATGCTTAAATATTCCAATACCAAGAATATTGCTATCATCCCCAAAGTGAAAGAACCTAAAACTTTTGCAGATTTCTGACCTATTTCTCTCTGCAATACAACATAAAAAATTATAACCAAAGAAATTTACCTGAGATTACAACACCTCATCCCATCCATCATTTCCCCAGAGCAAGGGGGTTTTGTCCCGGGACGTGATACCATGGAAGGGGCACTAGTTTCTCATGAAGTAATTCATTCCATCAATAGTGATCAGACATCTAATTTTGTCATTAAACTCGATATGATGAAGGCATATGATAGAGTGTGTTGGGACTTTCTCTTCCAAGTCCTTCATAAATTTGGTTTCTCAAAACATTGGTGCAAATGGATCAGAGCTTGTATATTAGGAGCATGGTATTCTGTCATTATCAATGGAGTTCCGGCAGGTTTTTTCTCTTCCAAGCAGAGGGTTAGGCAGGGTGATCCACTTTCACCAATTCTATTTATCATAATGGCTGAAGCACTTAGTAGGACAATTCAGAATTAAAATACTCTTCGATAATGGACATCGGAACACATTGGAGGAACTGACATCTTAGTCACACACTCCCTATTTGTTGATGATACTTTACTATTTGGCACATCACATGTCAAAGAAGCTAGACAGATCAAATGCACTTTGGATTTATACTCAGCCACCTCAGGTCAAAAAATAAATGCACAAAAATCACAAATCTATTTCTTCAACATGAATCACATCATCTCAAAAAAATTGCTCAAATTTTGGAATTTCCAGTTGACTTATTACCATTAACATACCTTGGTATTCCCTCTTTTTGTGGGAGAAAAAAAATCAAGTAATTGGACCTCAGTAATTGATAGGATTAAGAACAAAGTAGCAGCGTGGAAAGCTAGATGGCTCTCATTATCAAGTAGAATTATCCTCATTAAAGTAGTACTCTCGGCAATTCCTAATTACTACCTAGCAGTTCTAAAGGCTCCTCTCATCATAATTCAACAGATTTAGAAGCTAATCAGGGACTTCATATGGTTAGGAAATATGAATAATGAGAAAAATATCCCCCTTATATCCTTAGAATATATGGATCATGTCACGGGACTTGGGGGTGCAGGCGTCCATATTTGGGTCAAAGGAATAAAGCATTTGGGGGCAAGTTAGTATGGCAAATGTACACCAAATCTCAAAACAAGTGGTGCCAAATTATGCAACAAAAGTATCTTGATAATTACAACCCCTTGCACGTCCTATTTGATGTTGATCCCCTAATGGATCTGCAATTTGGAACTTTATGATGAATTAAGTGATATTTTATACAAGTACGTGTCGTGGGAAGTTAAGAGTGGGACAAATATCAAATTCTGGAGAGATTCATGGAATAGGCTCCATGTCCTGTGGTGCAGGAGCACCTTAAGGTCTTTGGTAGATCTTTGATACATTTTGGCTTGTAGGTTGGTTTGTCCAACCACCATAGTGAATAAGGACTAACTAATAAAGACACATGTGAGTTCATTGTGTGTCTAGAGTCAAGAATGATTAGGGTTTAGTGTTTGATGAGATCAAGTAGTATCTAGGGGTCTATGTCCTTAAAAGTCAACCAAAAGGTCAAAGGTTGAAAAAAAATCCAAAAATGGAGTAGCATTCATGTATTTGGTGTTTTTGAACATTTTAAGGTCATGTTATAAGGTTTAGGACAAAGTTGGGTCATTGGAAGTGACAATTGGTCATTTGTGCAAAAGATGTAAAAGTTGTCATGACAAATTTTACAACTTTCCAAAGTTGTCATGACAACATTTCCTAAAAATTGGGAAAGGGATTTAATGGTGCCCAAATCCAGACAAGAGGGTCCAAACATGTAGCAATCGGGTATATAAGGTGTGTAAACCCTAATCTAGGAGTTAGTTGTAATTTTGTACGGATTATGTGTTGAGAAGGAGAAAATTACACTATAATTTTGCAACAGAGCCATCATCCAATACCTTAATGGATTGAATGGAGTAAAATAATGCATTGAGAGGGTATTTTTTGTTATGTACTTGCTTCTTTTACCATTTATTTGATCATTTTTACTTTCTAGTGAACATTTTGAAAATTCTTTAAGTTCCACTAGTTCTCTGTCCAGTTTTGAACCAGTCATGTAAATAATGGCTTTTCTTGATGTTACCGTGGCCCAACACCCTATGAAAACTTGGAATCAAGTAAAGCCTTTTATATATGTTGTAAATATGGTGTATGGATTTTTTTTTTGCAAGGAAGCCATGATAGCAATCAGGCCCTAGGCGAGTATTGTGTATTCTGGCTAGGAAGTCTGAACAGTGGAGTGGCAATAAGATTTTCTTAGGTATTGGTGTGTGCCAATATTTGGTAGAGGTGTGTAGGGGCATGTATCTTAGACATGTGGATGTAATGAGAATATTATAGGAGGTCATTAGATTACCTATTGAAGAAAAAGAAGCCAAACTAGTATACATGCCCTAGAAACACTTAATTTTAGGGGCTTGGTGGAAGTCCAGTGTACAAACAAAGTGGGTAACTAAAACCTTGAAAATCCTAGAGCCTAGGATAAACCCACAAGGAATCCATAATTGGTTCATAGGGGTGTTAAGGTATTTTGGGAGAAAATCAAAGATTACTGTGTATAGGAGGGCTAATTAGGCCTAAAAGGCTATGAGGCCTTAAAACTTGGAAATCAAGTGCCTGATTGAAACCAAGATGAAAGATCCATCAATTTGGATCAAGTGTAGTTGAAAGAGACCTATAAAGGGTCAAGAATCCTATCACTAGAGAGGTAGGATAATTTGGAAAGAAGGTGGCCAGGACAATTCCATTGATGTATAGGAGTATGGAGAGGAATTTAGAGATAGTTTGAAATTTTTGGAGAGCTCAAAGGGAGATAGGGGATCAGGGAGATATCCTCTAGTTAGGGTGTTGAAAGGAGCCCTAAGAAGACCAAATAAAGGTCTTGTAAAGAGAAAGAAAGCTCTAGGATTGTGATCTCCCCATTAAATTGGTATCAGAGCCATTGAAAGGCTTGGGAGTTGATTAGTGTATGTCAGAGAGTACTGAATCCATAGGAGAAAGCATCATGGTGACCAATGTTGAATTGGAAAGGGATTTGTCGGAGAAGAAAGACAAAAATAGGCTTCTTGAAGAAGCTATGGCAGAAATGAAGTTGAAGATGGCAGAGGTTGTAGAGATAGCCAACAAGATGAAAGAGCAGACAAGTGAAGATAAGGATAAAGGGAAGAAACCAATAGAGGAGGAGATAGAACCTAAGCCTGACCCTCCTCTACCTGAGGAACCATTCCTTAAGGCCTTCAAAGAATTGAGTGGCAAGGCTCTAGAAGGCATTCTAGTATTCTCTGGTAAGATGGATCCAGAGATGATTATGGAATGGAGTGAAGGCATGGAGAACCGCTTCGAATGTGATGGAATCACAGAAGCACAGAAGGTAAAGGTAACCAAGTTTAGGCTAATAGGACAAGCACTCACATGGTGGAATTTTCTACAAGAAGAAAGGGAGAAAGAAGGGAAGAAGCCCATAGTAAATTGGAAATCTATGGTGGCTAAGGTGAAGGAGAACTACCTTCCAGAAGACTATGATATTTAGCTACATAAGAGAAGGAAAAACCTTAGGCAAAAGGACCTAGATGTGCCATCATATGCAAAAGAGTTCTAGAAGCTTTGTCTTAGATCTAGGGTACAGGAGACAAAGAGCATCAAGTTTTCGCAGTACCTTAATGGATTAAGGTGGAATATACAAGAAGAGATCAGCCTCTTTACTCTAACCTCCATTCATGGTTGCTTCCAAATGGATCTAAAAGTGGAAGAGAAACTTAGAAAGAAACAAGATTCTAACTCAAGGGGTAGAGGAAAGGGTAGAGACTCCAGAGGAGGATATAAAGGTGGTTCTAGTGGAAGGGGCAATGAAAATTGAAGCCAAGGAGACTCTAGGGGTTCTGAACAAAACCGTGAGTCCAACCATAGGGGTGGATATAACAGAGGAAGAGGATTTCACAATGGTGGAAGAGGAAGATCAGGTGGGTTTGGAAGAAGCTCACACTTTGCTACCATGAAGTGTTACTACTATGGCCAATTAGCTCACCCTTCATATAAATGTCTAGGTAAGCTAGCAACTTCACAAGGAGAGAAGAAGATTGCCTATGTCCAAGAAGAGAACTATACTAAACAATCAGAGGTGAGTCTAGATTCAGAGAAGGGAGAGAATCTCATGCTGAGAAGGATCTTGATCAAAACACCTACTAAAGATGAACATAAGAAAAGAAGGGCTATTTTTAGAGTCAAGTGAAAGATATTAGGGAAAGTGTGGAAAGCCATCATTGATTCAGGGTCCATAGATAATGTCATATCTGAGGAGGTAGTACATAATTTGAAGCTCACCAAGATCCCACATGTGTGTCCCTATAAGGTTACTTGGTTGAATAAGGGGAAAAATATCTTGGTAAATGACCAAGTGTGGGTAGAGTTCACTATTGGAAAGTATCAAGATAAGATACTTTGTGATGTGTTTCCAATGGATGCATGACATTTTCTGCTTGGCAGACCATGGCAGTATGATAGAGAAGCAGCCCATCATGGGCAGGAGAATAACTACTCATTCAAGAAGAATGGATTAACTTTCAAAATCTACTCTTTGATAGAGGAAGACATAGTGGAGAAGATATAATCCAATACACTATTGATGAGTGGCAAGGAATTCTTAAAGGACATGAAAGAGGAAGAAGAAGTTGGCTATTCCATCATGGTAAAGCCAAGGGAGGAGGGGACACATAAACAAGCACCTATGGCAGAAGAAATGAGACAACTGTTGGATCATTTTAAGGACATGATATGTGAGGGTACACCAGCTACACTACCACCAAAGAGGGAGATAAGTCATCAGATTGAATTTGTGCTAGGAGCATCATTTCCAAACAAGGTTGTATACAAAATGACACCCGAGCAAAACAAGGAGATAGCTAGAGAAGTACAAGAACTTTTGGACCAAGGGTTGATTAGAAAGAGCATAAGCCCATGTGTTGTCCCAGTGGTTTTAGCTCCTAAGAAGGGAGGTAAGTGGAGAATGTGTACTAATTCTAGGTTAATTAATAGAATAACTATTTGATATAGATTTCTTATTCCTAGAATAGAAGATTTAATGGATTGTTTGGGTGGGTGCTAAGTACTTCTCTAAAATTGATTTGAAAAGTGGTTATTATCAAATTAGAATGAAATAAGGGGATGAATGGAAGTCAGCCTTTAAAAATATAGAGGGGTTATATGAATGGTTAGTTATTCCCTTTGGGCTTACAAATGCACCTAGTACCTTTATGAGGGTGATGAATGAAGTCCTGAAGGATTACATAGGTGTGTTTGTTGTTGTCTACCTAGATGAAATCCTACTTTTTAGTAAAACCAAAGAGGAGAACATGAAGCACTTAGAATTTTTATTGAAGAAACTTCAAGAGGAGAAGCTCACCATAAATTTAGAAAAGGGTGAGTTCATGAAACAAGATTTAGTCTACCTAGGCTTTGTAGTGTCTCAAGGTGACTTACAAATGGATAAGAGTAAGGTTGAGGCCTTTCTCAGTTGGCCTACTCATAAGACATGGACAAAAGTTAGGAGATTCCATGGGTTAGCCCAATTCTATAGGAAGTTTATTAGGAGATTCAGTGAAATGTGTGCACCAGTACTAGATACCATTAAAGGAGGATTGAAAACAAAGTTGGTGTGGACCAAAGCAGTTAATGAGGGGTTTGAAAGATTGAAGAAAGAAGTAGCCACCCAACCTATACTGGTTTTACCAAGTTTTGACAAACCTTTCATACTAGAGTGTGATGCAATAAGCATAGAAGTTGGGGCTATCTCAAGCCAAGAAGACAAGCCCGTAGCATTTTTCAGTGAGAGATTGAATGAGGTAGAGTCTAGGTACTATTCCTATGACTTGGAGCTATATGCTCTTGTGCAAGACCTGAAGAAATGGAGGCATTATCTATTTCCTAAAGAGTTTGTTGTCTTTACAGATAACCAAGCATTGAGTTATATCAATACTCAAGACAAACTTAGTTTGAGACACATCAAATGGATGGAGTTTTTGTAGTCATACACCTTCACCATTAAGCGTAAGAAGGGGGTACAAAACAAGGTGGCAAATGCCCTTAGTATAAGGATTCTTACCATACAAGAGATTTAGTTGCTGAGTATAGGGGTTGAAGGGTTCAAGGACCTTTATGAAGGAGATGCAGACTTCTCAGTGATTCACAAAGTGTGCAAAGAATTGGAGAATCACTTTCACAGTGAGTATGCAGACTACACCCTAAAAAATGGCTGATTATTCAAGGGGAAACAATTATGTGTTCCCAGGGGATCTAGGAGGGATAATCTCATCCAAGAAAAGCATAATGGGAGTTTGAGTGGACACTTTGGACTAAATAAGACTTTGGATCTGGTGGAAATAATTTATTGGTGGCTAAAAATGCAGAGACATAAGAAGATATGTAGAGTAGTATGGAGTATGTCAGAAGGAAAAGGGGACTTCATCAAATGTAGGCTTATATCAGCCATTGCCCATCCCAAGTAGACCATGGGAGTGCATAAGTATGGATTTTATTGTAGGAATACCTAGGACACCTACTGGTCTAGACAATGTGTTTGTGGTAGTGGATAGATTTAGCAAAATGAGTTATTTTGTCCCATGAAAGACAACACATGATGCTAGCCACATTGCCCATTTGTTCTTTAAGGAGATAGTGAGAATAAATGGCTTGCCAACAAGCATAGTTGCAGATAGAGATGTGAAATTTATGAGACATTTCTAGAAGACACTTTTGGAGAAGGCTAGGAACCAACTTGTCACATAGTTCAGCTTATCATCCTCAAATGGATGGATAGATAGAGGTGATCAACAGAGTACTTGGTAAATTTTGAGGTGTTTTACAAAAGAATATGGACAAAGTTGGGAGAAATTTATTTCATAGGAAGAATTTGCCTACAATGATAGCACAAATCAGACTACTGGAAAGAGTCCTTTTGAGATTGTCTATGGGTTACACCCAAGGGGTGTTCTTAAGTTAAGAGATCTGAAAGGATATGAAGGATTCAATGGTCATGCAGATGATTTTTCCTAGTCAATAAGGGAGGTACATGAACAAGTTAGAAAGACACTAATGGAGGCCAACCAGAAGTTGAAAACTAAGAGAGATGAAGGAAGAAGAGATCTACAATTTGAGGTAGGTGATCTTTTAATGGTGTTCTTGAATAAGGCTAGGCTAAAAAAGGGCATGCCTATTAAGTTGCAGATGAAAAGGATTGGGCCATGCAAGGTGTTAGCCAAGTATGGACCTAACGCTTATATGGCGGAGCTACCCAAGGATATGTCAATCTATCCTATCTTCAATGTGAAAGACTTGATAAAATATAATGGACCATAAATGGATGAAGTACAATATAGTACTGAGGTGAGCAAGGATGTGGAAGAACTTAAGAATCCTCATCAGATTAAACCACAAGTTGAAAGGATACTGGATTCAAGAGTGAAAAAGAAGACCACACATAAGATATATATGGAGCATCTAGTGAAATGGAGACAGAAACCAGATTCAAAAGCCACATGTATAGCTGAAAGTGACTTCAAGAAGCAAGGAATCAGTGAGGAGTTCCTAACACCACAGGTGCCCTAACTTGTTTGTTGCATGGGGAGAATGGTGCAGGACCACCTTAAAGTCTTTGGTAGATCTTTGAAACATTTTGGCTTGTAGGTTGGTTTGGCCAACCACCAGAGTGAATAAGGACTAACTTATAAATTCCCAAGTGATTCTAGTGTGTGTCTAGAGTTAATAATGATTAGGGTTTAACGTTTGATGAGATCAAATAGTATCTAGTGGCCTATGTCTTTAAAAGTCAACCAAAAGGTCAAAGGTTGACCAAAACTCCAAAAATGGAGTAGCATTCATGGATTTTTTTGTTTTTGAAAATTTTAAGGTCATGTTATAATGTTTAGGACCAAGTTGGGTCATTGAAAGTGAGAATTGGTCATTTGTGCAAAAGATGTAAAAGTTGTCATGACAACTTTTGCAACTTTGCAAAGTTGTCATGACAACATTTCCTAAAAACTAGAAAAGGGCTTTAATGGTTCCCAAATCCTGAAAAGAGGGTCCAAGCATGTAGGAATCTGGTATAAAAGGTGGGGTAAACCCTAATCTAGGAGTTATTTGTCATTTTGTACAGACTGTGTGTTGAGAAAGAGTGAATTACACTGTAATTTTGTAATAGACCCATCATCCAATACCTTAATGGATTGAATGGAGTAAAATAATGGATTGAGAGGGTATTTTTGTTGTTTAATTGCTTCTTGTACCATTGATTTGATCATTTTTACTTTCTGGTGAACATTTTGAAAATTCTTTAAGTTCTCACCAGGTTTGAACCAATCATGTAAATAATGGCTTTTCTTGAAGTTCCCGTGGTCCAAAACCCTATGACCACTTGGAATCAAGTAAATCCTTGTATATATGTTGTAAATATGGTGTGTGGATTTTGTGTGTGCAGGGAAGCCATGAGAACAATCAGGCCCTAGGCAAGTACTGTGTATTCTAGCTAGGAAATCTAAACAGTGGAGTGGAAATAAGATTTGCTTAGGGATTGGTGTGTGCCAATCTTTGGTAGAGGTGTGTAGGGGAATGTATCTCAGACATGTGCATGTAACGAGAAGAGTAGAGGAGGTCATTAGAGTACCTATTGAAGACAAAGAAGCCAAACCAGTATACATACCCTAGAAACCCTTAAGTTTAGGGGTTTTGTGGAAGTCCAGTGTACAGACAAAGTGGGGAACTAAAACCTTGAAAATCCTAGAGCCTAGGATAAACCCACAATGAATCCATAATTGGTTCATAGGGGTGTTAAGGGATTTTGGGAGAAAATCCAATATTATTGTCTGTAGGAGAGCTAATTATGCCTAAAAGGCTACAAGGCCTTAAAACATGGAAATCAAGAATTCGATTGAAAGAAAGATGAAAGATCCATCAATTTGGATCAAGTGCAATTGAAAGAGGCCTAGAAAGGGTTAGCAATCCTATCACTAGAGAGGTAGGAAAATTTGGAAAGAAGGTGGCCAGGACAAGTCCATGGATGTATAGGAGTATGGAGAGGAATTTAGAGATAGTTTCAAATTGATGGAGAGCTCCAAGGGAGATAGGGGATAGGGGAGATATGCTCTAGTTAGGGTGGTAAAAGGAACCCTAAGAAGACCAAAGAAAGGTCTTGTAAAGAGAAAGAAATCTCTAGGATTTGGATCTCCCCATCATCCTACTATCTCCAATGATTTAGCGAGATATAATAACAGTTTCAGAAAACATATGGGGCATTCAAATCATCAACTATGTTGCAGTTGTTCATATTTTTTTAGGAAGATTCATATGGAAAGACCCAAATGAAAATTAAGGCATTAGACACCAAGGTGGTATGGAGATTCTATAAGGAATAAGATAGTAAACGGGTTAAAATAGTTCAGAAGAAATACCTGACAAACATAAACCTAGACAACATATTTAGATTAGCCAATCCACTACGAGGATATAGAATTTAAAATTTATTACTTGATGGTAGGGAGGTAATCTCAAATAGAATTGTGTGGGATGTTGTAGAAGGTAACAAAGCCTTATTTTGGAGTGATTCTTGGGGGTTATCAGACCCTGGATAAAAACACTAATCTTCTTAGAATGAAAGGAATCCTAGAGGAACAAGTTGGAAAATATGTTGACTATAGAGAATTACTCGGTGGGGATCCTTCATTGGGTTGGAAGTGGTCTTTAAAAGGTTTACCCCTAAAAAGGACAAAATTGAAAAAATTAAGAAACATTTTTCGTAGCTAGGAACTTTACTCCAAAAAAGGAAGATGAAAAATTAATTTGGCAAGGATTTAAGACTGGTGAATACAAAGTAAAGGATGGTTATTCATGTTTAATAAATTCTCAACAATAGGAAAAGATAGACCTACCAGCACACTTATGTTGGGACATATTATATCTTCCCAGGGAAAGGATTTTTCTATGGGCTACAATGTAGAATAGAATTTTAACTGGAGATTCATTTAAGAAATTGGGCTTTCCTGGCACGTCTAAATGTGTGCTATGTGAAGCAGAAGAAGAGACGGAGGATCACATAATGTTTAATTATCCCTACTCATCTGAATGTTGGCAATGGTGGTGTGATAAATTGGGTTGGAAAATAGAATTATCAAAAAATCTCAAAGACTTATTGATCAGATGGCCTGAGATTGCTCACAAAAGTTTATATAAGGGTAAAAGCACAATAAGTTGTCACTCTTTTACAAAGGAAAAGGTTAACAACACCAAAATTGTACAACTTCAAGAGCATAACAGTCACATTTCTATTGAGAATTTGAAGATGATGTAAACTGATGAAATGTGTGAAATAGGATGAATTTTATGCCTATAATTTGTTTTAAAAAATTTGAACAAAATTTAATATGTTTTTTGAAAATTTTTAGGTCTATTTTTCATTTCCTAAAAAATACTACAAATCAGGGAGTTTACTTCCTACCAAATCATTATAAGTAAACATTGTTTTTTCTTCCAATTTCATAATATGTTTTAGATGACATGTATAGCGAGTGCAAAAAAAAGAAGTGTTATTGATCTATAGTTTTCCTGTTATAAGTATTCAAAGTCAAACTTACCTGAAATCAACAATTTTTGTTTACTGTCACTTTTCCTCTATAAAAAATATACCAAAACCCAAACAAATTACATATTTTTGAAGAGGACTCTCTTCTCTAGTGTTGTATATGATTTTGAAAAATTTCTTAATTGATTTAGCATTTTTTATTTATTTTCTGAATCAATGACTTCTCAAATCTTAATATTCCTACATGTAGTTTTTAGTGAATATGTTCAATGTTTTGTAGTTGAAAGAAAATAAAATTTATATGTCAAGAATCATAGTTCCAAGATATAGAAAATTGTACTTTTAGTCTTTTGACATTTTCTATTTTGAGCAGAGAACGGAACAACAGAAGTGCAAACTTCTAGCTTTTTGTGTTTTTGGAGGTTTGGCTGCCAACATGGCATGCCCCCTAGGCAGACTCAGCCAAGTTATTCTGGGCCGAGTACCCTTAGGGATCACCCCCTTGCAAGCGGTCGTATGGGAGACCCACCCTTTCAAAGATAAGGTTATATATAAAAGTTATTTAAAAACAATAGCAATTGTGAATTTCATTCCTTATTTTAGAATATAAGGATTTTTTGAAGCTAGGAGGCATTTTTGGGGGAAGCTACAAAAGAATTTATTCCCGAAGGAGTCTGAAGGTAAGTTTTTTAGTCAAGAACGATTAAAGAAAAAAAATTCTTGCTTCTATTTGAGCAATGGGAAATAAAAGGACTAGAACAAGGAAATATGATCGTAAAAGGGATGACCAAATAAAAGGTCATACGAAACTTAACGAAGAGAAACCAATCGATGTTGAAGAATAACGAGTCAATGTTGAAGAAGGTACAACTCAACTAGGGGAGGATATTGGTAGTAGTCAAGGTATACATATTTATCCTACAATGCAAAATTTTATGGAGATGAATGAGGAATCACTTGTCATTCAAATTGCACCAGAGCACCTGGTACCTGAAAGAACTATTAAATTGCATCTCAAACACATGTTGAAGGAATATTTTGAGGATAAATATTTGGTGGGAAAAGCACAATTGTTTGCAAAGTTATTCAGGAAAAGATAAATGACTCCGGTTTTGGAGTTGTTGGGTGTTGATAATATGAAAATTGTAGGAGGTCAAGTAGAAGAAATAATAATTGAAACAAAGGGAGAGGCTTCGAGCGGGAAACAATGGGAGAGGCTTCAAACGGGAAAGGATTTTGAAATTTATGTGGGGTTCCTTCTAGGGGGGAATGCCTGGTTGTGGGCAATGGTCCTAGTCCTAGACTAGTGTTTTCTAAGGGGAATTTTGTCAATCCTATGGCAGATTCTCCAGTACCTATTTTGAAACTGGCCCAGCAGGTGTTAGGCTCCATTCTGGGTGGCAAGGAGAATCATTCTCCCTGCCAAGTTGTGATAGCGTGTGCTTTGCCTATGTTGTGAGCTACTAAGATTCCCTCTATAGTTTTGCCTTGTCCTTCAGGAAATCTATCGGTTAGAGGGAATATTTCAGAGGAAAGGCCCAGTCCAGTTTTAGGAAAAAAGAGCTCTAAGGACCCACTAGTGGGGTCCCCTAAAGTTGGTTATGTCAAGGACAACACCTCTTCTTCCAAAAAGTGGTCAGAAATATTGGGTACTAAACAAGTGGAAAATCATTCTTCTGTAGTTGGAACTGTGAAGGTTGTCTTTGTGGACAGTGAAGTAGCCATTTTTGTTCTTGATACCTTGGTGGATCTCTCTATCTCTGCTATGGAGTTTACCCTGGTCGGTAAGTTTCTTGGCCCTCGTCCTAACATTGAACTGGTTAGATCTTCTTCTAGAAAAAAAATGGACCTTGAAGGGACAGGTTGACATAGCCGCTTTACCAAAGGGGTTTTTATCCTTTGCCTTCTCTAATAAAGAAGACCAGGCCTCTATCCTATGTGGAGGGTCATGGATGTTTGGAAGAACAACGGTTTCTTTCCATAAGTGGACTCCCAACTGGGATTATTCAAATAATTTTCTCAATGCAACGCCGGTATAGGTTAAATTTCCTAGCTTGCCTCTAGAGTTCTGGAATGAGGAATTATTTAAAGGCTTTGCCTCCTCTTTTGGAGGGGAGCTTCTCTTTTTTAACCCTATGACTAAAGCTAAAACCCATCTAGTTTTTGCTAGAATCTGTGTCAATATTTGTCAGTTTGATAACCTCCCTTCGGTTATTAACATCAATTCCAAGTTGGGTATCTGTAAGAAAGAAGTAGAATTTGAATCTCTCCCTTTTGCATGCTTTGTGTGTAATAAAATGGGTCACTGGGTGAAGAATTGTCTGAAGAAAGTGCGGAATGGCGCCAAAAGTTTGGTCCTAGATCGTATTCCTCCTAAGGAGCACAAACTAATCTGGAAGGAGAAGAAGGCACTGGTATCAACTAAAGAAGTTATTATTAACAAGGGTGATTAGGAAGGTGGTAGTGGTGACATTGTAGATTCAAATGGGATTCTAAACTTGGAAGAAGGGGAAATAGTGGAATTGATAACACACATCTCCGATTCACTGATGAAAGAAGTGTCAGTAGAGGTTGTGGTTCCTATCCAGGCTACAGATTAGGTGTTCAAAGTTTAAGGTGTCATCATTTCCATTCAAATGGATAGGGTGGCTATAGGGGTGGATTCTTCCTCTTCTGAACCAAAATATTTGATGAGGAGGCTTCATCTTCTACTCTAGACACTCTGTCTGGTAGTGGTGATGAAGAACACTTTGCTAGTCTAGATAATCTAGACCTGAATGGAGCTCCATGGACTACTCAAATAGGTAAGAAGCAAGAGAAACAATAAAGAGCTCTCACTACTCCTAGATCCAAGGGAGTGGTTACGAGGAGTAGGGCTGATGGAGGGTCCAAGATTTGAAATGTGAAGGTAGACGTAGGTTCCCAAAAGTGAACTCCAGGTCAAACCTCAAAGAAAGAAATCAGAGAAAGGGAAAGTAAAAAGGATATTGTGGATGGTAAAAAATTGACCATCCAGGATGTTTGCACTCTGATTAAGAAATGAAGATCATATCATGGAACATTAGGGGGCTCAATGCATCCCATAAGCAGGATTTTTTGAGGAACCTGGCTAGAGATCATAAACCAGATATCATGATGGTTTAGGAAATGAAAATGATTAAAGATAAGGTTGAAAAAATTAGAATTTTAAAAAATGGAGGTGTTGTAGGATCCAGTTCTATTGGAGTCTTAGGAGGTATAGCATTTTTTTGGAAACTTTCTAATATCAAAGGTGTTATTCTTGAAATGGATGTTAATTGTTTGAGCATAAAATTACTCATCTCAAATCAGATTTTGAATGGGTTACTACTAACATCTATGCTCCTAATTCCAAATCCGGTAGACCTAATTACTGGAAAATGGTTGAAGATCAAAGATTGTCTTTCTGTGACTCTCCCTAGTTGGCTATGGGAGATTTCAACTATCCTCTGAAAGAGGATGAGAAATTTGGAGGGATAGATAGTTTGAGTCAGCTGGAGGGAAGAGTTGATCTGATGGATTTTGTCAATCATCAAGCTCTTGTTGATATTGATCTTCAAGGTGTTAATTTCACTTGGTCTAATAGGAGAGTGGGAGAGGATCTTATTCAGGTTTGTCTGGACTGTGCCCTGATTTTGGTAATTGGGTTAATAAATTTTGTTGCTTGTTGTCTTCTATTACAAAGGTTGGATCAGATCACTCCCCCCTCTCCTTTGTTGCTGAATTAAATAAGGTTAAGGGAAATATACCCTTTAGATATGAAAAAATGTGGATTGACCACCCTGAATTACAACAGAGAATCTGGGAATAGTGGAATGTGAACATTCATGGGAATGCTATGTTTCGGGTGTCTAAGAAACTCCAGCATATTAAACAAAATATCAAGGTTTTGAGTAAGGAAGTGGTCGGGGACATCTTCAAAGTTAAGTTGGAATTACAAAAGGAACTTGACTCTATTTAGGATTCTATTCAGCAGATAGGTATGTCCCATGACCTGAAGGAGAAAGAGTCAATGCTTTTGGCCAAGACTCGTAACATCATCTCTAAAGAGGAAGTGTACTAGAGACAAAGGTCTAGATCACTATGGCTGAAGGCTGGAAATAAGAACACCAGGTTCTTCCATTTATCTTCTTCCAAACATCAGGCCTCTAATAGGATTTCCAAGCTCAGGGTATCCTCTAGCGTGGTAAGCAATGATAAAGAGATTTCTCTAGCTATGGTTAATTTTTTTTCTTCTCTTCTCTTCAGAGATCAATCGCTTTTGTTCGATAATCAGGATTTGATCCTTGAGTCTATCCCTACTTTAGTGGATGATCCTACTAACAAGTTTTTGACTACCATTCCTTCCTCTGAGGAAGTCAAGAAAGTTGCCTTCTCGTTTGAGGGAGACAAGTCCCCGGGTCCAAATGGCTTCCCTGGATTCTTTTTTCATAAATTTTGGGATATTGTTGGAAATGATATATGTCATGTTGTTAAATAATTCTTTGGTTCCAGAACCTTTCTTAAGAAGATTAATGCTACCTTTATTGCATTAATTCCGAAGTCCCCTGGTGTTGATTCTCTTGACTCTTTTTGACCGATCAACCTATATAATTTGGTGTACAAAATTTTCTCTTAGGTTATTACCCTTATGTTGCTGGCTATTCTTCCCCATATCATCTCGCCCCAATAGAGTGGCTTTGTTTTGGGGAGGCAAATCTCAAACTCTATTATGAAGGTTCATGAGGTCATTCACTCCAACCACTCTTCCTCTAATCATGGTTTCCTACTGAAGCTCAATCTCTCGAAGGCCTATGACCAGGTGGACTGGGAATTTTTTATCAAGATTCTCCAGTCCTTTGGTTTTAGTGAGAAATTGTTGCAGCTTGTTTCCCAGCTTATCAGCACTACAATGGCTGTTGTCATTGTTAATGGATCCTCTTCCCGATTCTTTAAACCCAGTCAAGGGCTTCATCAAGGGGATCATTTATCCCTTATTCTCTTTGCTATTTTGGTGGAAGGACTTGGTCTCTATTTTCAGAAACTGGCCTCTGAAGGTTCCATTCAGGGCCTTATTCCTTCCAGTGCCTTGAGGCCTTGTTCTTGTCAAGTATCTCAGTATATCTGATCCAAATCTCTCCCTCCCATTTATCGACTGTTCAATGACCAAGATGCTGACTGGTTTTTTATTCCACGAATTTGTTGGAGTTTTTGATGGACATGTATTTTCTTCCCTTCCTAGTTTAATCCATTCCATTATCATTATTAGACTCCCACGTCTTGAAGATATGTGACACATAATTATTGCAGTGTATTCATGCGGCCCTTTTTTATTAAATCCACTTTCTTCATGAATGGTTGTTGAAATTATGTGAGGGTAGAATCTTCAAACACTCATTGATAGTGATCATGGGTAGTCTATGAGAATATGAGAATGGACTCTCTCTCGAGGGTCTTTGAATTCTCTACACTTGATGTAATGATCCCTTAATTGAGATCTATCTTAAAATTTAATCCTTTGTATGGTTGCTTATGATTTTCAATAATTTTGATTCACAATTCAAACATATTGTTTCTGACAAATTTCCTGTAATCTTATTTCTTCTTACTTATTCATCCTTAGAAGTAAATGAAGGAGTGGTAATAATCTATGCAAATGTGAAAAGAATAATTTAGGGATAATAATATCCATCTGATGGGTCATCGATGAATCATCTATTCATCTTCTTGAGTTGATAAATATGACTTGACACAATATATTTTTAGCAATGTTTAATACTTTCCTTGCACATATAGTAAATTTTTATTGCTGGACTTGTTCGATTCTAATATTTCCCTCACTTTTCAGTCTAGAGACTACTCTTTTTATCTATCATTGTATATTTCTTGAACACTATGCAGGCAAAGTATTTTTTCTATCCATGTATCGATGTTGAAATCCCTTGCTGATTGCTGAATACATTTCCTTGTTGAGGATGGACTGAACCTTCTTGGTGCCACCTTTTTTTTTAGTATACGAACGTGTTTGGTAATTTTTAATTGTGGTTTGATATTCTTGTCCATTTCTGATTATGGTCGTTGTTGAGTTTTAAGTGAGCCGTCTCTCTTTTTCCATCGCTAGCTTGTCATCTAATAGATCACTGATATTTCTCACAGATTGCATGAAGTGTAGATGCCGGATTTCTAGCAATATTGCAAGGGTACCAGGGTGGTTCTTCCAACTACGATTCCATCCATGGAATGTATATTGGATTGTATTGGATTACTTCCTTCATGAATTGTTAGGAGCAATCGATTTGATATCTTACTATCATCAGTCTATTCTTTGACCACAATCGTTGTCCCAAATATAGTTTGAAGTTGTCGTCTGACTAATAAAATCACTGTGCTTTTTTTGTAATGCCTAAGAGATGGGATAGTCTCTTTCCATTGATGTTTATATTTTTGATAGCAATCTTCATATATAATTCCACCACAATATTATTGGTAGCTTTATTAATTAGCATTTGTGTCCCCTCTGCCTCTTAACCCTCAGCGAATCTCCTCACTGCTGACTGTAATCTTACAAGGTGTTGATTAGACAATTTTATGTGAGATGTGAGATGTGAGATGTTCAATGGTGCTTGATCACTATTGACAGCTTCTTATTCCATAAAATTATTGGATTTTTTTTTTTAAACCTCTTGTGACCCCCGATCATGGGTAGTCTACGAGGGATATTATCGAATGTTAATGGGTGGATCAACACCATCTTACTCGACTGGTCATTCTTCAGATTGTATCGATGCTAAATCTATTTTGTTGACTGTCACTATTCCTCTTGAGACATGCAATATATTTCCTATAGGTTAGGCTCTGATACCATGTTGTAAAGTTAAGATCATCCTATAGAGAAAATCTGTTACTCTTTATT
This sequence comes from Thuja plicata, assembly GCA_018584345.1. NCBI lineage: Eukaryota > Viridiplantae > Streptophyta > Pinopsida > Cupressales > Cupressaceae > Thuja > Thuja plicata. The sequence goes on along the minus strand of MU223824.1, from coordinate 316,075 downwards.
GTGTTGTTCGTAATATCCATTTTACTGATTATGTATTGTTGTGTGTTGCAGAGGAGAAGACGATGTCATTGTGATTGATCTCTTTCCTCTCAACACATGATTCATTTAAATATCATTCAAGGGCATCTCTACGTAGAGACATGACTCTACATGGCTGAAGCCACGTAGAGCCATGTCTATACGTAGACATGCCTCATACCAAGTGATGCATATAATGGTCGACCCAAGATATATTAATGCATGGACTTACGTTTAACTATCGGTTGATAGTTAACGTAACATATATATATGTTACGTTAACTATCCATCAATAGTTATATAACAATAATATTGTCTTTATCGACTGAGTCGATTACTTCCATTTAATCATGTCGCTCAATTAAATAGACCGATGTTGATTTAATTAGTAATGATTATATATATATAGAACAATAACAATATAACTTATTTGATTATATCAATCAAATCGATGCGATTGTTTTAACATTTATGAACGTTTAAAGTTGAATAAATTGTAATTTTGACATACCTTGACTACATAGCTTATAACTTGCTGTGTATTTATCAAAATTTAATTTTTTTTTGATAGAAAGTAGACTTGGATATGGAGGGCACTGTTATTTTTTAAATTTTTTTCTCTTTTCTACTAATTTTTATTGAATGTCAAACTTGGAGGTTTATATTTGATAAAAAACCTACATTCGATGCACGTAAAAAAACATAGGCCTAATTAATTCAAAAAAATTCAAATCTTTATTCGTTAGAAAGCTCGTTTAGAGTACTTGTGTGATGCAAAAGGACGTCTCCTTATTCTTCCATTTGAGCCCTGCATTTGAGCCCCAAAGCCATGAAAACTTCACACCTATGTCAACCTCTGCAAATGGCCTATAATCAAAGACTTTTGATAGAAACTACTTTCGATACAAACTACTTTCAATAGAAAGTGGTTTCAATTGAAACTAATTAGTTTTGATTGAAACTAATTTCTTTCGAAAGTACTTGACTGGAATTGCCCTTAATCAAGGACTTTCGATAGAAAGTACTTTCTAAATCCACATGCTTTACGAATTTCAGGAGGAATTGCTTCCTCCGAAAAAGTGTAACCCACTATTGTGGATTCACCCTAATATGCCACACACAAAAATATGAAATTTGAAAGCATAAACAATTTTTAGGCATGAAATTGAGCTCCAAATAAAGATCGTTTCCTACAAAAAGGAGGAAAAAGAAAGAAAAAATTATTGTTTACAGATGATGTCAATTATCCATTCACCTATGACCCTATTCACAACCAGATTTGGCCAAAATTTTGACTCTGCCCAGGAATTGCTTAGATTTTCTTCTACAAATTGAATGACAAGTTTAGGAATCTACAAACAAATTTTTTTTTTAAAGGCAAAAATGGCATAGCCATTGTAATATATTATTATTTAAAATATTTACACTGCTTCAAGGGCTCAAGAGGGAAAGAAGCAGGGAAGAAAACCTTCTATCCCAGCCCATACAATTTAAACTATACAACAGACCAACTTAAATGCTAAGGCAGTGATGGATAATGCCACTGAGAACTACTAGACTCAAAAACATGTCTGCAGAGAAAAATGTAGAGCATGACTATAACTTCAACAATGTCTAATAGAGAAAAATGTATAATGTTGATCCTCCTTGAGCTAAAACCCATCTTGAAAAAACTTATTATAACCATTAGGGAGAAATCCCCAATAAAAAATGGTCCTTGGGAGCTGAATTCTTCTAATCTCCCACTTTGCCTTTCCCTTTGGTTGAGCCACTGCCGACTTGGGAAGTTGGAGAAGATGCAGGAGTAGTAAAAATTGGTGGGGATGCCTTTGTTTCATCATTCTCCATAAATTCCAGTACAATGGAGATTCTTTCAAACAATATAAATGTGTTTTCCACCATCCCACTGGAGAGAATGTCCATAAAATTTATAATCTCTCTCCTTAGGTGTTGGAGATCACGTCCCTCCAAAGCTAGCTTAAAAATATCATACAAGCGTGCAAACTCCTTTTTATTCTCTAAATGAGCAGGAGGAAAGAGACCCCCAATCCAGACCTTAGATTACTGCAGCTGATACCTTCTGAGTGCCACATGGACCTCCCCTTCCGTCATGAATTCTGGTTTCAAAAGCTTAGAGGCCATTTGGAGGAAAGCTCTATAATCCATAAGCATGTCATACCAATTTGACAAGAAAACAGAGACTACCTGAGTATGGAATATGTGTCTAGGAGCATATGGTAGTAGGATACCATCACCTATAATGCCTCTAATTGCCTCAATAACATGACCCAAGAGTGGCTTAAAAGCTACTTTCATCTATCTACCCAAGTATGGTCCTGCCACTGGGTGTTCCCAATCCATAATTTGCAGAGAAACCCTAAGTTTAAGCCCTCTGTAATCCATTCTTACCCCTACAAAATCATATACAGGTTCTAGGTATAGTATGAATAGCCAAAGGTGGAAACAAAAATGGGGGATTAAATAGCCCATGACTGCATTAATCTTCATGATGAGTGAGAACGTGAAGTGGCCCTGAGCTTAATGCCACACGCACTGTGGATTAGATAAATCTCAATACCCTACGTTGTTATTAATGAAATTGATTTCCTTGGATACTTAACCTTTTCAATCGTCCTTTCCTGGATACTCAACATACCTTTCTGAGTGACACCTCTATTGCTTACCTCATATCACTTAAAAGCATTCTTTGATTTGAAGCAACTTGGCCACCCCACCAAATCAAATATGTCTAGATGCACGAAAGGATCATGATTCGCTCATCCTCCCATTTGTACTAGGCACATAATTTATCTTAAGACAACTGACAATGGGTACCATTAAATTCCTTTTGTAGATAGTAGACATGTGTTAATTGTCTTCTCATACAGTAACCACCTAAGGACATTCATGTGAGTTACTGACAGCATTCCTCCCTAAAAAAAGTCTGGCAGTTGATTCAACTATACCTGCACATATTCTGACTCCTAGTCCACCTCAGCTCCATCCACACCCAGATTTGATCCACTGTACCACACACAAAATTTGATCAATATGCTACTAATTTAATTGGAAACAAATCCAAACATCTCACTATTTATTACCTTTTTCTGAGACATAAATCTACAATGATAAAAAATTACAAATAAAAATTAAAATATTTGGAATGGAAGAAACAAAATGTTTGAAATGCTCACTGAATTTGACCAGATCACAGCATACATAGAGCTGATTTGTCATCAAACACAGAAATCACATGGTCCAGGAAGAAATTGTATACACTAAGTCAAACAATTTCAAAGATCACTGTAGCATTCAACAGAATGACATGAGAAAATCATCTTATAAATAGATGCTACTAAAAAACCTCAAGATTTCAATAAGCCCCAAAAAATATAGGGATAAGAATAGGGGAAAAAATTTAACTTGTTATTTCTAATTTCAGAATCGTACGCTGATTTCTAACAACAAAATAGGGGGAAAAATGTTTGAGGTGTTTTCCATAACCGAAAAATAAAAACTATCCAGGAAGAGGGCTGACAATTATCTGGGAGTAGAAAGTCATTTCCGAGAGCAAAGCTCCCACACAAATCCTATCGGCTTAATAAAAATTTAAAAGTTATTTAAAATAGTCTTTCCTTAATTCAAGAATGTATGATATTGGTGATTGCAGTGAGGGTGTAGTTTTTGCGCATGATTCTACAGTAGTATGGGGCCATGACATGCATGAGGCTTGGGATGTCGTCGGTGCAAATAAGTTGCACCATAGCCCATGCCTAATCTAGAAGAAGTAGAAGCTTCAGGATTTAAGATGGCTTGAACTATTCTCAAAATACAAACATGCATACCCTTTCCATGGTACTTTTTTTAGGTCAAATCGGGCTAGAGATGAAGAGTTGTACAAAAACAACCAATAAGCTAGTAAAGTAAAGTTGCAACATTCAAGTCACATTCATGTGACTCGTAAGTTAGAAAGATAATTTCTTAATGTGTGTGTCTGATTTGAGGGTCTTATATAGAGATATTTTTGTTATAAGAAGACTTTAAGGAAAACAAATATTAAAACAAAAATATATATATAGAGAATTTTAATAAAGAATCAAGTAAATTAATACAGATTAGTGTTGTGTTATCTTTCTTCAACAATATTAATTCTTGTATGTTCTAGATCATGTATATTTAGGATCTTAATGTCATTTCAAGCATTAAAATAAAGTACAATAATAAAATAAGCATTAAGATATTTATTCTAACATGTGGAGTGGTTTTATCTATCATAAATTTCATCATGTGGATGAAGGAAAAAGCACAAGAAAAAATCTACTTACATCCAGAAGAGATCTAGCACCTCTCTATCTCCAAAATGTCAGAAAATGTAATAAATTTCCACCCAACGCCAATTCTAACACTCCATAAACTAAACGAAATGATCATAAAATAAATAATTTTAAAATTTGCAAATATGAACCTAAAACCTAGCCTAAGCTCATGACCCTCTTCATCCTACTACTCTAGTTTAGGTATTCTTGCAGCAAAATAATAATAAATCATCTGATAAAGAGGAGAATAAGTAGTAAAAATCTTATACAGATTAAGGAAGGCATATCAATCATTCCCAGCCTCAAAAAGCTAACAATGGAGGTAAGATTCTTTAATGCTTAATGCTTTCTTGTTGATGAGGTTCTAGATGTTATTAATGAATGGGGTAAAGATAAGACATTTTATCTTATCTTGGAGGAGTTACTTTTTAGCAATATTTCTATATATGGGCAAAAACACAATGGGAAAATTGGGATTGGATGATAGAATCTATCAAAGGTACTAAGAAAAGTTACATTTCATGCACATTTGGTTCAGTTGATCCAGAAGTCCTACATTATGATTCATAGCATGAGTTTCTCTACTTCATATATTTGGTGGAATATATATTGATATTATTACATGAGTGACCTCACGTTACTATTGATTCTCAATTGTATAGAAAGTTCTTATTCAAAAAAAAACATCATGGAATTTAAGGATGGAGAGAGTTCGCATCATTAAAACATTTCTTCCTAATCAATCCACCAAATGTCATTTCTATCACTAGCTAGAAACTATTAAATATTATTTTTGGACTTGCAACATACTCAAATGTTTTTGGAAGCAATTATCACCCTTACTTTTGACATATTTAACAGAAATTTTAAACGGAAACTAGCTCATTTAGGGATTCATTGCTCATAAAATAAAATGTTAGAATATTTTATCAATGTGTCTTTTTATATATTTGTTATATTTTATCAATCAACTCTTTCTAAATATTTGAAGGAGAAATACAACAATAATTCAAATCTCCCAAACACAATCATTTAAAGTGCATTATCAACAACTATTGCTAAAGATCATAATGAGTCTCTACTTTCAATGTTTAATGTCATTATATATGAGTGTTCCTATGTAATGCTTAAGTGTAGTTGTATTCAAATCTGAATTGTTACTTTTAGACTTCTAGACTTGTAATTCTCACTTTAGATTCTTTTTCTTACATAGAGAGGTATATCTTAATATTTTAAAGGTAATTTAAAATAAAAGATGTAAAAAAAAAATTTTGATATATAAGACCATTCAATAAGATTCGACTTTGATGTATGAATTTTTAAATTCTGTATTGATTGAATTTTTTTGCAATATTTATTATATATTTGCATGTTGTTTTGTAGTTTTATAAGTAAGAGATTATTAGGAGTAGGGAATTAGGCATAGATTTGAAAATTGAAATTTATGTTTGAATCTTCAAAATGACATCTTATATCAATACATAATTAGATTAAAAGAGTGCCGTCAAGATGGATTAGCACGATTAAACCATTAGAGTCCATGAAAAATGAAAAATGAAGGTTAACAGAAGTATGAGTAACCTCATTCTTTGAGCCTCAAAACTGCAAAATATCCCTATCTAATATCACTCGTAAGTCCGGTCTAACCTAACACCATATTTCCATAATTTTTCCACGCACGTGCTCCAACGAATATATTTTCAGAACCAATTATTGATTTAAAAATATGAATAAAAAAAAAAGCAATCCCCTCTCAAGAACAACCTCAGGGGCTCCATGAAACTCTCTAATGCCAATTACTAACCCAAACAAATTCCCCTGCAAACATTGCGATTCTTAGCTGCTTTTTTTAAATGCATGAATTTTTAAAATTTACCAATTGAACGAAATGTGATATCTTATCTACAGAAGAGTTCAAAACCATTTTTATTTGTTATTTGAAATGTAGACACCCAATTAACAAACAGTGGGCTGATTCATTGTCTAAGCTATTATCCATAGAATTGTCTTTTTAAGCATCAACAGTTAACTCAACAAAAAATTCATGCCACCAGATCAGTTCAACATTCAAATTAAATCAATAGTCAATGGCTATTTCAAAACACATTTAATTATATTTTCAGAAGTCAAATAGTCAATGCTTATTTTACGACTCATTTAGTGTAACAATTACTCAACAATTACTGTATAATCTTTCCAGGTAAGTGCAAAGAACAGAAAAGTCTTAAAAACTAATTCAGTGTGGAAGAAGAATTAGAGGCTTCTGGTTTAAAGAGGGTGGGCACGACTCCCCGATAAAGAAGGAAGTGTAGCATTTCCATAGTTTTAGTTTATGGGGGGATTTTTGTGTTGAGTGCAGAAAAATAAGGACAAGTAAAGGGCGGCGGGACTCATGACTCTTTCTTCGTGTACAGAAAATTATTATTTTTATTATGCCAATAATAGTACAATAAACATGTTGATCATTACATCTTGAAAACTAAGTTTAGTGGTGGACAGGTAGCGTTGAAAAATATGTTGTTAATGAAAGATTTGAATAATTTATTTTCTATCATTCTATATATATAAAAAAAAAAATTTATGAATAGTGCCTTTCAATTAATAAAATATCAAAGTTACATATCTACAAAAAAGGTGTCGGGAGATATAGAAATCATCCTGCAGAGTTCACACGGCAAAGCCGGAAACAGAATACAACTATTCATAAAAAAAAACAGGCACAAAGTCATTAAGCAATAAGAGCAATGGCAGAAGGAGGAGGATCTTTATCATTAGAACCCCACACATCATTGGGGTTAACAGGAGGGTCGGGGAGCGACCATCCATCATCTTCAGCTTCTTCTTTATCTTTCTCTTCCACCCTGGGCGGAGAAATGGCTAAAGCTAGGCGGGGAAACTTGGAAGAGGTGGTAGGATGCCAATTAGAGCCACGACGAGAACCAGGAGCATCAGGAGGGGCAGACTAAGCTAGAGCTGGAGACCACCCAGAAGTACGGCGAGGCGGAGAAGCTGAGCGGCACCGCCAACCGTCGTCGCCACCTCTCAGAGAGTGGTGGCAGGGTGCCTGAGACCGCGGGGTGTGTGAGCGGTGCGCCGAGGAGCTGCACCCACGACGGCGGCCTCTGGGAGGAGTACCTTCAACAGAAATAGCATCAGGAGGAACCCTGGCAACAGTGCAGGGAGCATTGCCCCAATGATTGAGCAGCTCCTGCAGGTGAGCCACTTTATTGGCTTGAACTTGAATCTGCATCATAACATTATTACAAATGCAAGCCTTGTTATACAGAGCAACATTCGTATTAAGAAAGCTGTGAGAAAAAATAACAACATTGCTATCTTTCCATAAAGTGAACAAAATATCCATCCTGAAAGTATGCCAAATCTGGGTAAACTTGGAGGGAAGTCTAGGAGAACCTCCTAAGACAATCATGTGCCAGGAAAAAGGCTCAAGCCGAAAGGGTTTGAAGAAATCATGAATCCACTGCCAATACTGTTGAGCTCTCCTACAAAACCAGAAGATGTGCAAGAAAGATTCAGGGTGACCACAGAAAGAACATCGAGGGTCATGAACACCCAGATGTTTGGGCCTAGGGCCAACTAGGAGCCCTTGAAAAAGTAGACACCAAGCAAAAAGAGTCATCTTGGGCTCCGTAATGGCAGCCCAAATGGTTTGAAAGCGAGAGCTCCAGTGAGAAGTGGAAGAATGAAGATGCCATCTCTGATTAAGGATATCCACCATCGGAAGATGGGGGGACAACCACCTATAACCCAGCCTTGGTTTGTAATTGTTGAAAGGCATGGTAGGATACCATTTCATATCCTTCCACCAAGGCCTAACAGCCTGAATACCAATCTTATGAAGCAAGTTGGCAGGAATCGCAGAAACCAAAAGATCAAAAGTCTGGCGATCAGAGTGAGCCAAACGATACTGAACCTGCATATCCTCCCGAGAACGGAGACCCGTAGAGGCTCTAGAGAAAAGGTCCTTGGGTGTCCGGATGCCACGTTTGAAAACACGCATAGCACTATTCCCTTGAGTCTTGGCCAAGGGGATGCCTTGAATAGAAAACAACGGAGACCACCAGAGGCTCTGTTGATTGAAAGAAAGACCATTGCGAAAGGCATCACCATCTCAACGGAGCCGGGGCTTAATAGCTTCCCAAGCTTTCCAAATTCTCTTGATGATGAAGGTACCCTAAATTCGAACAGGTTCTTTCATAGTGACAAAGGTCTGGAGACCAATGCCCTTCCAAGCTGACCTCTGAACTGGGAATCCAGAAGAGACGCAGTGCCTGACAAGAATTTTTCAGGCCTCATCACCAGTAAGAGCACGGATAATGCATTTCGCACAGAGAGCATGCCCCTGTCTCTGAGTGGAGAGAAGGCCAAGGCCTCCAGAATCACGAGGAAGGCAACAGAACTCCCAGGAAACCCTATGAAACCCATGGTCGTCAGCACCAGAGGCCCAAAGAAAATCTCTGAGCAGACGTACCAGCTTGAGATAAGAAGCCTTAGAGGGAGCCCAACATGAGGAGTAGTAGACATGAGTAGCAGCCAACACTTTGGAGAAAATCTGAAATTTTCCAGCAAGGGAAAGAGGCTTGCAGATCCAATATTGCAGTTTTTTTTCAATCTTGGCAATCACAGCATTCCATAAATCCACAGAGGAGCCATGGAAAGCAAAGGGAATGCCCAGGAAGCGGAAAACTTCCCCATGTTGAACCCATTTCCAGCCAAAATTATTAAGCAAGGTAGGGGCTGGAAGAAAAGACTATCTGAAACAAAGAGTTTTAGACCATTGGATAGCAGATCCAGAGGCTTGACAAAAGGTGTCCAGGCACTGCAAGGCATTGGAGATATTCTCCTCATCCTCAATAAGAGTGAGAAAGGAGTCATCAGCAAAGTGACCATTAACAAGCTGGGAAGAGGAATCAGGAAGGGAAATGCCACGAACCAAACCAGAGGAAACAGAGTTGGCAAGCAAATACCCAAAGCCTTCAGCAGCAAGCACATATAAGGCAGGAGCCAGGGGACAACCTTGCCGAATGGATCTAAAAAGCCCAAAAATATCAGATTGAGACCCATTGATGGTAATGCACGTAGAGGCATCACCAAAAAACATTTTCACAAACTGCATGAAGTGAGGACCGAACCCAAGAGCTTGAAGCATAGCAAGAATAAAAGGTCATTCAATGCGGTCATAGGCTTTAGCAAAATCAATTTTGAGGAACAGGGTAGCCTGTTTAGATTGGCAAGCCCATTCC
>MU223824.1:277817-291163 GCA_018584345.1 Thuja plicata | reverse complement strand
AGAGAGTGATAGAGAGATGACAAGACAAAGATACATATAGAGGGAGAGATGGGAGAAGAAATATAGAGATGTAGAGATTAAAAGTTATAGGAAGGGGGTGATGGAGAGAGATGGTTGGATAGAGATACTGATGAATATAAAGTGAGAGGATGGGGAAAAATAGACAGAAAGATAGAGATAGATCAAGAGGTAAAGATAGAAAGAGATCTAGGGAGATACAGAGGGAGAGATAGAGAGGAAGAGTTATCAACTTATTATAAGGATATCTAGAGAAGATGACAAGAAGTGACAAACAAAGGGATAAATACTTAAATGACCTTTCCATAACTCTATGGCGTTCCCATTGCACACTAAGGTGCGATTGCTAGTTTATGTTATTACGTAAGAAATATCGAGGTGGTTCTGCAAATAATGGATCAGTTACAAATGAAAAGTGATGAAGAGCCACGTACACCTATGACGTCATTCATTAAAGCTAATCTAATATTTGGATGAAATAAAATTGTGGATGGGTATTTCTAAGGTTGTGGCACATTTCAGCCCAACAATTCTATGGGTTTATGTACAACCTTCAAAAGGAAAAATATTGATGTAGATTTTTTTTCTAATAATTTAGGTTACTTTAATATTATAGGATTTAAAAAAAAAATCTAAAATATTAAATTATATTTTTAATTTATTAGATTATATGTATATATTTCTTATTATATTATATTATGAGATTTTTTAATATCTAAATTTTAAAAAATATCTAAGCAAATTATACATTACTAGTATGTAATTAAGGTGTAGTTTTAGCAGTATATTAAAAAATTAAAAAACAAGGACTTTTTAAAAAACTTGGATGCCTAAGCTTCTACAATGTCTAAAAATTGATAATAACGAAAGTTTACAATTAAAAATAAAATAATTTTAAAAGTTTGATATCTTTGAACTATCAACTTTATAAAAACTTTGAACTAAAAACTGAAATAAAATCTTTAATTCTCAAAATATCCTAATGAATTTAATAATATTCCAAATCAAAACCTTTAATAGAGCCCTCCATAAGATTTTTAAGTTTCATAAGATTCAAAATTAGAATCTCTTCCTTTGCAATTAATTTCATACCATAAGCCTTCCAAAACCTAATAATATGATAAGATAATTTCTCATTTCTTTTTCTTTTTTCAGAGTCTCATAATCAAATTTACTTCTTTGTAATTTATTGTCATTTTTCTTGTAGATTCTTCCTTGCTTCCTTGCTCCTTCCTAATCCAAATCTAAGGTTAATTTCCAAGGATGAAATTCTTTGTTCTGGCGTACATAGGGAGAATGTCTTACTTTCTTTACATCTATCGCCCCTCTCTTAGACCTAGTACTCATTTCCATTTTTCTCTCCTAAGGATACCAAGGTCACTCTGTCTCCTGAGCTTCTCAACCTTCACATCTCCAATGAGTGCACTAAAGATGTTTCCATTATTTTCCAAAGAATGGGGAAATGTCCTTATATGAAAGAGTTTTTCGTTTGGTGTAGAAACAATTTGTGTAACATAGAGTCTCTCAAGGTGGATCCATTTGATCATCACTTAATTTGGGTCATCTTACACTCTTCAAATGATTATAGGCATATTCTAGATAATGACCATTGGTTTTATGGAAAGTGGCTTATATATGACTTATCAATTCCCCCTCCTTTCATAGGGTGTCAATCTAATTGTATCTTTAAAATATTCCTTTGATCATGAGAAATTATGAACTCATTGAAACCTCGATCAGCCAAACGAACAAATTTATCAAGATTCAATAGGGTCCTCTTAATAGTGTAAAAATATTTTCACGATGTGCCTTTTGTTCTATGTATCCTTAGCTAAACATATGTATCATATGAATTAAATGGGTAGAATTTCTTAATTTTATCCATTTCTTCATGTTTCATATTACCTAGGAAGTTAACATATGCTTATTTAGTACCTAATTTTCACACATGAAACAAAATCTAGTCAATGTATATGTTTATCTTATTTTGTATGTACTTATGCAGAGCGTGCATTTAAGGATACACTTACACAATGTCTCTTTAAAGAAAGTATTTCTTTGTATGGATCTCCTTTCATAGCCTTTGACGTTTCAACATTTCTTTTACACACATGTTTGTCAGTGTTGCATACTTTACGATATATGATCGTTATTGAAATTATAGTGTCCTTTTTTAGTGAGCTTAAGTGGTTGATTCTTCATGGGATCATGTGAGATAATTAAAAACACTTTTGCACTATAGGTAAGCCTATTGAGAATTGGTTGCTTACATTTTCTAAATGAGCCTAATAAACTTGTCTGATTAGTTAAGGTGGGAAGTAGGTAATCCTTGTCTAAAATAGTAAAGTGTTTATTAGAATTTTATTTTGACAATATAATTGAAACAAAAAAATTAACTATTTAATACCATACATACTTATTTAACAATCGTATTATGCAAAATTTTCATATAAAGTTTATTTTTTATTTTTTTGCTAGGCCAACACACACAATTTTTTTTATTAGATAAAGTGGGAGAGGGAGAAACCCAACATCAAAATAATATCAAGTCTAAAAATATAATCCATAGATAATTCTCAAGTAGTGAATTCTAGAAACTAAACTAACAGAAACTAAACCAGGAATAAAACCATCAAAAAAATAGAACACAGAACCAACACCCAAGACTAGCATGAAGCACCAAGAATGAGGAGACCAAAAAAGAAGGTGAACCTCCTCTGTAAACTAGCATCTACTTGTTGAGCTCCTTCAACTTCTCGAGGAAGGAGGCATGTTTAAGAGGTCGATCAGAAGCAACATCAACAGAGACAATGTCCTCCCCAGTCACCAATTGCAAGATGTCCTCTCTCTTCTTTTGTTTCATCTTTATTTCCTCCAAATCAGCCTGGATGAAACTGATTGAGAGATTGGTCTTATCTATCATACTCTTTCTACAGTTTTTCAACTCAACCAGTTGTTTGTTAAGTTGGGATTGGTTTTCCTTCATGTTAGCCAATGCATTAATCATTTCCATTTTCTCCCCTCGGAGCGGGCCTAATTCTTTAACTCAATAATTTGGTCCTCTATAACATCCCAATTGTTTAACTTCTTCCCAAAATCATCAACAACCTCCCAAAGACTTGTATCCCCTTTTCCCTTAGTTCAATCCTCAACCTTCCTTTCAGCTTCCACAATAACTTCAAGCTTCTTAATTTTTCTTCTCCCGATCTAGAGATGGAAAATGAGCCATTTTCTCACACTTTTTTATTTGTTGAGGTAGATACACAACTCATCCAATTTTCTACCCACAAACTCCAATTCATACAAACTAGTAGGGAAATTGGATAACTTGGAGGGGGAATAAATTTAGGGGATGACAGGGTTGTCGGGATAGCTGAGATGGGATTTTTGAAAAGGGGGAAAATTGGATAGAGAGGGAGAGTTAGTGGTGAAAATCTCTGGGGTCCATGTAGATTCAGTGGACCAAGTGGAAACCGACTCCTCAAACAGGTCAACAACATCTTCTTTGGGTTCATCAGGTCCCAAGGCTTTACACTTAGCTTTGCAGACATGAGTCACGTTGGTAGAGCCAAGGGAGGGAGGACTAGCCAAAGCTTTGGCTTGAGGCCAGATAGGGATAAAAGTGGGATTATTTAGCTCAATAAAGAGAGAAGGAAAAGGTCCATATTGAGGCGTATGGCTAAGATGGAAATTATATAATCTAAAGATGAGGCTCTAGTGGAGAGGAACCCCGTCCTTATCCTTGGCCTTAGACACAAATTCAGATAAGGAAGAAAAAACCCAAAAAGGAAAGTTGAATTTAATGCCTCTACGAAAGTGGTGTAACATTGGAAATAAATGGGAGTGGAAGAGTGTGTTTCTGCCTTCCAAATTATTGAATTTGATTAAAATGGATGCAACAACCTTCCACACACTAGGCAGTTGATCTCTGTTGAACCCATTGTGCAATCTTGACACTTTCTCACCAGGGTCTAAGAAGTGTCGAAAGTCCTCTTTGTAATTATCCTTGGAGTTACATGGCAACTCTTTTCCCTCCATACTCAAACCAGTCAAAGCGGCAATAGTTTCTGTCAAAACAATAAAGGAAACCCCACCAATGGTGAACTTCCCATCCACCCAAGACTCAGAAAAATTATGGGAAAGTTAAGGGTTGAAACCATTCGTATGTGGTCCTTGACATAGTTGTCAACCTGGCCGTCTGTAATAATCTTCCACATCTTATCAAATTTTTTGTATTCCTCGTAGGTGTCTGACTCAATCTAATTTGAATCCCCACCCATCCTTCTAGTAGAGAAGCCACAAATATATAGAGTCCCAAGAACAGTAGAAAATCAAAGCCACTGCGTATTTCTCAAGCCCAAGGAAACTGTGTAAAGGGTAAAAGTATGAAGTTGTGTCGCACTTGAGGACCATTTACGTAGTTCCAGAAAAAATTGTTTCAGCCGAAACAGTTTCAGGCAAAAAGTTTCTTGCCGTACATACGTGGCACAAACATGGCGCCATTTGGCGTCGATGTGGCAAATGAGTTTCGGCCAAAACAGGTTCAGCCGGACCAGTTTCGGTCGAAAATTCATGAGTAAATACAAGCCAACTATGTTCTATCGATGAAGAATTGGCACATATTTATATAGGGGGTTTCGGCTGGACCTGGTTTGGCCGAACCAGGTCTGGTTGAAACTGCCTATTTGGCATCCTATGTGGCAGCCAAATAGGAAAAAATTTCAAAATTGTAGAACTTCTCACTTATACAGCTGATTTCTCCATCAAAACTCAACTTATTTTAAAATCTAAAAATACCCTTTTGTAGAGCTCGGAGTCTAGATTATGGTCATATAATTTATATAATGTTTTGATTCCATATAAAATATTATAATTTGAAAAAACTCCAAGTAGGTATTTTAACATTGAAGAACATGCTCGTTCAAAAAAAAGAAAAAAAAATAGAAAATCATTTCGGAAAAATTTAAAACTTATATTTAACACTAGATGTGAGAGTCCTCTTCAAGAATATATAATTTGATTTGTATTTGGTGTAGATTTGCTAGGGAAAATTAGGCGTGAGACAAAAATTGTTAATTTTGGGTAACTCCAACTTTGAATAGTTATAACAGACAAAATATATACCAAAAACCAATCTTTCTTTTTTTTGCACTAGTTGTACATGTCATCTAAAACATATTCTGCAATCAAAGAAAAACAGGATTATTTACATATATTTTTTTGGTGGGAACTAGACACTAGATTTTCAGCATTTTTCAGCAATTAAAAAATGGACTTCAAAAATTAAAAAACTATGTCAATTTTTATTCAAAAAATAAATAAAAAATTATACGTATAAATTGCATCCAATTTTATACATTTCATTAGTTTACATCATTTTCAAATTCTAAACACAAATGCCACTTTTATGTCGTTAAAGTTTAACAGTTTTGCATGTTGTGGTCCTCTTCCTTTGTAAAAGTGTGACACAGGTTTGTACTTTTACCCTAAACCCAAAGATTTTTGGCTCAAATAACCACAATATGAAGATAAAAAGATAGAACCCAAAACATGAGCTCCAAAAGGAGTACTCAACATACCTTGTCATCAAAAGTTATGTGATATCTTCATTATTGCCCAGGTTGGCAATATCCCTTCTGATCTCCACACAAACCGCTTCAGGGAGAAAATTCATGGCTTCCAAAAAAATGATATTTTTTGTGACTCTACCCTCTACCGCAAGCCTATCTACGATGTCGTTACCATCATAGAAAGTCTGTTAGCAATGAAATGCGTAGACAAAATTGCAAGGTGGATAGAATTTTTTTCAAAAGTATATGTCATTTCACATCCCACCTTGTACTTGCCTGTCAAGGTCATAATTACATTCATCATGTCACCCTCCACATCAAGCTTCTGATAACTACGATTAACCGCTAACATTACCCATTGGTAAATTGTGTATGCCTCCACCACATGGGGAGTTTGAGATCCTAAGTTCACCGTGAACGATGCCAGCGTGACTCCTCGCATGTCTCAAATGAGACCACCCCCACCCGCCCAACCTGGGTTCCCTAGAGAAGAGTCTTCAAAGTTCAATTTGACCCGTCTGAGAATGGGGGGACACACAAAATTGTTAATCCAAACTATCTAATAAGTAGTTTACTTACAATATTATTGGCTAAATAATTTCAACTCGTATTGCATCTTTTACATTATTCAAGACATGCAATAATTACTTTACATAATTTTAACATCTCAAACATATAAATTTAAATAAAATATATCAAGACCTATCTAATATTCTATTCATATAGTCAAAAGTGTAGACACCTAAAAAAGTTCTCGTGAAATCAATAAAATTCAAGTACTATTAATTAAAGAGATATTTATTATTTATTTAACTAATTCATTAACCTCTTCTACTAATATTTAAATAAATATTTATATTTATTTAAAGTAATTCATTAGTCATTTCTTTCCAAAAATTAATTAAATTGTTTTTTATTTAACTAAACAACTTATTATTTATTAATTATTCTCTTTATGGAATAAACACCTTTATTTATTTTATAAATTCACAAATCCTCTTCTTTCATATTTAGCCAATCACCTTTAATCACATGGATCAACTCCACAAATTTTGAGCTTGTGGCACTTGTCACGTGCCTCTTCATTTGACTTTTATTTCTAAAGTCAACATCTTCCAACCACCACTTAATCTCAACCCCTCATTTCCTAATACCTCTGAATCTCCTTCAATCCCATCAAAATCCTACCTACTCTCTAATCTCATTCACTTTCTTGTCACCTTTTAATCTCAATCCTTAATTTTCTTGAGACTTCTATACAAGATATTTTCTCCTATCATTTGAATCTGATAGGCATTTGAATATAACAAGCCTATGCTATTTTATCATCATCATCATATCTTACAATTATCTTGATATCTTATCATTATCATATCATTATCATTGCCTTCATACTATCACTTGCACATATTTTCTACAATCAACCAATCTCCATTCTCCAACATCCTCTTGTGCATGTGCTAACAATTTGAGAGCACCAACATTTTAATACAATATCTTGGAAGATAGGAAAATGGATTCAATCATCTCTTTAGTGCATTTGGTAATATTATTTTGATTATTTCATTTTTTTATGCATTCTTGGGGAAGTTCTCTATTGGATGATGTTGGATTCATTTGTTTACCTAGGTCTAATGGTTGGACTTAGTGGGTATGCAAGATAAGATTGTTCCAATTCTATCATCTTCATATTTGCACACCTAGTGGGAGTCTTGTCCCTATTAGATCTGTATTTTTAAAAAAAATTCTAACTTCGCATTTTTTTTTGTTCAAATTTTTCAAGGCTAACCCTTGTGCAGGTAGGGTTTAAGACAAAACCCTCGAGTTTTCAAAGATTTGATAATATGTCGCAAAGGGCTTAGAAATTTTCCATGATTTATTTTTTGTACGTTGGAGATGGTCTAAAGATGTCGCACTCCAAAACAAATATTTTTTCCATGATTTTTCCTTGACTTATAATTTATTTTTTATTTTTCATGAAAATTCATTTCTGATTGCAAAGCAATGAATTTTTTAAAACAATTTAAATTTTTTGGAAAGCTCTAGAAATTCTACCTCATTTTTAAATTTGATGAAAAAATAATTACCAAAAAATTAGATCTTTTAAAAATGGTATGTTTTGATAAATTAGGTCTCTAGGACACAAATTAAGGTATTTTTCTACAATTCTTACATTTTTGGAAAGCTCTCTGATTTTTAGTAGGGGTGTCATCTTTGAATTTCTATTTTGGGGGCTGAAATTATAGCCCAAAAATTAAATCTTGTTGGCGAGTTCAAAAGCAAAAAACTAAATTGTAATTTTGTGATGAGCTTGTATCTTATTTGCACATATTTACATGCATCATAAGATCATTTTATCTCTTTGGAAAGAGATATATCTTTAGTTGTCATATCATGGGAAATCAAATTTTTCAATTTTTTGTTTTGTTTTGGGAGCATTATATTTTTCATGATTTCAAACACTTGATTTTTGCTTGTAAGGATAGCTTGGAGCTTATGATAGTGCATCAAAGGAGTATTATATATATATATATATATATATATTGGAAAGTGTAACATCAAGGTGCACTTTTTCCAAACTCTCTCATTTACATTCCAAAAAGTGATCATTGTATCTTTCATTCATCATAAAATCATTTCTTTCTTTTGGTCAACTTGCTTGGTGTGTCTTCTTCATATTGAAAAATGACTTAAAATTAATCTTTCACATTTCGATTTGGGCTTAAAATGAACCCCTTTGTCTTTTAATCCTCAATAATTTCTTATGTATGTTCTTTTCTTGTATCTTTGTTAATGAGCTTGAGGGGACCATAAATAATAGATAGATTGTTTGTTTGTTTGTTTTTTTTAAGAGATCTGCCTAAAGAAGTGATCACTTTAGAAGATGAACTCAACGGCTTGCATAAATAGTGGGGCCTGAATCGAAATACATGCATATTGGAAGTAGAATCTTGTTAATATTAGCTAAGACCCAAATAAATTAATACCTTTGGGAAGTGAAGGTGGAGGTTAGGTTACCATTTCCTCCCACCTATTTTGCATTATTCTCTTTCATCTACAAATTTGGACATCACATACCTTGTGTATATAGAGGACATCCCTTAGTTGAGCTTGTATAGCCTATAGTTGAACCTTATTGGCCATCATTTCTTGTGTATGCAAGGATTGATAATCTCACTTGAGTAGGTTTGTTAATGTGTCTTATTTTCTTGAATGTTTAGATCACCTTCCCCACTTTAAACCAAAAAGGGGACACATTATCCAAAAATATACGTAGGTGTAAAAGTACAAATCTGCATCATACTTTTATAAAGGAAAAGGTTAACACAAAAAAACTGTTCAATTTTGATCAAATAAAATTATATTAAATGTACATTATGTGAATGTTGTACCTTGAGTAAAATACAAAGATACAACAAATTGTAGAGAAGGGACCACTGGTCCCCTGCGAAAGCATCGACAAACAAAGAATGGAAACTAGTTAAATAGCGATCTTTTAAGAAGATTGAAAGAACACAGGAAAAACTATGGAATTAAATCACAACTGTGGATAATAATATTCCTGTGGAAATACCCAATTTTGTCATAGGAGTGAACATAATTCTAGTTAGGCAGCCAAAATTTCATGTGATAAATAAACACAAGCCATATAAACAGGTATTATTTCAAATTAATGAAGTTTCCTAGAGATATCAACATTATAGAAATCATATTAGAGTATATCATAAACCCTATGCTCAAAGGAAACATCAATCCAAATTCAAAAAGATAAACAAAGAAAATAGAGGACTGTATAGATCTTTCTCCAATTCAAGCAGGCACAACAAGCCAAGCCTAGTAAAGGGGAGAGAAGCATTGAATTCATCACCAATACACGGGGGCAACTACAAATCTTTCATTATCCCAAGCAACATTTTGGATCCAAGGTTGGATTATTGCAAAAATTTCAGCATGTATGCAAAGTGGAGTAGATCTGGGCAACCCCTAAATAAAAACATTAATTAGTGGAATTGGGTGTTTCTAGGACAGGTAAGTATTTTTTCTCGTCTAGATAATTTTTATTTATATAATGTAAAAAAGAATCCCTAAAAAAGGAAATTTTTAAATGGAAAACTATTAATTTATAACGGTTTCAATTTTCATGTTCTGGATTGGTACCCTAATTTTAATCCCAAAAACTAAAAACCAAATATATTCCCAAAATGGATCAAATTAGGCTATCTACCTATAGAATTCCTACACCTTGAAACCCTAGAGGTCATAAACGAAGCGATGGTGTCCTTCATAGGGGTAGAAGACAATTCACTTAAAATAGGGGATGTCAAACTTTTAATTAATATAGATAATAATACAAAACACATGAAACCATTGGAAATGATCTATGTTGTCACAAAAATGTGTACCCTTTCTTAGGTGAGTGTTAATGACCTAAGAAACCTTGTGAAGCATGGAAACAACCTCAAGTGTGGGACTTGAAATGTGAGGTTGAGTCTCTGGAGAAGGTTGGTCTCCTTACAATCAAGGTGCGCCTAAAAATACTAACTTTTGAGGGAAAAGTGAGAAGGATATGCATAAAAGGAAAATGGGTGATACACCAGATTGAAACTTTGGATCTCCCTACCTATATTTGTAACTTTTTTGTTGGTGAAAATACATTATTTTTGTGCTTTGTAGTTAAATTTTATTATTATTGACATCTCATTTTGTAGTTGTTTATATTATTCTTCTATTCTTGTTCTTTTCTAAGTGTTTTTGATTAAGTAAAACAGGTTTTACTGGGTGCCTGAAATCCAAAACAATGCGAAAGATCGGAAAGAAAGCACAGCCAAGAAAGACAGAACCAAAAAAAAAAGGCCAACACAAGGCCACAGAAGCTGGTTTTTAAGGGACCCCAGAACCCTGAACAGCGAGGAAAAGAGAGAACAACACCTCCCCGACCCAAGGGAACAAACAAAAATTTCCCAAACAAAGCCCAACAAACCACAAACAAAGGGCTATCAAGGTTTACATTTAGGCCCGCCCTTGTGTGATTGTAAGTGCATATCAAAGGAGGGCATGGACGGATTCAATTTATTTCCTTTAACTGTTATCCATCCATCCCCCACCTTCTCAACTGTGCTCTGCCAAGCCAACTGAGAAATGACATTGTCCACACTAGCAGGGGCAGTGTCAGCACCTCTCCCCAGATCCCCACATGGAGGAACAGGGTCAGCAGAACCCACAGCACCGGCTAACGGGACAAATGAACCAGAGATAATAACATCCTTGTCTGAAGCAACACCAGCTACCCCCGAAAGGACAGCATCACCCTCCTGAACCAAGGCTACATCAGGAGCAGCAACATCCTTAGACACTTTATGAATCGTATGATGGTAGTCAGAAGCCCCTATCCACCACGAAGGCAATTTCTTTGTTTTAAGCCTCTCAGATGAACACCGAGCAGCAACATGGCTAGTCATGTGGCATATCCTGCAATGAAATGAAATTCCCTCATAATCCAGAGTCTGGGTCCAGGGGCCGAAGGGAGAAACCGGAGTAACCTTCTTAGGAAGACCCTTAGAAGCATCAGATTCCACAAGGATGCGAGCATATGTCGAATGAAGAATGTCAGAATATCCCGAATCAACCATCTGAAAATCCCCAATGACCCCCCCAACAGCTTCCAGAACAGAGTCCAGCCATAGATGAAGGGGAAGATGCGAGAGTCTCACCCAAATGGGTATTTTTCTAAAACACTTGGTAAGAGGATCAAAATCCTCATGCCAGGGTTTGGCCATAAGGGGGAAAGTTTCATCTTCCCAAGTGAAGCACCATTCACACATAATGATCTTCCTATCTGCAGCATTCCCAAACTTTGCTATAAAAAAACCCTTTGCCGCAGGGTATATCTAAATAGTATCAGATATGAGAGGTTCCCAATGCTTGGAAATCCAAGCATGCAAGTTTGCTAAAGAGGGCCAAAAACCCCTAAATCTGAAGATGGCAGCATTAGAATAAAAATCCTCCGCATTTGTAATGATTTCATCACCTATTTCAGGTTTTAGTTTTACCACAATGGGGTTTCTAATAGAGACAAACGTTACTCCAATAGGACGGGACCTAAGGCTCCCTCTCCCAGCGACAGAAGCTGAAGACTTGGCACCATGAATGTTTTCCTCAAATGCCGCCACATCTTCATACAAAGCCGGTCCACCAGATCGAGTAGTAGACGACCGCAACAATGGCAACCCAGGATCAGTCGGCGCAGAAGACGCATTCCCCACGCCACTAGCAAAAGGCCCAACACCATCGACAAGGATAGCAGGATCCCGAGCACCAACAGCCAGGGCAACGCCAGCGACGGCAGGAGCAGCAACGTTGGAAACCCTAAACGCGGGAGCGGCAACAACAAAAGACATTTCGCTAAATTTCTCTGTTCTTTTCTAAGTGTTATTTTAGACACACAATTCTATTGAAATATTTATAGATTGAATAATATGCAACATATAAATACTTGCATATTTATCTTCAATATGAAATAATGATACATTAAATGCCATTAAATACTAAGACATAAAAACTGATCTTACAAATTATATTAAATTGATTAATAAAATAAAAAATAATTAAATTTTAAAATTTAAATTTAAAATTTATTCTTTTAATTACAAATAACATGAAAAATCTAAATAATATAACATAGTAATATAAAAATTAAAAAAAATATAACAAATATAATTTAGCTGTAATTAGTCAACCGAATTGTGCTTTAATGACAAGGTCACAAGATTTTAAAATCAAGATATATGTTTGAATTCCCGAAATGACATCTTATTATTATATAATTAGATTAAAAGAGTACGAGCATGATTAAACCGTTGATGGTAAACAGACGTATAAGTAACTTCATTTGTTGAGCCTCAAAACGACAAAACATCCCCATCCAATAGAAAGTCCGGTCTAACCTAACACCACATTTCCACAGTTTTTCCATGCATGTGCTCCAACCAATATTTATTACGCCGAGAGGCGTAACCTACAATGGCATCACACCCCTCCCTATAGGAGGTCATCAAAAGTAACGGTGTAAGAAAAAAGAAATGCTTCATATTCTAATGCCACCTGGATTACTATATACGAGTGAAGAAGAATATCTATTTATTTACTTTTAACCATGCAAAATATGCGGCAGGTGTCTCCATTTTGAGGTAACCGCTCAAAGTTACAACACACAACTATAGTTGATCCGGGCGAACCAAGCAAAGAGAGAGTGGTACCGCCCGCCGATACAGTGTTATGCCATCGATCGCTATCCGGGCCGGATGAACGGCAACAAAAGGTCCTTGTCCTGTGGCCTACCTACCTCCAAACCTAGCAGGACTCGAACCAACCTACCTGTGCATGGTATCGATAATGTCTAACGAATGTTAATAAATATCATGGAAACGTGGCATAGATAATGTCTAACGTCTAAGTTAAATATCAGTGAAACGCATGCTTCACCATTATTGGTAGATGCCTTTCGGTCGTCGGTGGTCTTACCTGATAATTATATGCCATAACGACGGAAAAGACGGTATCTCTGCCTTGCTTCCAATAATTGAAATCTCCTCAAAATGGAGACACCTTACCTAATAATTATATGCCATAATTGATAGATAAAGATAATGAAACGATTTAGGTCTTATACGAGAGGCTCATTTTTATAAAATTTGAAGAGGCATAAAATTTAAACGCTGCGATCATCTCATTTCATTCTTGCTCGATCATTTTTGAGTT
>MU223824.1:202077-240598 GCA_018584345.1 Thuja plicata | reverse complement strand
ATAGCTTAGCTTGCATATTCATCTTAATCTAGCTTGCATTGCATTTCATTCTTGA
The DNA here is from genome assembly GCA_018584345.1 of Thuja plicata. Classification (NCBI taxonomy): domain Eukaryota; kingdom Viridiplantae; phylum Streptophyta; class Pinopsida; order Cupressales; family Cupressaceae; genus Thuja; species Thuja plicata. Next base: position 240,543 of record MU223824.1, on the reverse strand, counting down.
TTCTTAAGGATATTGGCATTCTTGCCCTTGTCTTCATTGAATCTTCCATTGCATGGTTTACTAGCAAGGTTATAGGCTTAATAGCTCTAGCTGAGAGCATTATAAAAACCCTTGCACTCCATGCTTAGGGAGCTATGGATCAATTTTTGAGACCTCATGCTTGAGTGTTCTTGAATGTAAGGATTCATAAAAGTGTGACACAATTATAGCACACATAATGTTGGTTCTAAAAAACACATTTATTTATCTTTTCAATTATTTGTTGATTTGAAAAAGTCACTTCTCATTAACTTTATTTATTACACAAATCTATGTTATAAATAGGCCAAATTTTTTTATTATTTTGACGTACCCATTGCACACCAAGGTGAAATTGCTAGTTTAGTTTTATGAAGGCATCTCTTATTTGAGAAGGCTCAGCTGACTTTGAAGATCAGTGATCATAAATTCAACCATACGCATGCAAGACGTTTGGAAACATAACGACCATCCATTTTTTATAGGCTTCATTCAAGGATTATGACATTCACGTGAGAATTGGACACGCACATGTAAGTCTCAGGCTCATGGATGTCAAGGCAAGGACTGTTGGGTGGCAAGTCAGTGACTGCATTTTGTAGGCTTCAGACAGAGATTATGACATTCACATAAAAAAATGCAAATATCCATATCAGGCGTCAATTATTTCATGTCTCCAATTCAAAAAAAAAATTGTGCTAAACTTCAATGCTCAACAAAAATGGACAGGGTGCAAATGGCCATTGTCACTGAATAATTCGACGTAAGGAAATTTTAGCCAATAGCCTTGCACTGTGAGCTTCTACTCTTACAAAAAGAACAGTCACCGCCATTTACTTTTCAATGCCTATTCAATGTTCATAAAATATAGTGTCGATGGGAAGTACTGAAAATGATGGGGTTAAGTGCTACAAATGAAGCTGACAATTTTGGATTCTTGATTTCTTTTCAAGAGCATACATTTTCTGCTATTAAATCAGTTTTAGAATCATTTCTTTGCAAAAGGAAATGATGTGGTCTCGTGGACTGCAATAATCTTAGGATATGCACAAAATTAGTTTGTTGCAAATGCTATTGGCAGGTGTAAAACAGCTAGACTCTACAACTTTTCTAGCATTCTCCCTGCCTGTGCCAAAATGCAAGCTTTGGAACAAGGTATGGACATCCATCGTAGCATAACGAAAGGAGGATTTTTGTCAAATATTCTTATTGGAAATGCTCAAGTAGACATGTATGCAAAATCTAGAATCATAGATAAGGAACGTCAACTATTTGACATAACGTGTGAAAGAGATGTCATCTCATGGAATGCAATGATTGCAGGATATGTACAAAATGGATATGTTGAAAAGACTTTAGAAACTTTCAAGAAAATGCAATTTTTAGGTGTAAAGCTAAATTCCACAACCTTTTCCAATATCCTTCTTGTCTATGCAAAAATAGGAGCTTTGGAATAGGCTATGAACATCCATCAAAGGATAACGGAAGGGTGATTTTTGTTAGATATTATGATTGAAAATGCTTTGGTGGACATGTATGCAAAATGTGGAAGCATAGACAATGCACGTGAATTATTTGACAGAATGCCTCAAAGGTGATTTTTTCATTATAATCTTTCAAAAGAGATGTTATTTCATGAACTATAATGATTGCAAGATATGCCAAATTCTACAAGCTTTACGAGCATCCTCTCTGCTTGTGCCAAATCGGGAGCTTTGGAACAAGGTATGGACATCCATCAAAGAATAATGGTGGGGGATACTATGGTTTGGAATGCTCTACTGGACATGTATACAAAATGTGAAAGCATAGACAAGGCATGTGAACTATTTGACACAATTCCTCAAAGAAATGTCATCGCATGGAATTCAATGATTGTAGACTATGCACAAAATGGATTTTGCAAGGATGCTTTCAAAACCTTTGAATCAATAAACCACTTTGGCATGTATCATGACGTTGTAAGAATTTCTCTTGTTCTATATGCATACATCCATGGAGGTTTGGTAGATGAGTGTTGTACATACTTCAATCACATGATTAACCCTTATTTCCTTAGGCCTACAATTGATCATTATGTGTGTATGGTTGACCTTCTTGCCCATGTTGCCTATCTTGAGGAAGTAAGATGCCAGTTAAACCTCTAATGGTTGTTCGGATGTGTTTTATGGGTGCGTGTAGATCATATATGAATATAGGTTAGAAGTATTTATAACGATACATAATTTTTTATTTGGATCCTAAAAATGTTGTGACTTATGTTCTTTCAAACATCTATGCAGAAGTGGGAAGGTGGGGTTAGCTGCAAATAGTAAGGAGATTGATGAAAGATGGAGGCATTCTGGCATTTATTATATGAGATGAATGAGTTATCTTTGGTCATCTATGGTCAGCATTCCTAGAGTACAATGCAAGTCGATTGAAAAGCTTTATGTCGTCGGATCTTTCCATTTTTTTTGTCCCTTATGTCAGTTTTTCCCTTTTCCTCTACCACATTTTCTTTGTCATTTTTAGCAGTCACCCTTTCCCTGCTCTGCACTACAAACAATATGAGACACATCCCACCATCTATTTGGAGATAATGTTGGATCTCCTTACCGTTTACCATTCTCTTATTAGTCATATCACTCATCGATGACCTAATAAACTTATTCATGATGAAGGTAGAAGGATATTTTCCCAATTCAAAATATTTATTCAAAACTATCTAACCAGCCTACAATTGTTTGTATAGATAATCAAAGAACTATAGACATAATTCTATTTTTCTCCTATGTAAAATTGGTTATAATTGAAGATCTCAATATCATGGTAAATTGTTATACTTGAACTTACAAGAAAAATAAATTTTGCACTTTGTTAATTTATCAATTACTCTTGTTTGCCCTTATTATTCTTGATTGCTTGACATCAACAACTCATCTATGTTGCCTCTACAAGGAACAAAGTTTAACTAGCGGCAAATCCTTAAAAGAGGAAGATCTGTATATATTCGAAGGTTCTTCCCTAAACATTTTGATTTTGCTTTTGTTTGAGTTGTTCTTCATACACCTCTGATGCTTAAAATTCAAACAAAAAATCTAAAATGTATGCTTGAATCCATAGTAGTAATTATATGTGAGTTTTCTTATATAAGTCTACTTCATTGTGATTATTTTGTACTTTCAAGTTGTGAATTATCCAATGTATATAAATAGTTCAAAAAACATATATTGATTGTCCTAGAATTCTACAATGTCATAGCGGTCAACATCACATGGTCTCGATCGATCCGATAACTTATTCAACTTGCACAAAAAAAAACATTCCCCTTTTGTCTCCTTCAAATTCATCCCCTTTACACTACAGTTCTTCTACACCCCTTATTTAAGTTCTTCTACATCCCTGATTTAAATGAAACATAATGTTGCTTTCGGCGTACCCATTGCACACCAAGGTGCAATAGCTATTTTATGTTATGTTATTCCGTAAGAAATATCAAGGTGGTTCCCGCATTTAATGAATACGATGGAAAAGCAAAGTGATGAAAAGTCGTATCCACATGCGACGTCATTCATCAAGGATATCTAACATTTGGATGAAGTTAAGTATTTGATGAAATTACCGATAAAAAAAAGTATTTGATGAAATAAAATATGATGTGAATGGGTATCTTAGTCTATGGAACAATTCACCCTCACAATTCTATGGGTTTGATGTATAACCATCAAACAAAACTGTTGATGTAGATTACTTTTTTTTTAAGATATTTTTTTTAATATAAATTATATTTTTTAAAAAAAATATATTAGATTATATGTATAATATTAAAAATCTAAGTAAAATAAACATTATGAACAATATAATCGTGGTAATTTAGTTACATTAAAAAATATAAATAATAATTTTTGATGCATGCTAATAGACTTCTTTGATATTATAAATTATTTTTTTAATTTAATTATATTTTAAAAAAATAGATTATATGTATATATTAGTATATCTAAATTTTAAAAAAATCTAAGTAAAATACACGTTATGAACATGTAATCATGGTAATTTAGTTATATTAAAAATATATAAATAATAAATGATTTATAATGCATGTTAATAGTGATAGCTGATTTTTTTTTAAAACTCTACATTCGAATTTCTATAGTGCCGAAAAAATATTTAATAACAAAAGTTTGTTGGAATTAATGGGAAGTGTGCACTGGGAGGGGAGGGGTGAATCAATACCTTTGAAACTTTTGTATCTTTTAACCTTTATCTTTTAAGTAATCAATTGTTTATCCAACCATCTGTTCTATGCTAGCTTGATGTAAGACATCAATTCTATTAACTTAATCAAACATGTAATCATTCATAGAAATATTCATGAGAGTAATTGACACATAACACAAGATATGATAATGCAGAAAACTCCTGTTAGGAAGTAAAAACTGCGGTGGGCATGGCACCCACAAATTCTTCACTATCTGCATATTGGAAGGGGTCAGTTAAGGCTTACAATTTGATCACTTCTGATGATCTACCCTGTTAGGAGTACCTGTGGAGACTTGTTAAAGTCTACTCTGTTAAGAGCTTTGGCAACACTATTTAGTGTGCACTCGGTTAAGAGATTTATAATTGGATGGTTAAATCCACCTTCCTTGAAAGGATTTTTACACTTTGCTTCACTTGTTCGAATATAAGCAAATTACACTTTGACCTAAGTGTATGCAATCTCCTATTGCTGATTACAGATCCATTTAAGATTACAAGTATAAGTGTATCACCTGATGTGATTGAATAATACCTTTGTTGCTTGGTAGCCTTTGTTCTTGGTTCTTGACAACCAAATTTACCTTTTGATGTCCTGGTTCTTGAAACTTTCAGTTTGATCCATAGATGTGCCCGTAGGCTTCATTCATCCTCTCATCCATAATAGTGAATGATTACAACATCTATTTATAAGATAGATTGACCTAATTAAGTTTCACGTAAAACAATATTAACTCTAAGATCACAAGTTTACAACTTGACCTTGATCTTTTAGTCTATGTGTTTTAAATCAGCTAGACTGATTAAAACACTTACATTAATGTTTCTTGTCCCTAAAGAAATGGTTTTAAAACAAATCAAGACTCTATAAATAGAATAAGACTGTTTTATCTGATGTGGAAGTCAGATCCACTTTTTGCGGGCTTCAACTGACTTTCGATTTATGTTGGTCAATTATGCTCTGAAGTCAGTTAGATTGTCTCTCGGTGTTCCTTGCTTGAACTGTCTCTCGGGTTCCACTTTGACTGTTCTCTTGGGTTGCACTTTAACCTGCTTGTCGGGTTCCACTATCGGGTTCCTCTTTATTCTTTTCACTTTGCATTTTCGGTTTACACACAAAGCTGTGTCGTCGGTTTTCTTTGTACTTAGAAATTTTCGGTGATCTCTAATATCTGTATTTTCGGTTTTCTCTTTTCCTGTCTTTCGGTATATGTTTACCGAAAGTGTTCTTTGCATACTAATGGCAAAATAATGTCATCAAAGTTTACAATTAAAATTAAAATAATTTCAAAAGTTTGATATTTTTATTAACTTTGAAAACAACTTTGAACTAGAAATTGAAATAAAATTTATGAAACTATTTGATTGGCAAATTATCCTAAATGGATTTAATAACATTCCAACCAAAAATCTTAAATGGATCTATCCATAAGATTTCTAAGTGTCATAAGATCCAAAATCAAAATCACCTTCTCTATAATTAATTTCATGCCATAAGCTCTCAATCACCTAATGATATAATAAGATAATTTCTCTTTTTTCTTTTTTCAAGAACTCATTTATATTGGCTTGTTTGTTTAATTTATCATTATTTTTCTAATAGATTATTTCTTCCATACTTGCTTCTTTGCAAATTTTAAATGCTTGCCCTAAGTTAGACCTAGTGTTAATTTCTAGGGATGAAGTCGTTTGTTCAAGCCTGCATGTGGAGAATGTCTCACTTTCTCTAGATTTATCGCCCCTCTCTTAGACACAAGAGTCATTTCCATTTTCTCTCTTAGGATACCAAGGTCACTTTGTCTCCTAAGCTTCTTGACATTCACATCTTAAATGAGGGCATTCAAGATATTTCTAGGAATTCTAGGTAAAGATCCAATGTTTTCCAAGGAATGGGGAAGTGTCATTGTATGAAAGAAGTTTGGTTTTGTGCACTGAAAATTTGTACAAAATGAATTCTCCCAAGGTGCATCAATCATGGCTTTTTTTGCTCATCTTCCACTCTTCAAATTATTACAGGTATATTCAAGATAATAGCCCTTCGTATTATGGAAATTCAAGTTTATTTATGAATTTTTGGTCCCCTCTTATTTCATTGAGTGTTAATGAGAGAACTAACAATATGTCGATCTAGATGTGTCTTTAAAATTTTCCTTTGATCATGAGGGACTCAGAGCTCATTGAAACCATGGTCAACCTTAGTCAACCAAATGAATAAATTTATCAAAATTTGATAGGGCTCTTAATAGTGTAAAATGATTTTTCAGAATTTGTGCAAGGATTAACATATCCAATCTTTTATCATACATGGTCAAAATTAGTTGCAATAGATTAATTATAAGGGTTTCCCATATAGCATTATTTTATATGTAATAAAATGGGACACAAAATTGTAGGTTGCAATGCTAAATCTACATCCACGTATTAAACTACATAACTTTTTTAAATGGTCTAAATAGAAGGAAATCCTAATCCTAAATTTGTTTAGAGGATTTAGGATTTTCATAAACAACTCCAGGCAACCCACCTCCGAAAAAATAGTAGCCAAGTCGTGTTATGCACATGATGATTTTTTATGTGGTGTGACTATAAACCCTTTGGTAGTTCTTCAAGACTCTAAACAAATCTTTATCAATAACATTTTTTATCAACACCATAACATCAAATTTGTTGAAGTTGAGAAACTCCTTAATGTTTCCTTGGAGCATGCTCTTGGCATCAATGACATTATGGAATATGGAGATGATTTGGCCTATATTAATATTAGAATGACCAATATCGCCTAGATTATGAGTATAATTTCAAAACCAAACATTGATAAGCTAGGTAAGCATCAAGGAAGGAAATATGAGAGGCAAAAATATTATGAATGGAAGCTCAAGTATATATTCATGAGGGGTCCTAATGGACTGTGGAAGTGCTCCTTACATGGAGCAAAGGGAATACAAAAAGTAAAGCAAAGGGTTGTGACATTGGGAACAATTTGTGTGTCAAACAAATGGGACAAGTCATAGGCTAGTTTAAATTAAGCAAAGGTACTAACAACAAGTAATGAAGGAAAATAACAAGTACAAAATAGAAAATTTTCATCTACATAGAATACATATCAATAGGGGAAGGATAACAGTAGTTGTTATAGCTAACTTCGTGCACCTTAAGCTCGTAAAGTGTACATCAAATTTTGATGGTTTTTTGTTGTTTTCTTCATATGTGACTAAATTGCTTATAGCTATTATTTTGGCTTCATGGTAGTTATGATGAATGCTGATGAATTCGTTATGGTTGCGAGGGTCAAAAAGTGGTCATTTGAGTTGACATTGCATACATATTCTTTATTGTCATGTTAATCTTTCACTTTGACCCACTAAAATTGTATAATTGATTGCATACTCATGCACGAATGCCCCCAATATTTATGCCCTATTGGTACCAATGAGAGGCTATTGACCCACTAAATGATATTTTATTAAATTTTTAATTAGTAAAATTCAATGAACAATAATTGAAACATGGACAATTCTAAGGCCCCTTCCCCCACAGCCTTAACCCTTCTCTCTCCCATTAGAAATATGCTTAACAATTCAGCTCACTCGTTTAACCCAAAAAAATGATTATTTTATAAGAGGGAAAAAATGTTTTCTCCCATTGAACCATGTCTAAGAAAAGCAATCCTATTAAGGAAAGCGTACCAGTAGTCGTTAAAGCTAACCTTGTGCACTTGTAGAGACTAAACTACACATCAGATTTCAACTACTTTTTTTTGTTGTCTTCGTATGCGAGTGCGCTACTTAATTTTATTTTTTCTGGTTTTTGGGTATTAACGAAGCTCCCTATAGAAATCATTAAGCATTGAAGGGTAAAAAAGTGGTCATTTCAAAGTACCGCCTGGTACATGGCCCCTTTTGTGCGCGTCATTAACCGTTCACTTAGACAACCAAAAATGTTTGAATAATTGATCCAATAATTTACACAAATGCCCCAATAACCATGCAACTTTTGCATAAAAACCCCAATAGTTGTGCACTATTGGTACCAATAAACTTGCACAATTGACCTAATTGCCTTTTTTTTTTTAAATGTTCAGCTATTAGCTCATAGATAATTTTCTAGTAGACTTTTAATTTAGGAAATGTAGTACATGACTAATAGAACACACTCACTACATGTACTTTTCCCTTACCTATACATAACTTTTCAAAATAAAATATGTTCTACTTACAAGATGCTTTTCCACTACCTATACAGAACTTTTCAAAATAAAATATGTTCTACTTACACTACCGGTATTCTCCCCTACCTATACAAAACTTTTCAAAATAAAATATGTTCTACTTACAATACGGGTAGCACTTTTCCCCTGCCTATACACGACTTTTCAAAATAAAATATGTTCTCCTTACAATACCTTTATTATCAAATTATTTTCATAAAAAAATACAAATTTAAAAAAAAAATACTCACCAGCAGAGCCGTACGAATATCCAGAAGTTGGGAGGAGTTAAAAACGTGAGTCACGCAAACGCGTGGGGTGCGTAAGGTGCCTCTTCTTATGAAGCAAGCTGATTGGTTGAAGACTTGCGGGCAAATAACAACTACGCTGTAATAAAAGTCGGCATTAAGCCGTTCAACGATCGGCAAGTGGGCGGCACGCAGTTTCTTCAATGCCAGAAATCAGACGTAAACTAAGCATTTTCAAACATGAACAATCCAGATTCTTCTCCAATTTGAATGGACTCACAATTTCTCTTACTTATACCCATTCCTTGCAAATCTACTTCCCATCAAACATTAATCTGCAAGAGTTTTTTAACTTGAGAAATGCAAATGGCACTTTCATCTGTTTCTGAGGAGATTAGCAGAATGTTTTACAGCCTGGACGAAAATGGCGATGGCAGATTATCTGGCCATGAAATAAGTCGCTTCCTCAAAAAGCTTGGAATAAGTCTGTCAGAACAAGAATTGAAATGTTTGGAAATGAGCACTTCCATGAACGAAGATGGCGGCTTAAGTTTTGATGAATTTGTTGTGCGTTACCAATCTATAATGGGCGAGAACAGCACAAGTAATAAAGAGTTGGATGATGAGTTGAAGGAGGCATTCAAGATTTATGACAGTAATGAAGATGGGTATATATCTTCTGCAGAGCTTCAACAAGTTTTGTGCAGATTGGGATTAATGGAGAAGGGCAGTCATTGTGTGGAGGAGTGCCAAAAAATGATATGCAGATATGATTCAAACTCTGACGGCCTCATTGACTTCTCTGAATTCAAAAGCATGATGACTAATATCAAATCTACTTCTGCCTAGCCTTCATGTCCTTTCATTGCTCTGAGGCTGATTAGGATTTCAACAATCTTCTCTTCTTTGATTTTGACTCATTTCAAGGATGGGTCATATTCTAATTGATGTAAAAAAATTAGCATACGCTAAAATCCGAAAAATTCAGTATTATCAATCTTAGTGTCTATATGGTTGAATTATATATTAGAAAACAATCTTCTTGTAAATAGTTTCGTTACTCTGAGGGTTACTAGGGTTTCAACAATCTTCATTTATATATTATCAAGTTCCATCTTTTGTTGGTTCTGATGCTCCTTTGAGTTGTATCTGTAGACTGTCGAAACAAATATTAAAAAACATGACTTTGTAACAAGAACAAGTTTTGTTCCATTTGATGACAACCTTCATTTCTAGAAAGGGAATGTTCACTCTCATTTTCATAAATAAAAAGAGAAGCATCAACAAATACCTAATGAAAATGGATTGTTTTGGGGCTGAACACTTTCAATTACATATGCTAATTCTTTTACAGGTTAGTGCAATAGCAATAGGAGTTGGGCTTCATGCAGGAGCTCAATTAGCATGCGATTATCCCCATCTTCTCCATGCATCAGATGATGAATATGAACCTTTCAAACAATTGTTTTGGAGACACCCAACTACTGGTGGTTCGTTCAAGGGGTTGAAGGTCTTTACAGGTGTAATCATGGACGTGCTCATTGTTATTGCGTTTGTCCTCGCCACTTCCTGTTTTAGGAGAAATAGGCTAAGTCTTCATAAAGGATTCAATGTCTCATTGTATCCCCAGCATCTGTTTATGATTGTCTGTACACAACTGGTAGCCCATGGAACACAGATGTATCTCCACAAAATGGCACTAGAAAACGGTGTGCAATATCTAAAACTTAATCTTACATGATTGTTTTTAGTCGGTCTTAATCTTACAAGTAATTTAATAATGACAATAGTTATTCCCACCAATTCAAATTAAATTGAGTGAGATAGATTAACATGTGTAATAATTGGATGAAACACATATTGGTATATGTCAACTAGAGTTGTGGAGCTTGAGATGTACGAATAGGAGGTATAAAGGTGTCACAAAGACTTTTAGTTGTGGCAATCAATGTGAGATGGATGTCACGAGTGCTTAAGAATTGTAGGGTTTTGTCAGTCTTCACGTATACTATAAGTGTGTGTGTGTTCTTTCTAGTGTGTTGTCAAGCTTCACATAAACTATAACTGTATAGTGTTAGTGTGGGTGTATGGTTGTGTGTGTGTGCGCGCACACGCGCACATGCATTCATGTATGAATGTGTGTGGTTTTTAGCATCCATGCAAGATATAAATACATAAAATATTATAGAACCCTATAACAATAGTATATCTATACTCATTGTTGAAGTAGAAATTTATGGTTGTGTACTCAGAACAAAGTAATTTGATAAAAAGTGGTTTATCGACAAATATGAATCAACATAGCTACTAAAGTATAATCTACTACTTATTACATTGTAATGGGTCTATATGCTATAGTCAAACGAAAACTTATAAAGATTGTTTCCAAAAACCCTCAACATTGTCAGAAATATACCCTTTATAGGATTTTTTGCAAGGACCCACACTCAACATTATCACATGCATACCCTTTCTAACTTATATGTTTATTTATATATATGAAGAAGCTTATAAAATATCAATTTGATAGGCGAAAGTGGTGCACATGCACCGGAAGCTACCTTTGCAATCATATTCTTCTTGCAAAATATCACTCAAAGAAGCTACACAATAATTATAAATTATTAATAATAATGTTATCTATCTAAGTCTAAACATTCTTAGAATTCTATATAATGTATAATTTACCTAATATCAATAAAGTGGAATGTGTCAGCTATTTACATGCAAACTTGATGACACACTACACAACCCATGTTGAAGTTTGTTTCCACAATCCCTTACACTTTGAAATGGTTTCCCTTCTTTTCATATCATATGATATAATAACCCTAGAGACTTAACAATTGGTTATACTTCACTATATGAATTCATTAGAGCTCTCATCTCTCCCATCTCTCCTTAAAAAGCACCCTAGTGTAGGTAGTTTATTTTCTATCTAGGTGCCACTACACAACCCATGTTGAAGTTTGTTTCCACAATCCCTTTCACTTTGAAATGGTTACCCTTCTTCTTGAGTCATGCGATATAATAACCCTAGAGACTTAACAATCGGTTAGACTTCATTATATGAATTCATTAGAGCTCTCATCTCTCCCAAGTCCCCTCAAAAACCACCCTAGTGCTGATAGTTTATTTTCTATCTAGGTGCCACTAGTATGATCATTAGTAATAGTGTAGGTTTAGATGTTGTGTATCCACATGTCACTTACTTTCTAGTAACAAGGTTTCAACATAGTCTATCCCTACATGTATTTTTTTGTCATCTCTTCATCCATGTTGAATTTTTTAATGGCATTGATTTTGAAATTTGTGCCCCTTATGGTAATAGTTTGGTTTTTGAGTCTAGTAATAATATCAAGATCCTATAAATTCTATTTTAATAAATTTGTATTCTCTTAGTTGTAATGTTGAAGCAAAGTTTTATGCTTTAGATTTCATGTTGCAAATGATCTTATATGATCATGCCTAGTTTAGGGTTTCCTACTCACCCTTTATTGCAAGACAAGATATGACATCTTCCCTATTTACAATCATCCTCTATGGCAGTTAATGGATAATAATTGATTTAAATGAATATTACTCTGCATATTCAAAAATTTGTGGTCTTCTCTTCTTGACTTACATATCTAGATTTTAAAATTATGGAAGCCTCTCATTGATGAAAATATCAAGATACTTAATTGTGCTAGGGTGTTCGTTATATAAACTTTTGTCTCTTTAAATGAAAGAGATGAAGTATCTAACAATGAGTTACCAATAGGGTCATCACTCTCTCCCTATCAAGCCTTGTCTACCTCCTTTAACCACCTCTTTGAACCTAACAATGTTAGATCAATTCGGGTTCAGCTTCCAAATCTTCCTCTTAATTCTAGAAAGATTCCTATGATAAATCCATTGGTAATGCAATTGGTTATTTTATAAGTTTCATTCTAATACTTTGTACATGGATTGTTATAAGTTTTCTTATAACCTATTATATATAGATATCTGTGTATTCATCATGAAGATATTATCTTGATGAGGGCTATCCCTTCGACTCAACTACCTAGTTTTATAAGATTTTCTTCATCAATGTAAATTTTTACCATCAATGGCCTATCCTTTAATTGTCCACACACAATACATAAGGATTCACTATACAATGGAAAAAAGTACTCATAAAGATTACTTGACTATTAGCATTTGTGTCTGATGAAAACTCTCAATATTACAAGTCTTTTCAAGATGGTGTATGCTCCTTCATCCATCTATGATGAGTGACATCCTCGAGGAGGTTGGTCATGTGGTTAGCACAACTCTAAATATTTTCTCATTTAGCTTTGATTCCGCCCACCTTCTAATTTGATTGATAATGTCTAATTTCTTGTACTTCTAATATACCCTCAAATTTATTACATGTTAGGAATAATAGTCTACAAGAGAACTGAGAGGGGGGGTGAATCAATTGTGATATAGAATATTAAACTTTAAACTTTATAAACCAAAACTGCAATGCAAATGATAACACAGTAAATGCCAACATAATAACACAATACTTATTGTTGAGGAAACCCTGTTAAAGGTAAAACCCTGATGGGAATCAGCACTCACAAATAATGTACTGAGAGTATAGAATCCATGTTAAAATATTTAGCCCTATTAGGAGCTTATTACAACATTATAGTACACAGTCCCTGTTAGGAGACAAACCCTGTTACGAGTCAAAAAAAGTAATAGGCTCACTACCCAGGCATACTGCCCAAAGAAGGTTAAAGTCACCCTTAAGGATTCACAATCCGAACAAGTGTATATAGGAAATATACAATCCAATGAACTGTCTGATAGAAACTTTCTTTGTTTGGTCAGTTCCAATGAAGTATCTTTATCACAAACTCTGCTCTACATCCAGCAGCAAAACAAGCCTCGCAGCTTTCACTTCTCTTCCTTTTCAATCTCTACCACATCTTCCCAAAAGAAAATATCTCACATATATACCCTTTTACAATAATTCATTAGGTCGGTCAATTAAGCTTTCCTAATACACAAATAATTAATTAGGTCCGCCAATTAGGCTTTCCCAATATACAAATAATTGTTTAACCCCTTTCTAAGATACACACGGTACCTATAACAAGTAAACATCAAATACAATCAATCGGTTATGCTCCAAGTCTGCAATCTTTGCTCACAATTCATAATACACGCTACATTTATGAAGTCGGCCACCAAAATAGGTCTCCTCCATAATACACGCCATAGCTGACGTCACCAACATGCTCACGCCAATTGATCAATACCCAACATTCCTCAATATGTCCTTTGTCATCCAGTAAGCTCACATCACCTGAAATATCTTCATCTGTAAGATATACCCAAAACACAGAGACTTGCTCTGTCAAGCATTACTGTCACAGTCTAGAAACCAGTCTTCACTAAATCATCTATAACAGCCTCAATGTGCAACATAAAGCCAAGCAACCTTAGGAATAAGGTGAACACACATTCTTCTTTGAATATATCCAACTTTGATCGTTCTGAAACATCTGTACAGTGTTCGTACACTTCTGCCAATCAATTAACTAGTCTGTCCTCTCCATAGAAACATATGTTGACATTAGTGACAAAACATGAATATCAACAGAATGAATAGTATCCAAATCTGATATCATCCAACAATATCCCCCTTTGGCATTGACGGCAACACATGGGAAAATCCATCAACCTAAAAGTACTCTCTCAATATCCTCAACACAAATCTCCCCAAAACAGTAGGGATTTTCACATAGAATATTTCCCCCTTTGGCAGTAATGGAAAAGGGTGCCATAAGTCATCTGTAATCTTCTATAAGGTGTATATTTTTCAAATCTTCATGTCCAACAACTAGGTGCAAGATCGCCCAAATGTGCTCTAGTGTTCCTGCGATCACTCCCCCTAAGGAGTAGATCCATACATCAAATCCAGAAAATGATATAGCTCTGAAAGCTACTGGACTGATGCATATCTACATCAATTAATTATCACAAGGAGGGGCTCTGACCCAAAGCATGCTTCTGAGATACTCAAAAGTATCTTTTGGAAAAGGTTTTGTAAATATATCTACTATCTATTCCTTTGTGCTAATGTATTCCAATTTAATCTCTTTCTCTACTACCTTCTCCCTCAAGAAATGATATTTAATAGAAATGTGTTTAGTCTTTGAATGAATAACAAGATTCTTTGACATATTCAGTGTGCTAGTGTTATCATAATGGATAACCACTAGTTCTTCAAAAATTATTCCAATGTCCTTCAGCATTTGTTTCATCCAAACAACTTGTGTGCAATTTATTGCAGCAGCAACATACCCTGATTCAGCAGTAGACTGAGAAATACAGTTCTGCTTCTTACTTAACCAAGAAACCAGCCTTTTCCCAAGGCAAAATGGACCACCACTTGTACTCTTTCTATCATCCACATTACCTGCCCAATCAGCATCAGTACAAGCTTGCAAAATAAAGTCATCTGATTTTTCATACCATAATCCATATTCTGGTGTTCCTTTCAAGCATCCAAAAATTCTTTTCACAATAGCAAGATGTGTCTCTTTAGGATTTGTCTGGTATCTTGCCACAATTCCAACTGCATTAATAATATCTGGTCTAGTGTGAGCTAGATATTGTAGACCACCAATCATATATCTGTACTTTGTCTGAACAACACTTTGAGTCTCATCATTACTATTAGTTTGTATCCAGTCACCATAGGTGTTCCAACAAGTTTACAATCTTCCATTCCAAATTTATTCAACATTTCGTTAAGACACTTGGTCTGAGATATAAAAATGTCATTCTTACTCTGATTGATTTGAAAACCAAGAAAAAATTTCATTTCACCAATCATTGACATCTCAAATTCATTTTCCATTTCTTTAGAGAACTTCTTACTCATCTTATAATTGCCTCCAAAAATGATATCGTCAACAAAAACTTCTATGATTAAGATTTCATCTTCCTCAATTCTTAAATATAGATTACTGTCTGCATTACCTTTTCTGACACCAAAATGAATTAGATACTTGTCCAGTCTTGCATACCATGCTCTCGGTGTTTGTTTCAGTCCATACCATGCTTTCTTCAACTTACAAACCATGTCTTCATCATCTGTCAAAGGAAAACCATTAGGTTGCTCAATGTATACTTCTTCCAAATCACTGTTCAAGAATGTTGATTTCACATCCATCTAATATACTTTAAATTCTTTGTGCAGCATAAGCAAGAAATAATCATACACACAGATGCAACGGATACACTCCCTTAATATTTCAATTTGTTAATGTTGAATGTATTTCATTAATTTTGATTATGTAATTCTTTTTAATATAAATACCAACTGTATTAAATAAACACCTAATAGATGACTCCTCTTGAATGAGTGATTGTACTGCCTTCTTATATCTTACATGAAAAATGATAAGTCACACAGTAAAGGCATGTCACATATCAAGCTTTAATCAAACTATTAGTTTGTTGTTGACTTGTATACAAGTCACACCTTTCCAGATTGCACATTGTTAATATCGTATGTCTTGAACATACTATATTGGATTCTATTACTTGTTAATATCGTATTTCTTGATCATAATTATTGAGCATTAATAATCACCATTATGTAATAATAATTATAGATTGGTCTAGTACTCTTAACAATCTTCCCTTGTGTAAACGATGAATCTTCCTATGTAGATTGTTGACTCTTGATCGATATGTGCCAAGACTTGTATTTGATGTTTTCCTCTTACCACATGTACTGTCTACCCAGTGTCTCTATAGTTGCAGCTAAAAAAATACTTCCTTGACAATGCATTTGAATATTATTTCATGAAGTGGCAAATCCATGCCCATGGGTTGTTGTCTGTTTGTAATAGAAAATACTTTTTAGTCGAGATGTTAGTCAACAAGGAATATAGTAATTGTTTGTTCCAAAGAACCATCAAGGAGGTCTGCGTTTAGAAGCATGCTTCATATATCACATAGAAACTTAGGTCGGAGAACACTTGCAATCATAAGCTCATAAATTAATATTAATAAAAAAAATTGGGTACTTTGACCAAATGCATCATTTGTTTTAATACTTTGAGCCATATTTGAAGAGTTAGGTTGGAAACATGTTGCACTATATTTTATTTTATTTTATTTTTAATATTTTAACTTTATTTATTATTAATTCCTATTTCAAGAGGGGGTATTACATTGAACATCCAAAATCAATAATCTATGCAGTAGGTTCTGCTTTAGCATGCAATGTAGTCATCTTCACTTCCAGTCTTCCAGTTCTTTCTTTGTCACCTTCCTTTATAGAAAGAAATAATTCTTCATTTGAATCATTATCATCTTCTTCCTCAGACAAATGTTCTTCCATGGTGCATAAGCTTCTCTTTCCTTGGTCTCATTTATCTTTCTTCTTTCTTTTATCATAAATTTTATATCTATTTTTTGTTTCATCATCATATACTTTGAAGTCTTCCTAATAACAAGACTTAGAAGTAAAATGACCAATTCTACCACAATTAAAGTATTTCAAAGGCAACTTACCTTTGTATTTTCCAGTTCCTCTTTCCATTATTCTTACAAAGTTTGCTTCAATATCAATCATGTCTTCTTCAAGTTCATCTTTATTCTTGATTGGTGCTTTGAATGTAGCTTCTTTCCTCTTTTTCTTTATTTCATCCATTTTAGTGATCTCAAATACAGACGGTGAAACAAGAAGTTTATCCAAGGTGTAGGTATTCAAATCATGACTTTCTTCAATTGACTGTTTATTTGCCTTGTAAGGTTTAGGCAGAGTCATCAATACTTTACTTACCATTTCCTTGTTTTATTTTGTTCCAACAACACCCTTAATGGCATTCACAATCTCATTCACCATATGAATATAAACTTCAATAAACTCATCGTCGCCCATCTTTAGATTCTCAAACTTGTGCTTCAGATTTGTCACTTTAGCTTCTTCTTTCGGATCTCCTTCATATATACACTTCTTAGTATTCCCAAATCTCTTTTGTTGTCTTAAATCACATAACTTTCTCAAATACTTCATCACTCAGACAACTAAGAGTACCAACTCTAGCTTTTGAATTATTATCTTCCTCTTTTACCTTAACTTAACTTGTTGGTCTAGTTGGAGGTGGCGTATAATGATTTTGAATACTTTCCCATAATCTCTTTGGCAGAGACTCTAAGTGGAACAACATTTGTTCCTTCCAATAGGAATAATTTGTACCTTCAAAATTTGGAGACTCAAAACTCAAATCTTGTGTCATACCAGATCTCCCTTAAGCAATTAAGCTTCATAACAAGGGACCTTTCTTTGATACCAATTATTGAATGCACAGTAGGACTAAGAGGGGTGGGGAATCAATTCGAATAACAATTACAACTTTAATTTAGATCTTAGTATACTTTAAATCACCATAAGCAACTTACTTCAATGAAACTACAAAACATAAAGTACAATCAACACAAGAACACCTAATTTGCGTGGAAAATGCCAAACTCAGAAAACCATAGTGAGTATCAAACTCACAACATAAATAGCTTGAATTACAATGTTTTAGGCCAACTGCCAAGGAGAAACAACACCTTAAACACTTGCACAACTAGGGCTCACTGTCTTAGGGCAAGATATAGAGGACTTGTACAATTGAAACACACTATCATAGAACAAGATACGAAAGGTTTTTAGTAGACTCATTGTCATTCGAAAACAACATGAATCTCAGAATTCAAATTAGAAGAATCTCGTGTTCATGAACCTATCCTTGAACATCAAGCGACCATAGTCATGGAGTACATCTATCACAGTCTCAACACATTGTCTCTAAATGTATTGCCTTCAAGTTCTAACTTCTGCACATGCACACTTTTCTTCTTTCTTTTCTTTCTTTCACACCACGCACTATTTCCACATATCCCCACTATGTTAAATAGTAAGGATACTAAGAGGAGGGGTGAATTAGTATTCTATAAAATATCATAAATTTATTCTTTTGCACATCCATAGTAACTTTACTTAATTACATCAAAAGGAAAGAGGTAATCAACAAAGCGCCTGAAGTAGAAACATCATCCATAGCAACATACACAAGAAGACGCCAATTTTTTATTGTGGGAACCCGTTAGGGAAAAACCACATAGAGGGTTGACTCTTAATATAGTATAACTAGTTATAATATATTATAAAATTGATCACTACACAAATCACTACCCAAAAGAATTAAGTAATAAAATTAATTGTTATAATTTCATCTCACATATGCATGAATTCAGTTCCTTTTAAACTCAGTAAACAAAAATTGCACACTTTATCTACACCTCACATCTTATCTCACTCGCAATCACATATAACAAGTTTTATATCTATATCTTCATCATCATCATCAAAAAGGAATAAACCATATCCATGTGTATGTATGTATCATTCTAATCAAACTTCAAGTCAACCAAACACGCTTCACTCAATAAGTCGACTCCCAAAATTCTTCACACGCTTCCTCCAAAATACTTCATATGTTTCCTCAAATAAGTTGGGAAAATATAATGAAAGTTACTGCCAGCTAGAAATCCCACATTACAAGCAATGTGTAATCTTACCGTAAAACTATAGGACCAAAATTGAACATGCAATGAATTGCAGATATTAAATAATAAACTATTTTGTTCTGAAGAAAACAGGGCAACTAACAGAAAAAACTTCTGAACCATATATCTCTCATTTTGTAGATCCATATCACAGGGCGAATGCACGAATTTGTTGGTTAAAAATGTGGTCACATGATTAAATAAAACCCAAACTTTTAAGTAACCCAGTCGCGTTAATCAAAATTTGAAATAACCTAGTCGAGTTACACTCGGTAAATACCGAGCCTAAGTTCTTCAAAATGTGCACGCATTATGAAGAAATAAAAATGTAACTTTTAGTCCTTCATAGAGCGTACGCATTTTGCTTGTCTAATATCATTTATGTTCATATTCAGTCTTATAAAACGCATACGCATTTTACTTGTCTCGTAATATTATTATTTAAGTGAGGATGGTTATTTAAGTGAGGATGGATTATGAAGATATGAGAGAGAGGATAATTAGGGCTCATAATAGAAAGAGATGGTGATAGAGGAAGGAAGATGGGAGAGGGAACAGAGAGAGAGGGTGAGACATGCATATATATATATATATATATATATATATATATATATATATATAAAGTTTACATGGATATGTTTTTAATTCTACGAAATATGATCGTGTTTTGTAGAACTAAAAACATGCAAAACCGGACTTATACATAATGCATTTCTACTTCTAGATAACGCGATCACGTTTTTAGTGCTTAGAAACTCGGTCGCGTTATGAACAAGTAGGAAATATTGTCTTAGTCTTACATAACCCGATTGGGTTTTGAAATAGTTACAAACCCGCTTTCATTATGGTTAGGTAAGAGGGTTGGACAACACTACTAAGGCTTGAGAGAATTTTTTATTCAAGTGCTAGGGTATCACAAGGAAGGTGGACACCTTGTCCCTCAACACCTTCACAAAGGGGTTCTACACACACTAACCCACCAAGCCTAGCCTTGCACCTTTACAAAACGGCCACAACACTTTCATAAAGCTCCTAACAACATCTTGACATGAACACAATACTTAGTTCAAGATGTGTGATGCATTACAACAATGCTACTCCTTATGCAACCAATATCTAATTGATTTATAAGGCCAAGATGACAATCTTGAGTTTCAGGGGTTGAACCAAGTTGTCAAAGGTCTTTTTAGGTCCAATAGGATATGTCCCAACCATTAAGAAAGTTCAGGGTATCCTTAGGGTGATTGTTCCATAAACAAGCCTTCAATTCCGAGTAGCCCTATTCACAGGGTTAAAGGGGCATAATTCCAAAACTTTACTCTAGGCCCAAGGAGCTAAGAAAAGTTCTGAATACCCTTTATGGAGTACTATCATCCCCAAAGCCAAGGGTTCTGAAGTTGAAAGGAACAAACTCAACCACCACAAGGTCAAACATGCCTTATTGGTAATTAGGTCTCCTTTAATGAAGGAAGTACCCAAAATAATGATGGAAGGAATAAAACAAAGATTGGATAGCACTTGGTATGATTCCAAACCACTCTAGGTTCAATTATAAGGTTTCATTCAACCCCAAAGCCCGACTGTCATTGTTTCACCATTCTGGTCTCTAGTCGCCACATAGAGATGCCGACCTTACTTCATCTGAAACGTGAACCAACACTTGATTCCCTGCAAGCGAACTCCAAAATCATCAAGGAAACATAAAAACCTCTCATTCCACCAAGGATTAGGATTTTCCAAGGGTGGACATGAGAGGAAAATGAAAATTACAGAGGAAACCCTAGTTCAGGAGGGTTTCAAACCAGTGCACAAAGAAAATTCACTAACTTTTGGTCCAAGGCACTTCAAGACTTCAAACCAAAGCAAAAATGAAAGTGAAACAATACTTCTTACTTTCCAATTGAATTCATCCATTTAATTGACCGTACAGGTCCGTACATGGAGTTGCAATTCGACTATTGCAGGAAAATCAGTTACTTTTATTGATTCAAAAAACAAAAAATTACATCATTGTGCTTTCCACCCGCCTGAAAGGGTAATGAAAGCTTTCCCCAATAGTTAAAACTGTATTTCAAACCATATGCCCATTGGGGAATTGATTACGACTTTACAAACACAAAGTTGCAATGTTGTCAAAAAGTTGCTTGACAACTTTTGACAACATTTTGTTAACATTTACAAAACTACACTAAAGGTGCAAACTTATTGCAGAAAGTGAACCTAAGGTTCCTAATTGACTTAAAACAACCTAAAACATTAAATACCCAAATCCTAGACTTTAGGGACCCTTTGACCAATGGTTGACCAAGTGGCTTATGAATGCCAAATCTTGGAACCAGGCCTTACAATTGGGTCAAGGGACTAAAATGAAATCCTTAGGACTTAGGCATCCTCAAGACCCCCTAAGAGTCACAAAGAGATGAGGTCTTCATTTTGTTGCAGTGGGCGCTCCTGCACCATACTCCCCATGAGATTTAGAAGTCAAGTTCCTACTTGAGTCAAGTTGATCAATGGAAGTGCCATGTTGTTTGATCTGGTCTTTCATCATCCATGTAGCATCAATGTTGGGGAGGCCTTTCCACTTTACAAGGTACTGCATGTATGTTTTTGTCCTGGTCTGTTTGAGTACTTTGGATTCCAAAATTTTCTCCAATTCAACTGGTTTGCTATGAGGTAGATTTGTAACAAAATCTGAGGCATCTGAAGGATCTGAGATGTTTGAAGTACCTACATCATCACAAGCTGCATCACCTTTATAAGGGGTTAGATCAGCTAGGTTAAAGATGGGAGAAATAAACAAGGTGATGCAGAGGGTCTAGAGTTCTAGTGTTTTCCCTTCTCTAATTTTGTTAATCACCTTCTTTGAACCATCCAATGGTTTCAACCACCTATGTCTCCTTCACCACGTTTGGCCTCCTAGGCCCTGATTTCAACTTGCCTCCTAGGTATAGTTGAGATGATGAAGAAAAAATGCATAATCAACTCCAACTAGTCCAACTAGTCCTCCATTTACCTTGTTTTCTCACTAGATTTCCCTTTAGAACCCTAAACCCTTGCTTAGGATCTTACCCAAACTCATCTCAGGCCCTTGCCTATGTTCTTGATACCTTAAATGTCCATTTGAGACATTTCCAACACTTCTAGTTACCTTAACAATCAATTTGCTATCACTACCCTCTAGTAGCCCTAATTAGGCATAATTGCATTACGTCTATTTTCAATATTTTTGGCCAAATACTGAAAATTCTTCCACACAACACTATGGAAGACCATATGATTCTGAATGCTATCACCTAGCCCTTCTATAATACAAATTTATAGATCTTTAAGACACCCACAACCCTAATTGCTTCCAAGCCCTAGTTTCTAGGCTATCTTTTAGGCCTCTAGACCAATCACTGTAAATTGCATTCAATTGGTCTTCAAACTTCATACCAACTCCTGAAACCATTTTATCCTTCAAGGGGACACTCTAGGTCTTCCATAAATGCCACTAAGTTTTCCATACCATATCACGGGTGTATTGTTTCAATTCAATCTCTACACTGTCCTAGCTCACCTACTCCAAGCAATCAGCCTAGGGCGTCACTCCAAAACTAGGAGTTCAGTTGCAAGAACAAAAAGGAAAACAAAAACATTATGTATAGAACCTAACCTATCATTCCACAAGGTTTCATTCAATTTTAACCGTGGATGCTTAGGTTAGAGCCATTTTTGTTCCTGCAACTCTACAAATGGAAATTGCAGACACAGTCACCTAAAATTAAATGTAACTTTACAATCCCCGAACTTGAAAACAAACTTGAATGTGAAAAAGAAAGCTAAAACAAATCTCTACACTCCCATGGAGTCAGATTGTACAATCCAATCCGTACACAACTGTACAAGGTTGCAGAAACACTGCAAATGCAAGTAAAAATCATAGAATCATCCGTACAGAATGCTCACACATGTGGTCTATAACTAATACTCCATTTACCTTCTAAAATCTTCAATCCATGCTCAAATACCCGAGCATGGGTGGTTACAACCATCCAATCCTTCATTTGCAACTTCTTGCAAAAGGTGCAAAAAGGTGCTTGAGCAAATTTTGAAAGTTGCTAGCAACTTTTGAGCATTTCTTTCTCTTTGACAATTTTGGTCAACTCGATGCTCTTTGACCCATCCTAGGACCCTAGTTAGGACACTTACGACCCTAGAGGAGACCATTTCCCCTAGTTGCTCAAAATCAGCAACTTATACAATTTTTAGACCATGTGACCATATTGTGAACAAAATGAGCAACTTTTGCTCTTACAAACATAGATGAACAAACTTGGATCCATAACTTATGGATCTTATTTAGAACACATTAAAGACCCCTAAACAACCCTAAACACCACCTAACCAATCTTTAAGCCAAAATGGGAGGTGCTTTTCACCATACTCCCCTAGGACAAAGAACTCAATTCCCTTGAGTTAGGAGGTCTTCACCGGTGACTTCATGCTTCAATATGTCTACTTCAGTCATCCAAGTGGCTTTAGAATCAGGTATCCCTTGCCACTTCACAAGATACTCTTTGTAAGTACCTTTCCGGGTCTTCTTCATCGCCTTGGAATCCAATACATTTTCCAACTGTAGAGGTTGAGGAGTGGGTAAATCTTTGACCCAATCTTCTTCTCCCAAGTCTGAAAGAGTGTGCTGACCAGTGTCTGAGGGTAGACCCTTATAGGGATATAGATCACACACATTGAAAATGGGTGAGATGCCCAAATTAGGAAGCAACTCCAACTTATATGCATTATTACCATACTTATGCAACACCTTGAGTGGTCCTATCTTCTTCATCAGTAGCTTAGTTGGCTTACCTTTAGGAAATCTCTCCTTCCTAAGGTAGGCAAGTACTAGATCTCCCACCTTGAATTAAAAATCCCTCCTTGTCTTATCTGCCTTGGTCTTGTACTTGTCAACTTGTTGTTGTAAAGTCTTCTTGACTTGGTCATGTAGCTCTTTCATCTGCTTTGAAAAGGATTCTCCTTGTGCACTCCTTTTATCCTGTAAACTGAGATCCCTCAACTCCAAGATCCCTCTTGGATTATCCCCATAAACTATCTCGAACAAGCTCTTACTAGTGCTCCTATTGATGGAGTCATTATAGGCATATTCTACCTATCATATAATGTGATCCCATGACTGTCCATGTTGCTTAGTCAAGCATCTTAATAGGTTGTCTAAAGACCTATTTACTACCTCAGTTTGCCCATCTGACTGAGTGTGATAGGCTGAAGAGAAAGATAAGTTTGTTCTTAACATCTTCCAAAGGGTCCTCCAAAAGTGGCCCACAAACTTACTGTCCCTATCACTTATTATGTTTAGTGGCAATCCATGGATTCTCACTGTCTCTGAAGAATAGACCTGCAATATCTGAAGCATCATTGGTTTGTCTACAAGGAATGAAGTGTGTCATCTTGCTAAACCTATCCACCACTAAAAACATATTGTCATGTCCTCTTGGTGTCTTAGGGAGTCCCAAAACAAATTCCATACTCAAGCACTCCCAAGGTCGCTAAGGTATGGATAGAGGTTGATACAATCCAGTGTTGCTACTATGCCCTTTGGCTCTCTGACATATCTGACATTGCTCCACAAACTTTTTGACATCTGACTGTAGTTTAGGCCAAAAGTAATGCCTATTCACTAGCTCAAGTGTCTTGTCCACTCAAAAGTGGCCTCCCAATCTGCCTTGGTGTTTTGCCTTGACTATGTTCTCCCTTATTGAACATTGAGGTATACACAACAAGTGTCATTTGAACAATAGTCCCTCCTACAACATATAATCAGTAAGCTCCACTTTAAAACCCTATTGAAACTTCTCACATGCTTCATAAACATCCTTGAAATCTTTTTTCTTCTTTGTAGAGGTCTTTAAGTTCACTCATCCCTACACTCTGCAATTGTATCTCCTGAATATTCAACACTCTCCTACTCAGAGCATCTGTAACTTTGTTGCTATCACCTTTCTTGTGTTTTATGACAAAAGTATATGCTTGCAAAGATTCTACCCATTTGAGGTGCCTTTGATGCAACTTCTCTTGCCCATTCAAGAAACTAAAGGCATGGTTATCTGTATAAACCACAAATTCCCTTGGTAGGAGATAATGTCTCCACTTTTTGAGTGCTTGCACCATTGCATACAACTCCAAATCATAGGTGGAGTACTTTTTCTTGGCTTCATTCAACATCTCTGAGAAGAATGCCATGGGATGCCCCACTTGACTCAACACTACCCCAATGTCTAGTTTACTAGCATCATACTCCACCACAAATAACTGATTGAAGTTAGGAAACCTAAGAGTAGGTAGTTCTGCTATCTTCTTCTTCAACATTTCAAAGCCTTGATATGTTGTTGTTGTCCACTTGAACTGAAATTTGATTCCTCCTTTTATAGTGTTTAGTATTGGTGCACATACATAGCTAAAGTTTCTCACAAACTTCCTATAATAAGAGGCTAATCCATGAAAACTTCTAACATCTCATATGGATCTAGGTGTTGGCCATTCCAATATAGACTTGACCTTAGCAAGATCCATCTTCATGCATCCATTAGAAACAACAAAACCAAGGTATACTAATTTAGTTTTCAAAAAACCACATTTTTCTTGGTTGATCGTCAACTTCTCTTGGTGTAGCCTCCTCAAAACCATTTCCAAGTGCTTCATGTGCTCCTTCTTAGACCTGCTAAAGTTCAAAATGTCATCTAGATAAACAATTACAAATTTACCTATAAAGTCTGCTAGCACTTCATTCATGAGCCTTGTGAATGTGCTAGGTGCATTTGTCAAGCCAAAGGGCATTACTAGCCACTCATACAGCCCTTCATTTGTCTTGAAGTTTGTCTTCCACTCATCACCAGGCCTAACTCTGATTTGATGGTACCCTGACTTTAAATCCACCTTGGAGAAATAGCAAGAACCTCCCAAATTGTCCAATAAATCCTCAATCTAGGGGATGGGAAATCTGTATCTGATTGTAATCTTGTTGATATCCCTGGAGTTGTTACACATCCTCCATTTTCCATCCTTCTTAGGTGCAAGGATAGTTTTCACAGCACAAGGACTTAAACTCTTCCTTATAAGCCCTTTCTCTAGGAAATCTTGAATTTGTGAAGCAATCTTTGCATTCTAACTTGGAGACATTTTATATGTTGTTTTGTTAGGTAGATTAGCTCCTGGTATTAGGTCTATCTGATGACTCACATCCCTCATAGGTGGCAATGCACTAGGCAACCCATTATCCACTATCTCATGGTACTTCTCCAACAATGCTTGTACCTCTTGTGGCATATTGACTTTCTCCTTAGTCTCTTCTTTTGGTTTCACTATCACTGCACAACAGACCCCTCTCTCCTTCTTCATGACTTTATGAAACTCCTTTCCACTCAAGAGCATCACACTAGTCCCCACATGCTTCTCTTCACTAGGTTCTGTCAAAGGATCCATTTGATACTTCTTACCTTTCTTAGTGATTACATAGTTGTTCTTTTCCCCATCATGAATGGCCTTTACATCATATTTCGATGGATGTCCTAGAAGGAGATTACGTGCATCCATAGGTAATATGTCACATAACACCTTGTCTTTGTACTCTCATATTTCAAACTCCACTAAAGTCTGTTCATCCACCACTATTTGTTGGCCCTTGTTTAGCCATGACACCTTATAGGGAGTAGTCTATGGTATCCTTCTAAGTTTTAGTTTGTCCACCATCTTTGTTGACACTATGTTCTTTGTGGAACCAGAGTCCACTATCACCTTGCATATCTTCCCATGTGACCTACAAGTAGTCTTAAACAAACTCTTTCTTTGAGGTGGCTCTGTAACACTAGGAACTTTTAATAAAGTCCTTCATAACATAAGGTTTTCTCCATCCATTACTGGCCCTGCCTTGGAGATTGGTGAAGTGACACTTTGTGTGTCATCTTCTTGCACTAACTGAGTCCTTCTTTCTCCCATGGATGAGGTGGTAGCTTTCTTAGGACATCTGCCCATAGTATGACCCACTTGGTTGTAGTTGTAGCATCTGCCAGTGAAGACAAAGTTGGTCCTGCCTTGTGACTGAAACCTACCTCTTAGAGGGTCTCTTCCTCTGTATCCTCCCCTTTGAAATGATCCTCTATATTGATTGCCTTCATTGTTGTCTGTAGACTGAGTTTCTTTTAGCCTACTTGGGCTTTGACCTCTTCCAAAGTTACCCTTGCCTCTGAATCCCCTATTTCCTCTACCTCTTTGTTGGAAATCATTTCTCCTTCTAGTCTTCTCCTCTGCTCTCAAGGCTAATTGAAAAAATTTATGCATATTGTCAGGGGCCATCATACTGATCTCATCTTGGATTCCTTGCCTCAATCCATTGAGGTACCTTGCTACCCTTTCTACTTCTTCATGTCTCCTTTCTCTTGGGCTCAATTTATTGAATTCCTCAGTATAGGCACTTACTATCAGCTCTTTCTGCCTTAGGTTCTGTAACTTCTGATACATTTGTATCTCATAATCAGTGGGTATGAATTGTGCCCTCAATCTAATCTCCATCCTATCCCAAGAGGATATTTTCTTCTTTCCAGTGGTTACCTTATCATCTTGCATCATATTCCACCAAACCAATGTTGATCCCTTGAGTCTAGCCTTAGCATAATAGACTCTCTTCTTGTCTGACACTTCTTTGTAATCAAATTGATTATTTATGGCCTCTATCCAATCTAACAACTCTTCACCATTCAAATTGCCACTATAGTAAGGAATGTGTTCCATACTATCTTTGTTTATGGATTTAAAGGCATCCAAGAACACTTTCTGGTCCATATCTATCTCCACTTCTTTTCCTTTTCCAGTTGTCTCTCTTGTCTGGCTTTCATCATCTTCATCACTTTCATCTCCCCATTCAGTGAGTCTCCTCTTACTCTTTGATTCTATAAGATTGGCCTTTGTCAATAGATCTTGGACCAAGTCCACTATGGCATCCTTTCTCATTGCCTTGGGTGGCATGTTTTCAACCTCATGGGTCTCCTCCCCTTCAGACATACACCAAACTTATTGTAGTTCTGGCTCTGATACCACTCTGATGTAGAGGGTTTAGAGTTCTAGTGTTTTCCTTCTCCAATTTGTTAATCAGCTTCTTTGAACCATCCAATGGTTTCAACCACCTATGTCTCCTTCACCAAGATTGGCCTCCTAAGCCCTGATTTCAACCTAGCTCCTAGGTATAGTTGATATGATGAAGAAGGAATGCATAATCAACTCCAACTAGTCCTCCATTTACCTTGTTTTCTCACTAGATTTCCCTCTAGAACCCTAAACCCTTGCTTAGGATCTTACCCATACTCATCGTAGGCCCTTGCCTATGTTCTTGATACCTTAAATGTCCATTTTCAAGACATTTCCAACACTTCTGGTTACCTTAACAATCAATTTTCTATCGCTACCCTCTAGTAGCCCTAATTAGGCCTAATTGCATTAGGTCTGTTTTCACTTTTTTTGGCCAAATACTAAAAATTCTTCCACACAACCCTATGGAAAACCATATGATTCTGAAAGCTATCACCTATCCCTTCTAGAATCCAAAGTTATAGATCTTCAAGACACCCGCAACCCTAATTGCTTACAAGCCCTAGTTTCTAGGCTATCTTTTAGGCCTCTAGACCAATCACTGCAAATTGCATTCAATTGGTCTTCAAAATTCATACCAACTCCTGAAACCATTTGATCCTTCAAGGGGACACTCTATGGCTTCCACACATGCCACTAAGTTTTCCATACCAGATGAAGGGTGGACAATTTCAATTCAATCTTCACACTATCCTGGCTCACCTACTCCAAGCAGACATCCTAGGGCATCACTCCAAACCTAAGAGTTCCGTTGAAAGAAAGAAAAGAAAAAAAAACATTATGTACAGACCCTAACCTATCATTCCACAAGGTTTCATTCATTTTCAACCATGGATGCTTAAGGTTAGAGCCATTTTTGTTCTTGCAACTCTGCAAATGGAAATTGCAGACACAGTCACCTAAAACTAAATGTAACTTTACAATACCTGAACTTGAAAACAAACTTGAATATGCAAAAGAAAGCTAAAACAAATCTCTACACTCCCATGGAGTCTGATTGTACAATCCAATCTGTACACAACTATACAAGGTTGCAGAAACACTGCAAATGCAAGTAAAACTCAGAGAATCATCCGTACAGAATGCTAACACGTGTGGTTTGTAACTAAAACTCCATTCACCTTCTAAAATCTTCAATCCCTGCTCAAATACCTGAGCATGGGTGGTTAACACCATCCAATCCTTCATTTGCAACTTCTTGCAAAAGTTGCTTGAGCAACTTTTGCGCATTTCTTGCTCTTTGACAATTTTGGTCAACTCGATGCTCTATGAACCATCCTAGGACCCTAGAGGAGACCATGTCCCCTAGTTGCTCAAAATTGGCAAATTTTACAATTTTTAGACCATGTGACCACATTGTGAACAAAATGAGAAACTTTTTCTCTTACAAACATAGATGAACAAACTTGGATCCAAAACTTATGGATCTTATTTCAAACACATTAAAGAACCCTAAACACCACCTAACCAATCTTCAAGCAAAAATGGGAGGTGCTCTGCACCACAGGGTAGGGGTAAGAGATATTTCATAGGCATTTTCACTCATTTTGTGCAACATTGTGCATGGACCAACTCTCTTCATGTGGATTTTGGAGTATCTACCCTTAGGTAATCTCTCTTTCCTGAGATATGCCCAAACCTTATCCCCAATCTGGAAATGAACTTCTCTCCTTCTCTTATCTACCTGTTCCTTATACTTTTGAGTTGTCTGTAGTAGATGAGACTTGACTTCATCTTGGACTTGGGCAATAAGTTTTGTCAATTCCTCTCCCTGAGCACTAACCTTGAAGTATGAAGGTAAATCTATCATATCCAATGGGCCTCTTGGGTGCAAACAATAGACTGTGTGGAAACGTGTTTTTCCAGTGGAGCTATTGAGGGAATCATTAAATGCAAATTCTGTCTGTGGGAGGATGACATCCCAACTCTGATTATGCTGCTTGGTTATACATCTAAGAAGGTTCCCAAGTGATCTATTCACCGCTTCTGATTGGCCATCAGTTTGTGGGTGATATGCAGAGCTATAAGTTAAGTTTGTCCCCAATTTCTTATGGAGTGTTCGCCAAAAATGTCCTTGAAACTTAACATCCCTATCTGAGACTACTATCTTTGGTAGTCCATGAATTCTAACAAATTCTTTGAAGAAGAGTTGGGCAATGTGGGAGACATCATTTGTACTTTTGCAAGGGACAAAGTGCACCATCTTGCTAAACCTGTCTACAATCACAAAGACATTGTCAAACCTCTATTTACTCCTAAGAAGTCCCAATACAAAATCCATGGAGACTTACTCCCAAGGCTTAGTAGGGATTGGCAAGGGTTGGTATAACCCCTGATTAGTAGATACACCCTTAGCTTGCTAACAGATAGTGTATGCTTCCACAAATATATTGATGTCATTTTCCACCTTAGGCCAAAAGAAACTCCTCTTAATCTGGTCTAGGATCTTATCTATGCCAAAATGGCCACCCACGCCACCACAATGTTTCTCTTTGATGATATTCAGTTTCATAGAACACCTAGGTATCCAAAGTTGTGAACCTTTAAACAAGAGATCATTGTGAATGAGGAATTCAGAAAACTCAATGTGATATTTTCCTATTAGTTGAGAACAAACCTTAAATGCCTCACCAAAGTCTGGATCACCTGCATATAGATGATTCAGAGCATCAATTCCAATGCTTTGTAGTTGCACTTCTTCAATCAAAATAACCCTTCTACTGGGGGCATAAGCAACCTTGTTCGCTTGACCTTTCTTGTGCTTCAATGTGAATGTGTATGCCTGCAATTGTTCCATCCATTTTATATGCTTGACACTCAATATTTCCTAAGAATTTAGAAATCTTAGTGCATGGTTGTCAGTATAGACAACAAATTCTTTTGGTAAAAGGTAGTGTCTCCATGTTTTAAGGGCTTGCACTACTGCATACAATTCAAGGTCATAAGTTGAATACCTTTTCTTAGCATCATTTAGTTTTTCAGAGAAGAAAGCTATAGGCTTCCCTTCTTGGCTTAGGACAACACCAATTTCTAGGTTGCTAGCATCTGTTTCCACAGTAAGTACCTTCCTAAAATCAGGTAAGGTCAAGATAGGATATTGAGTAACCCTGTTCTTCAAGTAGTCAAAGTCATTGTTAGCTTCATTTGTCCAAGCAAACTTAGTTTTCTTACCACCCTTAATGGTGTCTAGCATGGGAGCACATACATGACTGAAGTTCTTTATAAATTTTCTATAGAAAGTAGCAAGGCCATGGAAACTCCTTACCTCACCTTGGTTTCTTGGAGTGGGCCAATTGACAATGGCCTCCACCTTACTAGGATCCATTTTTAGTGTTCCTTTGGAGATGACAAACCCCAAAAAGGTAAGTTCCCTCTGCATGAAGGTACATTTCTCCAATTTGATGATGAGCTTGTGGTCATGAAGTCTTTTAATCACCTTTTCCAAATGGTTTAGATGTTCTTCTCTTCTACTACTGAAAATATGTATGTCATTAAGGTAAATAACAACAAATTTGCCAATGAAATCAATGAAAATTTTATTCATGAGTCTCATGAATGTGCTTGGGGCGTTGCTTAACCCAAATGGCACTAAAAGCCATTCAAATAAACCTTCAATTGTCTTGAACGTGGTCTTCCATTCGTCCCTTGGCATGATTCTTATTTGGTGATATCTTGATTTTAAGTCTATTTTGGAAAAGTAACAAGCAGTCCCAAGTTGATCAAGAAGGTCCTCAATCCTTGGGATGGGGAATTTGTACCTGATTGTTATTTTGTTTATAGCCCTGATATCAGTGCATAACCTCCATGTTCCATCC
This sequence comes from Thuja plicata, assembly GCA_018584345.1. Lineage (NCBI taxonomy): Eukaryota > Viridiplantae > Streptophyta > Pinopsida > Cupressales > Cupressaceae > Thuja > Thuja plicata. The sequence continues at coordinate 208,276 of MU223824.1, read as the reverse complement.
TTTTTAGGTGCTAAGACATAAGGTACTACACAAGGACTGAGACTTTTTTGTATTGGGCCTTTAGCTAGCATTTCTTGGACTTGTTTAGAAATCTTAGCATTCTGATTTGGAGTCATCTTATAGGGTGCCTTATTTGGAAATGAGGAGCCTGGTATTAGATCAATCTAATGAGTGATATTTCTAAGGGGTGGGAGGGAAGAGGGTAGATCATTTGTTATGACATCACTATATTTGTTTAGCAACTCTTTGACCTCTACTGGTATGGTTGCTATCTTATCAGACTCTTCCTTTTCTTTAGGTTTCGTGATCAGTATGAAACTTTCCTCTACTGATTCTTCCAATGTTTTTACCATTTCTTTTTCCCCTATCATAATTACAGTGGGTTCCTTCTCTTATTTTTGATCAGGTAGTGGCTTCATTGTAAAGGTTTTTCCATCCCTAATGATGGTATAGGTGTTTTTCCTACAACTATAGGTGGCATCCATGTCATATTGCCAAGGTCTTCCAAGTAGAAGATGGAAAGCATCCATCTCTATAACATCACATAAGACCTTATCCTTGAAGTATCCTAGAGAATATTCTACCATAACATGTTCAGTAACTAGAGTTTGTTGCCCTTTAGTGAGCCAAGAAACATTATAAGGGAAAAGATATGGTGTTTTCTTCAATTTTAACTTTTGTACCATTTCTTTAGAAATCAAATTCTCTGTTGAACCAGACTCTATTAACAAGTTACATACCTTTCCTTGGAACTTGATCCTTGTTCTGAACAGATTCTTTCTTTGGGGTGGTTCTTGAGTGTGTGGTACTTGCAAAAGGCTTGTCTCATCATCAAGATTGTTCCCTCTTTAGCTTCTAGGTCTTGATTGTCTTCTTGGACCAACTGTGCTCTTCTTTCACCTTGATTTTTGTTCCTCTTCTCAGGGCATCTCCTTGCATGGTGGCCTAACTGATTGTAGTTAAAAAACCTTAGGGGTTCATTGGTTCTTCCCCTACCCCTACCAAAAGGTCTCCTTCCTTTGAAGCCTCCTATGTTGCTTGACTCTCCTTGGTCTCTTCCTCCTTGATTTTGCTTCATGGGTCTATCACTGCTTGACTGTCCTCTACCCCATGAACTGCTTCTTCATCTGAAATTTATATTAGGATTGTTATTTCTCTTTCCTCTAGTGCCTTGTTCTTGTCTTCTTCTGAATTTTTCTTAAACTTTTAGTGCTAATTGAAAGCACTGTTGGACTGTAGTAGGAGAGCATAAACTCAACTCCTCCTGAATGTTTATTCTTAGTCCTTGCATGTATCTTGCAAGATTGACATTCTCTGGATCTACCATCTTAGATTTCATTGAGAGCCTAAGAAACTCTTCAGTATACCCTGAGACATCCATTTCTTTTTGCCTCAAGCTCTATCTTTTCTTATGAGGTTGCACTTCATAATCTTGTGGCACATAAGCCTCTTTCACTAAGGTTGTCATCTTCTTCCATGTGCCAAATGGATTCTTATCCATCTTCACCCTCTTTTCTTGAGTGAAGTTCCACCAAGTTAGGGAAGATCCCTTCAACTTGGACTTTGCTATTTTCACCTTTTGGTGTTTTGGTATCTCCTCATGGTCAAAGAAACTAGTGAGTGCATCCATCTAGTCCATGACTTCTTCTACATCCATCTTTCCACTATAGACAGGTAGATCAAGCTTAGTGTCCATGTTTCTCCTCTCCATAGACTTCAAATTCTTCACAAGTAGCCTCTGGTCTACAGGGATCTCCTCTTCCTCCTGCAAAGGTGCTTCCTCTTCACTCCCCTCCTCTTCAACTCCAGATTTTCCACTACTCCCTTTGTTGACTTGTTTCATAAGCTTCTCCATCTCTTGCCTCATCCACTTCATTTCTACATCATGTTCTTTCACCACTCTTAGTAGTTCTGCATTGGTCATCCTATTTGGAAATTCATTGTCTTCTCCACCATCTGAGATGGTTGCAACTTGAATTAGTCCAAAGATCTATAAGTTTCTCCGATACCACTTGATGCAAGTGATAGGGTATCACAAGGAAGGTGGACACCTTGTCCCTCAACACCTTCACAAAGGGGTTCTACACACACTAACCCACCAAGCCTAGACTTGCACCTTTACAAAAGGACCACAACACTTTCACAAAGCTCCTAACAACATCTTGACATGAACACGATACTTAGTTCAAGATGTGTGATGCATTAAAACAATGCTACTCCTTATGCAACCAATATCTAATTGATTCATAAGGCCAAGATGACAATCTCGAGTTGCAAGGGTTGAACCAAGTTGTCAAAGGTATTTTTAGGTCCAATAGGACATGTCCCAACCATTAAGAAATTTCAGGGTATCCTTAAGGTGAATGTTCCATAAACAAGCCTTCAATTCCTAGCAGCCCTATTCACAGGGTTAAAGGGCCATAATTCCAAAACTTTACTCTAGGCCCAAGGAACTAAGCACAATTTTGAATACCCTTTATAGAGTACTATCAATCTCCAAAGCCAAGGGTTTTGAAGTTGAAAGGAACTAACTCAACCACCACAAGGTCAGACAGGACTAATTGGTAATTAGGTCTCCTTTAATGTACCCAAAATAATGATGGAAGGAATACACCAAGGATAGGATAGCACTTGGCATGATTCCAAACTACTCTAGGTTCAATTATAAGGTTTGATTCAACCCCAAAGCCCGACTGTCATTGTTTTACCATCCTGGTCTCTGGTCGCCACATAGAGATGTCGACCTTACTTCATCTGAAACATGAGCCAACACTTGATTCCCTACAAGCCAACTCCAAAATCATCAAGGCAACATACAAACCTCTCATTCCACCAAGGATTAGGATTTTCCAAGGGTGGACATGAGAGGAAAATGAAAATTATAGAGGAAACCCTAGTTCAGGAGGGTTTCAAACCAGTGCACAAAGATAATTCACTAACTTTCGGTGCAAGGCGCTTCAAACCTAAGGAAAAATGAAAGTGAAACAATACTTCTTACTTTCCAATTGAATACATCCCTTAACTTGACCGTACAGGTTTGTACATGGAGTTGCAATTTGACTGTTGCAAGAAAATCAGTTACTTTTATTGATTCAGAAAACAAAAATTACATCATTGTTCTTTCCACCCACCTGAAAGGGCTATGAAAGCTTTGCCCAACGGTTACAACTGCATTTCAAACCATATGCCCATTGGGGAAGTCATTAAGACTTTACAAACACAAAGTTGCAATGTTGTCAAAAAGTTGTTTGACAACATTTTGTCAACATTTACAAAATTGCACTAAAGGTGCAAACTTATTGCAGAAAGTGAACCTAATGTTCCTAATTGACTTACAACAACCTAAAAATTTTAAATACCCAAATACTAGACTTTAGGGACCCTTTGACCAATGGTTGACCAAGTGGCTTATGAATGCCAAATCTTGGAACCAGGCCTTACAATTGGGTCAAGGGACTAAAATGAAATCCTTAGGACTTAGGCATCCTCAAGACCCCCTAGAAGTCACAAAGAGATGAGGTCTTCATTTTGTTGCAGTGGGTTCACTTGCACCAATTGTTTCCCTCCATTTATGTCCCTTTACACGTACTTTGTTCTTCCAATTTGATTTTTCAACTTTCTCATCATCAAGTGGGTATTTGTAAAATTACCGTCATAATTTCACGTGTTCTTATATTTCTAACCATGTAATGTTTTCTATTTTTGGACAACATAATTAGCATAGTAAACTTTAATTTTCTTTACCAGTTTCTTCGTAGTTCTCAGAGACATGTCTACCATTTTTTTAATAACTTTTGATCTACCTGACCAAATTAAGTTGATTCAAAAAAAATTGGTGTTCTATACTTGATTATAAACACTTTTAAGAAAAAATTGCATTTTCCATTATTTTGATACAAGTTATGCCCAACGCACGAGAAGACACCTGATTTTCAGGATGTGGCCACTTTAAAAAATCATTAAGAAAATATACTCAACATAAAATTACAAAAACATACACAACTTATATCTCTCACTCTTAACTATCATTGTACTGAAGGGTTTTTCAAAATACCAAATCTAACTATATCTTTTGTGATACGTACAACAGACACTATGTTATATTTTCTAAAAAAATTAGGAACAATTTTTCATGCGAAGCAAGTTTGACCCTCTTAATCTTATCTATTTTTAAAAGAATTTATAGTTTAGAAACTAGATTCAGATTACTACAATTCTTAATCTTTGTACATCTCCTAATTTTAAGTGCATTACTCTCAAATTTCTATTCAAATTTTAGGTTTACCTGATTTCAGAAAAAAAAAAAAAAAGTGGCCTCTTATACCCCCTTTTTGCACACTATCTTGATGTACTTATTACCCCAAATGCTTACTTGAATATAGATATATCCAATATCCATAAGCATGTTTTCCAGAATGTAAACCCATATCTATAATGGTGGAACAATGCAGACCAAAACATGAAGAGAAGAATCACATAATTGCCAAAGAAAACATAACATAAATCAACGAAATTATGTTGACATCAATGGTAACCAGTATAGCCTATACACAACATTATCCTTCTCATATCATCAACAAAATTATCAATGACGAAACTGCAACTATCTCCCCTTTTTCATTGATGGAAACATGCCAAAATAGTTACTCTACTCAAAAGAATTTTCCAAAGTCATTCTCCTTCAAAAGTACTCTCCCCCAAAACAAAAAACTACTTTTCCAAAAATTATTTTCCTTCCAAGACTACTCTCCAAAATTGTTCTCCTTTCAAGACTACTCTCTCCCTTTGCCATCAAGGATAAAGGGTATCAAAAAGATGCCTTCACATAGCTCCCCCTATCACTAACAATCCTATACAGAAGAAAGAGAAATTAAAAAAAAGGACTCGGTTCCCTTTTTGAGGGAATATCTCTTTGTATTTTTCCTTAAGTTTTGGAAGAAAAGAATGTTAGAAATATATGATTGGTTGTCTGTTGTCATTGATGTCAAATATAGTGTTCTAGAGGAGTTTGATTTTATGTTCGCTCAAGCTTTGTGGTTTGAAAGTTTACTATTCTTGGAGATGTGGGTTTGCGTACTACACCTTGGAAATTTTTTATTCTTTGAGATGTGGGTTTGTGTACTCAACCTACAGTGAAGTGGAAGACAAGTATGTATTTAGTGCAATACTACAGTACAGTGGAAGACATGTATGTATCATGTATGGTTTGAAAATAGTGGAAGACATGTATCATGTATGGTTTCAGAATAGTGGAAGACAGGTATGTCATCATGTGAAGATAGTGTTTTACAGTGCCTCTGTGTTATACTCTTATATCCAGAAGTCTGTTTGGTCCAAATGTCTATAATTCAAGTGCAGTGGTATTGTGTTGTAGAGCATATAGTAGTTTTACATTTGTAGTTATTTGTACTTGTATAGTCGGAAAATGGAAGCACTTCCATTTTAGACTTGTTTAGCCTTCCGGGTAAGTGGTTTGGAGTCATGACAAGCGCCTTGACTGGGTTCCTGATCTTGACATGGCTTCCCCCCCTGTTCTGCCTTTCTGTCCACCAATTTCTGACCTGATTTCTGCATTCTGGGATACAGACCTGTGTTTCTGGGATTTAGGGACAGGGTCAACCTCGGCCCTGACCTAGGATAGGGTTAACCTCGACCCTGTCCCAGGGTCCAAATCCCAGGAACTTTCAGTTTCTGGATGTCGATCTTCACAAAAAGTCTATTCCCGCTTCCGAGTCGGTTGTTTCGGGTTCTGAATTGGTTGATTCCTAAATTATATTTAATATAGGTCCTCTCCTAGGGTTAAAGGCTTAAATGGTGATTTAATTATCCTATGTAGGCCTCCTTAGAAGATTGTGCCCTAGTTTCATATAAAAGGGAGCTTTCTCCTCTCATTTTCTCTAAGCATCATTACGCAATTGAGAAGCATTTTCAAGTGCAATTCAAGCAAGCTAAGGAGAAAGATTTCAAGCAAGCATCCATCCATTCTCAATCATTCAAGAATCCATTTTCATGAAGGAGATCCATTGGAGGCCATTGAAGGATTCAAGATGCATAGTGCCCTTTTGGTGATCACTCCATCCACCTTCTTCCAAGCCTCTTCCAAATTCAAGAACCCATTCAAGACTTGGTGTTGGAGATCTACAAGCGATTGATTGAAGACACCCTACATGATACATTCTACATTCTAGATCCATTTGAT
>MU223824.1:183604-196430 GCA_018584345.1 Thuja plicata | reverse complement strand
TTTGTGCATTTGAGGTTGAAAGGAACATCTTATCTTCCCCACACATCACACAAACATCCACTTATTTCAAATGTGACATCTTTTCATATGTTACATTTTAGTAACATTTTCTATTTTATATGTTACAGTACTTTCTAGAGTGTTTTTTGTAGGATTTGAGAAAGACAAATCCACAGAACCCGAATACACCTACATGCAAATAACCTGTTACAAGAGAGAAGCTGAAAGAATGAAAAAGAAGAACTCGGAGATACTTGAAAAGAGAGAGTAAAAATATATTCCAAGTTATATGAAAAAATAATTACAAGGTTCAACCTATAAAGGTGAACAAAACCCTAAAAACTAAAAAAGCTAGGTTGCACATTAATAATTAATAAAAGATTTAATTATTAATGCACCTAAGAGAAATCTTAAGCACTAAAGAGTAATAAAACAATTTGACTAATTAAATCAACATGATTTAATTAATAAGTGATTACTCTAACACCCCCCCCCCTTAAGCTAAGCGTTGGGGGTAAGCTTACCTAGCACAACTATGAAAGCGGGAAATGGGTCCCGGGCAACAAGGCCTGATTAGGTACCCAATACAAGGAAATCTCTGTAAATCAGAGACAAAAGGAGAAAACTTAGTGGGAAAAACCCCTCTCCAAAAAAAGATAGAAAAAGCAGAAAAGAAATGGCTTACGAGACTCTCTCAAGACCATAAGTACAACCAGCCCCCATGAGAGAGGGATGAGACACCAAGGCCCCCCAAAAAGATAGAACCCAATGGAACTCCAATGCGAAAGAAATCAAGGCACGGAACAAGGAGGAAACCCCTGAATGAGAGGTGAAGCTAGAAGGCCTAACTAATGCTCAAAGGAGAATGCATGAGACTCCTATAGTGGAGTCTCCAATGAAGGTGGGCCAATAGATGGGCTAAATTTGTCATCTGGGAGGAGATGAATGTCCTCGGATATGCCCTCAATAATAGGAGTAGGTGGCTTGATGCAGGGAGAAACCATGATAGGTACTGCTAAAGAGGAATAATGTTGAACATATGCAAATTGAACACGAGGAGGAGGTGTAGAGGCCACAACAATGAGCTCAAGAACAACACATAAGTTTAGGTGACCTAACTTCTCCCCAATAGGCACTCGTGAAGTAGGAGAGATATTCTCCGACAATGGAGATGGAGGACCAAACTGAGAGGAGTACAAGCGGGTAACATGATCAACTGTCCCTGTGGCAATAATATTGTCTGTCGCACTATCACTGATGTGCACAGAATTTGTTGTGAACTCAACTGTCTTCCCTTTCCCACTGTGAGTAATCTGATAAATAGAGAGAAGGTTAGAGGACAAGGATGAAACACATAGTACATCATAGAATGTACCATCATCAATGTCAATAGAACCCTTCCCACAGACAATCATAATAGTGTTATTCCTCATCAGAATGTGTGGGGTAGGTGAGGCCTCAGAAGATGAGAATAAACCCCAAGAAGATGCCATATGGTGTGAAGGACCTGAATCCAGTAGCCATCTAGAAGAGGGAGCAATAGAAGATGCACATAATGCATGACCCTTTCCATTCTCTGACCCATCTACCTAAGAAGGTGATGAAGAACACCAGTGAGAAGAGGAAGAAGGAATATCAATCTTTCTCTTGTGAAGAAGAGCTGTCAAATCAAAAATCTGTTGGGTATATCCATCTACCTTCTTCTGAAATCACTGAGACTCATCATGATTGGTCTTATTACAATAAGAACACTTAGGTTTTTTGGTCTTTGATTTCCCCTTGTGTGGAGGAGGTGGGCCAGAGGAATGCTGAAAAGGAGAATCCTTCCAAAACTTTGTGGTTGGCGATACCTTTTTTTGCACCAATTTCTGTGAGGATGGATGAGCAACCAAAGCATGGCTCATCGAGCCAGAAGTATCATCCAATTGTTGAAGCTTTGACTGCTCTCAAGTCAACTGATCACAGAAGGCCGCAAAGGAAGGCATAATGTGCCAGGACCCAAAGCATCCATAGTGGAATAGAAAGTGGAGGAGAATATCTGAAACTGTCCCCGAAGCTTTGAGAGTATCAGGAAGATACACTCATTATCTGATTTGGTCTTCCCACATCCATGTAAAAGGATCGGAGAGCATTGAACATCATTAAGAAGTCCTCAATGGTGAAAAAATTGTAAGGAGACAATGATGTCAACTCGGCATCAAGTTGTAGTGCCTGAAACTCATTCACTATACCAAACAATTCTGCAAACTTTCCCCAGATGGCCTGAGGAGTGTGCAAATTCTCCAAATGAAACAGGAGACTGTCAGAGATATTCAATGCAATTAAGCCCATGACTTCATCCATCTTGTTCCTATGCTGAATAATCTCAAACGGACACTACAAAATAGGTTGGTTCTCATCCAGACAGGACCACAGGCCCTGTGACATGAGCAATCTGGTCATGTGCGCTTTCCAGGTATGGTAGTTATGCGGCGTCAACCGGTCAACGAAGGGGTTCGACATTGAGAGAAAGAAGATGGAAGCAGAAGGGTCTTTCTGAAGTAAATGAAAGAAAGGAAAATGCACCCCACCCNCCCCCCCCCCCCCCCCCCCCCCTTCCACCTAAAAAAAAATGTAGTAAACTATCCCCCGTACACCAAAAGATAACTTAGAGAACACAAAAAACAAGAAGAAAACCTGGTGACCTGATGCAGTGAGGAGAGAAATAGAAGCCGCTACTTTGACACTGAAAACAGGAACTAAAATGGTCAAATTTGTAGACAAAACGCACATGGTGGTCTTCGGCTCAGAAAAATATTTCCAGTGATATCTTGTTTTCTGAAAAATTATATCGTATGCTCAAGTTATGGTCAAAACACCAACAGGACCTCTGAAAACAAGCTCTCTGGAAAACACCAGTCACTGCAAACAAATTGATGTTCAAATGAATGTCGCCAGGCACGGCGAAAAATTTGACGACCGTATGACTGTCACCAGGTCATCGCTGACGTTATCACTGGAAAAAAATCTGGTGGCCAGAAAATTTTGAAAATGACCAGAAAAATGCTGACCCTACCGAAAAATGATGACATCACTTGCTGGAGAGTGACATCAGCAACAGTCACCGCAGGCTGGCGGCGCTCCGGCGGCGGAGGTGGCACTGCGCCCGGCAGAGGTGGCTCCCCGGCGGCGCGTTAGTGGCAGTCGGGCAGTGTTGCGACTGTGGCGGCTCCCGGGCTGGTATTCGGTGGAGGCCGGGCGTGGGCGGCGTGCTGGCTATGCGATGACAGGGCACTGGCGGCGTGTTCTGTCAGCGCCTAAAAAATACTAAAAAAAGTATTTTTTTTAATTTTTTTGCCTTGAAAATTGTGTCGTACGGCCTGGGAGAGAATTTTTTCTAGAGGTCACTGTAGCCAAAATGGGCAAACTTTAAATGAAAATGTAATCTCTCAGGCCTTCTCAGTGCGATGGTGAGGTCTGTTTGCGCTCAAAATGCACCAAAAAAAATTCTCCTCTTGCAGATTGAAGAGAAAATCTCAAAAAAGTTATGGTTTTTGCCCTCGAATCACTGCTTCAAAAACACCAGACCAGGAAACAACAGTACGGCTCTGATACCATTTATGATTTGATAACTTGACAAATCCACAAAACATGAATACACCTGCATGCAAATAACCTGTTACGGGAGAGAAGCTGAAATGATGGAAAAGCAAAACTCAGAGATACTCGAAAAGAGAGCAAAAATATATTCCCAGTTATATGAAAAAAGAATTACAAGGTGCAACCTATAAAGGTGAACAAAACCCTAAAAACTAAAAAAGCTAGGTTGCACATTAATAATTAATAAAAGAATTAATTATTAATGCACCTAAGAGAAAGCATAAGCACTAAAGAGTAATAAAACAACTTACCTAATTAAATCAACATGATTTAATTAATAAGTGATTACTCTAACATTTTTAATTTGGAAATCAAGGTTGAACATGTGCTACTACTCATACAGATGGATTCATGTTTGTGTCTTGGTTGTGGCATTCTCTAGTGATCGAGAATGTATTTCTAGTGTTTCAAAGACTATGTCATACAGTGTTGTAGCTCTTTTCAGTTGGTACTCTGATCTGAAAAATTTGTTGTGTCAAATTTTGATGTGGCATGTTGTTGACATGGCTTATGATGTGGCATGTTGACATGGTTTCTAATGTGGTGTGTGGATCTCTCCATAGCATGTGGATGTCTAGTTATAGTTGACAAGTTGGTAGTTTTCTTTTACATGTTTGAATTATCGTTGGTAGTTGTTCTAGCTGTTGCAGATCTGGCATTGGGAAATGTGTGACATGTTCTTGATCCTTCTTTCTCGTGGGAGGGATCATGATTTTAGATTTACGTCTGGGTGTTATATTTATCGGTTTTTGAAGTGTAAAATTTAGGTTCGGGTAGATTATACTTAATGCTTATCTCTTATCCAGATAGGTGCATGCTATATGGGACATATGTATTTAATGTTTATCTCTTACTCGTTTGAGTCCTCGGTTTGGATTCTTTTGGCATAGGACTTATTTCTATTTTTCCTTAGACTACAGGAAACTTATTTGTAATATATTTTGGCTTGGACGACCTTGTTGTATTCTCCAATGATGTATCATATATATAAGGATTTTTGGTGCTTTGGAAACATATAAGTGTAAGGTGTGATACAAGTGAAAAGTGTGAACCAGTTAAGTTCAACAATCAGCAAAGCAGATTTTAGTGACAATGGCACAGAACAAAAGTAGTAACAAATTGCTTCTAAGGTGGACAGTGTTTTGCAAATCAACTATTTTATCAGGAGAATCTATCTTTGTCTACTTTGGAGAGTTCTATGTATTTTAATGTAGTGATTCTTGGGTACACAAGTTTTTTGTTGTATCTTTCTACTTTGGCAATGAGTTTCTATATGCAAGTCCAGAGAAGTGAGCTCCTATTTGTATTGTAAGGCAGTGAGCCCTCTTATCTATATTCATTGTTGTATTGGCAGTGAGGCTCTGGTTGCTAGTTCGAAGCAGTGAGCTCCTAATCTTTTGTAATTAGATTATATACTCAGACTCAGTTCATCTTTGTCATCATCATCCAGTAGCTGATAAAATGTTCCATTTTTAATTTAATTATCTCTTTGACTGTCCAAAACTATTTGATGAATTAATCTCTCTATTTCTACACTAGAGATAGTCCCAACTGCAACAAATTAATCTTTCTTCTTTCATCACCATCTTTGTATTTGGATATATCAAATGATTGAGCATATTTGTTCAGTTCTTACTCAATAGAATCAATTTTTTCTTTGTGATTCTTAGTAGTAGCAGGCCACATGAGACAATACTTGTAGATCCGAGCAACATCACTAACACATTTCCTCATGTCTTTTATGCATTCAGACAGTTTTTCTATGCAGCTTCACACTTCGTGTTCATAGCTCTATGTAGTTCATCTTCAAAATTAGGTTCTTCCTTTACAGTAGCTTTCATAGCCAGATGTTCATTCAGAAGTTCAACTAAAACATCAGGGAGAAAATCTTCAACAGCACTGGGAAAAAGGTTTTTCCAAAGAAAATAAATAACCAATGTTTCTTTGAATCTTTCCTTGGCATAATATGGTCGCGATAGCCATACATCTCCTATTATTTTTATATCATTAGGTTGCTCAATCATCTTCAATACCTTGACAGTTTCAAATGGATCATCATCAGAGGAGCCAGAGTGTTCATTGGGTCTATCTTCTTGTGCAATAATTATCTTCTTCTATTTAACATCAACTTCAATAGGTCCAGCATCATCAATGTTAATTATTTTAGTCTTTTCCTTTCTACTATTTGTCTTCTTCTTTGAAACTAGAGAGGGGAACTTGGAATATTTCTTGTGTCTTTTTCTTGCAAAGGTAGATCCTTCCAAAGTAATATGTCTTGTATCATCTAGTCTGGCGATTTCTTCATGAGTACCAAACTTGTCTTTGGTAAAGTCTACCTAATATTTGAGAAGCTTTTCTACAAACAACATACATTCCTCTACACTGATTTTGTATCCAAGACTTGTCAACTGAACCTTTCAGGGCATAATTGCTTCCATGAAATAGTTGTCGGTATCAATCAAGATGGTAATGTTATCTATATACATCTTAACACAATTCTCTGGGATCCTAAACCTTGAAGTCATGTTCTTCTTGATCTCATATAAATATTCTTTGCAAGTTCTATCATTTCTATTCAATTCATCCAAGTGTCTTTTGATATGTTTTCCTATAGGCAAGTCTTCATCACATACAACATTCTCCTTTAAAGGTAGAAAATTGATGAAGTAGAATACAAGGCAAACAACAAGTGATCCAAAGTTAATTCATGTCCATTTTTTTTATATGGGTAATGGGTCGAAGCTGAGATTTAATTATTATTATTTGTTAAGATTAAGTAGATTCGAACCCAAGACCTCCCAAATTAGAGGCTCATAACTTTACCGTTGTGTTGTAGGTTGTTGCCTCATGTCCTTCATTTTTTGTTAGCATAAGATTGTTCAATATTTTGTCTTAACAATTCACATAAGCCATAGTCCTTCCTTTCCTTAGTCATTTGATAAGCAACATAAACAAAAATAGCAAATGTGGAACCTTCTTTGTTCTTAAAGTAAATCTTATAGGTAATACCCATAGCAACATGTTTTACTAGAGGATCAGTTATTGTGTCAATCTGTAAACCTCTCTGATCTGAAATTACACCTTTTAAGCTTTCAACTTCCTTGTTTCTTGCAGATTTCATCACGGGTACAATTCCATTCGAATATAGTCCAATAATAGGCTTTAGAGCTTCCTTTGTAATCTGATACAGTCGATCCAACAAGATGCGGTGACCACAAATTTTGCTTACGACAATTTTTACCAATTCTTCATTAACAATTATAGGGAATTCACTCCAAATGTCCAAACCCTTGTGCCCTAATTCAATGATTAACTGGGAACTTTCTCTCGAGAGGGAATCTTTAAAATTCGTTATCTTTGCATTGTCAAATTGTTTAATTTGCACATCAACAAACTTATAGATATCTTCCAGACACACTACTCTAGCTAGTAGTAATAAAAATGCACCAACAGAATCATTTCTTATTGGCTCTTTCATAAATTTATTAAATTTTGGTTGAGGTTCATATTCACAACATACAAACTTGCTAGAATCTATGATATAGAAATTTGTAAATACCTTAATTTAGCTATTGAGAATCTCTGCTTACTTTTGTACTTATTCACATTCCTCAAATTTACCAAATTCTTAGATAACAAAAATGAACATCAAAATTTGTATATACGCTATCAAAAAAAACTATGGTTTTACTGCTAAAACCATCATGTCACCCAAAAAGTTGCTAAAAACCTTTATATTTGTGAGTACAGCCAGTTTTTGAAACTTTGCAATCTTCTTCCTAATAATAATTTCTTCCACAATCTTCTCCAAAAGAACAACTCCAACATCTTGCATATCACATCTTGATGTTGTGACAACAACAACAATATCTTTAGCAAGGGAATAAGTTTTTTGTTTCAGCTCTCCTAAGCTAAAGCATTCAAACTAGTTTTCTGAAGAGATCTCGGAATGAAAGTCAGGTGCAACATCATCCTTTTCCACATACACTTATTTGTTCTTCCAAATTATTTTCACTTCATTCCTTATTTCTTCCACATCAATACTCTTTACAGGTTCATTATTTCTTACCAAATTCTCCTCCTATAGATTCATGCTTCTGCAAAATTTAGCAATATGTTCAATCTTGTTGCAATTGTAGCATTTGATATTTCTTTGTCTTGTATTTCTTTCATTCATTCTAGATGTGCATCGATTAGCTTTGTGTCCAAAGCCATTGCAAATATGATAGTAACAGTGGAAATATCTATTTCTTCTATTATCATAACCATTCAAGAACTAATTTATGCATTGACTAGCTTTGTGACTGAATCTTTTGCAAGTAAAGAACTAAACATTTTAATTCATTTTTCTTCTACATTCTATAGCCTTATGTCAAAATCTATTGCAAGAAAAACAATAACCATTAAAAGAAGGGTATCTTTGTGCATTAGGTTGCCTAATCGATGGTTTCTTTATTGAACTTCTTTGATTCTGAAGCTGCTTCCATTTATTCATCTCATTAGCCGACTAATAATTTTCTATCTTTTTCGTAGGACTAGCTTTTCCTTTGTCTTTGGTTCTTTTATTTGAGAATTCACCTATTTCAAACCCTAATCCACCTTTGTAATTCAGAGTTTTATGCTTAGTCATTATCTCATCAAACTTAACAATACTTTCATTGAATTTGTCTTCCAGATTCTTTGTTCTTTCCAGATCATCTCAAATTCACTACCTCTTGTTCCAGTTTATTGCATTCCCCTATATTATCATTAATTATGTCATTCAGACTTTCCTAAGTCTTTTTTGTCTTCCTCATCTTGTACCTTCATATCAACAATTAGTTCATTTTCTTCTTCTAATTCTTCAGAGACCTTCTTATATCTCTCTAAATTTATTGATCTGTTATTTTAGCTTTCTAATGCATTCATTTACTTCCTATATATTTTCCTTCGAATCTTCATTTTCACATTCAACATTTTCAAGATCTTCAAGAGCGGTCTACGGTTCTCCATCTATATAAATTTCTTCAACATCTTTTTTAGAAGTCATATATTCAGCCTCTAACATCATCCTAAAACAATTAAGCTAAAAACAAGAAACCAAGCTCTGACACCAATTGTTGAATCGCTGGAATACTGAGGGGGGTTGAATTAATATTTCCTAAAATATCATAAAATAAAATAAAAATTCACATCCATATTAATTTTACTTAATTGCATCTGAAGGAAAGAGGTAATCAAGAAAGAAAATGAAGTAAAAACATCATTTACAACAACATACACGAGAAGACACCAGATTTTTATCGTGGAAACTTGTTAGGGGGAAACCATGGAGAGGGTTAACTCTTAATATAGTATAACTAGTTATAATATATTACAAAATTGCTTTTTGAAAGGCTCACTACCCAATACGGCTCACTTTCAGAGGGCTCACTTCCCAAGAGAAATAAGTTAACAAAATGATTAGTTATAATTGCATCTTGAACATATGCATGAATTCATTTCCTTTTAAACTCGGTAAACTAACTTTGCACACTTCATTTGCACATTACATTAGATCTCAGTCGCAATTACATATAACAAGTTTTATATTTATATCTTCATTGTCATTATCAAAAAGTGACATTTCATATGTGTGTGTACCACTCTAATGAAACTTGAAGTTGGGTAAACATGTTTCACTCAATAAGTCGGGTCCCAAAATACTTAACATGATTCCTCTAAAATACTTCATATGCTTCCTCAAATAAGTCAGCCAAAATATAATGAAAGTTAGTGCCAATTGGAAATCACATGTTACAAGCAATGCCTAATCTTACCCCAAAATCGCAGGACCAAAAATGAACATATGATGAATTACGGATATTCTAATATATTGTTATGTTATGAAGGAACTAGGGCAATTGACAGACCGAACTTCCAAACCATATATCTCCCATTTTGTAGATCCATATCACATACTAACTTGAATATAGGTACATCTAGTATCCATAAGCATGTTGTCCAAACTACAAACCCATATCCATAATGGTGGAATAATGTAGACCTAAACATGAAGATTAGAATCACAAAATTGTCAAAGCAAACACAACATAAGTCAACAAAAGTTGTTAGAATAACTGAGAGGGGGGGTGAATCAATGGCCTCGAAAATTAATTCAATTAATCAACCCAAAACTTTATACCACAAATATAAACCTCTAGTTATCTTCAGTCCTACAAGATGTATGCCTTGTGTGAAACTAACATGTATATACTGTTCGGTGCTTATACTTTTTATTCTTTCCTTAAGCTTTACCGAATAGCAGACTATCTTATCTTAACCTTTACCGAAATACAGTAAATGACTTAGTGTTCACCGATCAATCCTCTTTTAGTAATGTGTAAAGAAAAACATCAAAGCAATGAACCATATACACATTTGACACATGGATTTTTAACGTGGAAACCCTGTTAGGGGAAAAACCACTTGGGACCAGTAACCCAAAATTTTCACTCTTCTGAAGTGAGCTCGGTGAAGAGCCAACCCTGTTAAAGGTTACAAACACACTGTTATGTGCAACCTTGTTAGAGGATTTAAAACTAATAGTTTGTCACTTGATATCTAGGATTCACTATGCTATCTTCATGAGAAACCTTTTGATACTCCTTGGGATGGATCTCAATATATAAATGATGGTTAGATCATAATCTGTTAAGAGATTTTCTGAATCAATGGTTAAACTGAAAACAATATATGATTTGTTCATAAATACAACTTAATCTTGCAGATGTTCAGATCTATTGTAAGCTCATAATACCTCTTCTGATCAATGTTATATTTTGTTCCTTTGCTCCACTTCTTTATGCTCGGTAAATGTTGTTGCTTCTCTGTTGCTCGATGTCTGCAGAAATATTAGCTCTGTTCTTCAGCTTGTATGATCAGATCTGTATGAGGACTTCTATCTTCACTAGAATTCTCTTCAGCATTCCTCTATTTTCATAATGATTATCTTGTCTCTTTTATAGACATGATTTCATCGTTTCTAAGTCCTTGTCTTTCTTGTTCATGACGTGATCCACAAATCTCACCATTCTTGCTTTAAAGCTTGCTTTAGTTTTATCCTGTAGATTTCTTCTTGACAACTGGAATAAAACTAGTTTTAAATCTCTAGCTTATCTTTAGCTTTTAACTGGTCGATAAAAATAATGTAATCAAACAGTTAACTCTATATTTAGCTTCTGACAGCTAAGTCTTTTGTCGTTTCTGAACTTCAGTTCTAATCGGTGTTTAGCTCCTTGTTTGCTCAGTCTTGACTTCAGTTGTCCTCGGGCATCTCTATCCGTCGGGGTTGTCTGTCCATCGGGCAACACTGTGACCTTTAGTTCTGCTTGGGTATCACTTTTGGTTTTGCTCGGTAATGCTTACTCGGGTATCTTGCTCGGTTTACATTGTGACTCTTCTTAGGGTTCTCTATCTGTCGGTGTGCACTGTCCGTCGATGTTTGTTGTCACTTGGTCTATACCAAACTTTTATGCATTACTGATAACATAACCTTTATCTCTTTGGATCTTTGAACTCTTTGACAATATATATGGGTAAGTGCACAAAGATGGGGGACCAAAACAGGGGTATAAGATGTCACTTTTTTCTGAAATCAGAAAAATTTGAACTTCAACAAGAAATTGATGATAGTTACACTCAAAATTTCAAAATGTGACAAAAACAAGAGTTGTTCTACTCTGAATCTACTTTCTAAACTACTAATTTATTTTAGAAATGGTGGAGATTAAGGCCCTCAAAAAGGGGGGCACAGAAAGTGGTCCTGTTTTTTGTGAAAAAACATAACATAGCGTCTGGTGTGCTCCCCCTAAAATGTTAAGTTTTTTATTAAAAAAATTTAATCGCTCCGGTGAGAAATTAGCTAACACCACCTAGTTTATCCCGGATTTTTCTACTAATTTTTTGATGAAAGTATGATTTTTTGCGATTTTCCAAAGTGGACACATCCTGAAAACGTTAAATTTATGTGTGCTCCCCCTAGAAATCATTGAAAACTAATCAAAAAATAAAACTTGTTTTTTTAAAGTGTGTAGAATGGAGTCTAGTTTCTAAAAATGTAATTTGTTTCAAAATTCGATGAACGAGCCAAAATATAAGCTCAAATGAATACACGTTGGTTTTTGACAAAAATCGGACATACTTACAAAAGAAATTAGAGATGAAAAGCTTGACATAATGAGAATTCAAAATAAATTATATGGTTAGATAGCTAACAGAGAGATCTACAATATCATCTTGTCTGATTTTGTCGTTATTGAACCACGCACAAACCTGACAAGGAGCACACAAGAAAAAATGTTTATTTTTTGAAGGTTTGCTGAAAAATACATCTCAGACCTGTTTGAATCCTCCAAGCCTTTGGGTTGGATCTCCAAAGAAAATCTAAGCCTTAGGCTTGGTAAATTTCAATGTAGTTAAAAACACGCACGCGCTAAAGCGCACTAGCGCTATTTGAATTTATGTCTGGTGTGCTCCCCCTAAAATGTTAACTTTTTTATTAAAAAAATTTAATCGCTCCGATGAGAAATTAGCTAACACCACCTAGTTTATCCCGGATTTTTCTACTAATTTTTTGATGAAAGTATGATTTTTTGCGATTTTCCAAAATGGACACATCCTGAAAATGTGAAATTTCTGTGTGCTCCCCCTAGAAATCATTGAAAACTAATCAAAAATTAAAACTTGTTTTTTTAAAGTGTGTAGAATGGAGTCTAGTTTTTGAAACTGTAATTTGTTTCAAAATTCGATAAACGAGCCAAAATCTAAGCCCAAATGAATACACATTGGTTTTTGACAAAAATCGGACATACTTACAAAAGAAATTAGAGATGAAAAGCTTAACATAATGAAAATTCGAAATAAATTATATGGTTAGATAGCTAACAGAGAGATCTACAATATCATCTTGTCTGATTTTATCATTATTGAACCACGCACAAACCTGACAGGGAGCACACAAGAAAAAATGTTTATTTTTTGAAGGTTTGCTGGAAAATACGTCTCAAACCTATTTGAATCCTCCAAGCCTTTGGGTTGGATCTCCAAGGAAAATCCAAGCCTTAGGCTTGGTAAATTTCAATGTAGTTAAAAGCACACACGCGCTAGCGCTATTTTAATTTATGGTTTAAATAAGGCGCACGTGCTATAGCGCGTACGCCCTATAGCG
>MU223824.1:164210-177218 GCA_018584345.1 Thuja plicata | reverse complement strand
GATGATTTTGTTGTCCATAGCAATAGCAAAGCGATTTCTCTTTTTAGTTGCAGAGCTCAATGCTCCATGATTCTGTTCTTGATAGTTAGATGCTCCCCTGGAGCCACCATTGTATCACGCACCAGTGCTTGCTCGACTAAATATTAATGAAGAAGGAAGAATTCTTGGCAATGATGTTGTTGGCATTCCTGCTTCTGAGTTAATGGTATTTCGTATTTTAATGTTCTTTATGTCTTTTACTCTGGTATGTTAAAGTAGATTAACGACCTCTTTATTCCCGCTACTGATAAAATGCTAGCTGATGGTTATGTGTTTCTTCGGTATTTAATGTAGTTTACCAGGGTATTATTGATGTTCCAGACATTTCAACATGACTATAGTTATATGAAATACTTCTAACCCTGCAGGATCTTTTTCGTTTTATTTGCTAAGTATAGAACGCTTGGGAAAACCTTACTTTGATCGAATCTCCGAAGAAGATGAGTTGAAGGAACCAGCTATCCCCCTCGAAAACAGTCACCTCTCCTGACCGAGCCCCGCATCGTCGTGACCCGACACCCAGGTGCTTGAAGGCCCGGAGGATTTATTTCCCCCGGACAACCTTTACAGGCAGAGTTGGCCGATTTCCCCGGAACCCGGTGACAACTTATGACTGTTGGCGGACCCGGTCAGCAAAACCCCGTCAACATGTGATAAGGTGTCCTAAGGGGTTGTAAGGGCTCTAAAAAGTCCCACGGCACATTAAAAACCCTTACAATCCCTAATATTTAGAGAGAGGGGTCCTCGAGGGTCATAAGGGGTTCTAGGACACATTAATGACCTCTTATGACCCCTTATCATACATCTTAGGTGTCTTAAAAGTTTGTAAGGGTCATGAAATGTCCTAGGACACATTAATGGGTATTATGACCCCTTAAGACCCCTTACCATTTATTAATGTATGGTAAGGGGTCCTAGGGGGTTGTAAGGGGTCTAAGGGGTCCTAGGACACATTAATGTGTCCTAAGACCCCTTAACAATCCTACTACCCCTAAGATGTAGAGAGATGGGTCATAAGCGGAACTACGACACATTAATTTGTCCTAGGACCCCTTACCATGCATCTTAGGGGTCTTAAAGGGCCATAAGGGGTCATAAGGTGGTGCAGAGGATAGGGTAGTGGGCTTCTTGACAAAATGGAGGGATTGAACATATAAAGGAAATACAAGGTTCAAAGACACCCTTCCCAAATAACTCAAAAGGAGATTTCAACCCAACACTTTGACTCAAGATTTCTAAAGCCACAAGAGACTAAATTAAACCAAATTCAGAAGGAATCAACTGGCTATGGAGTCAAATTCTATGGGCTATGCACAAAGGACTTGAATTCTGCCAAGAGGCCTAATTGTATTGCATTTAGGACAACAACAACCTTCCAGAGCCCAGAACTCCAAAACCTTTTGAATGACTTGGCAAATAAATTAGGTTTTTGGATACCATTTATCAATTTTTACAACATATATAAAGCAAGAGGTAAGTTGTTTTGGACCATACCCTGTTGTTACAACTTTGGGACCGCAAAAATGCATTAAAATGGACACTTTTACAAAGAAACTATATCATAAACTTAACCAAAAGACTCCAACTCTTGGACAGTGGTTAATTATGTCCTAAAACACTTAAATCTGAAAGGAAATAGTCCCTGACCCTTGGGAACATCAAGAGCACCAAATTAGGCTTCCCAAACCCTCCAAAACTAAGGCTTCTTCAATTTAGACTCTCCAAGCGAAAGCTCAACCAACCAAAAGTTGATTCACCATCCTTTCAACATAAATAAGTGTTGCCCAACATAAAATGTACCCCTCATGAGGCCCAATATGTTGCTGCTATAGCATTCCAAGCATTTTCATGCTTCTTAACCCTGCAACAAACACCAAATGGAGATCTCCTGCAACATCTGATGAACTTTATTGCATATTTAGTGTTAGATATCTATGATACAAATGTGTGATTCATCCCCAAGTTATAGTGATTACAAAAAGGGGATGAATCTCATTCCATGCCTCTAAAACAATGCAAAATTATGCTCTATGAAAGCACAATCTGAGACTTTCAATGCAAAATTAATTTAAATGGATTAAAAACGGATTTACAGAGATTTTACAACACACATTGATGTCTATTCAATGAATTAGACTCATTACAATATTCAGAAATCAATAAATTTGCAAAAACTAACTCTTTGTTGCTTCAAACTTGTGCAATCTGTACAATCTCTATTCCAGGTCGTACTGTGTTCTTCCATGCTCTTTCTAGATCATATACAAATGCCTCCCAACTTATTTAACCAATTCTCATTGGTTATTTGGGATTACAAATGCATTTACATGATTAATTCCATTTTCCCTCCTAAACTAAGTAACCGTTAAGATTCAAATATTTGAATTCTTAACTTACATAATTTCAAAAATTTAAGCATCCTAACTTTTAAAACTTATTAAATCTTATTCCTAGGGTCTATTTGAATCCCTTGGATACTTTCTAAATCCTAATTAGACCCTTTGGGAACTATTGACCCAATTTACAATATTTTTGAAGTCCTAGCCCTCTACCTGGACAAATAGGACTTGACAACATTTCATTGCATTCTTTATTACAAATTGTCATTATTAATTCCAATACACCCCAATCCACATTTAGGGATGATTTTAATCCTTTGTCTTTGACTGGATCCATGGTGACCTTAGGTGACTTCATAGGTGCTCCTGCACCATACACCCCACCTTGGAAAAAGTTCTCGTCCCAATAACTAAGGGATTTGGTCTTTCTTCCACCCATCCTCCTTGAAGGTGGTCTTCCTCTCTGCCCTAGATTAGGCCTCTGATTTGATAACAACTCCCTTCTACTATTCTTCAAACCTGCACTCAAAAGGTTAGAAACAAGGAAAGAAGATTGTTCATTTTGAAATATGTCATCATGCTTGCCAATTTGTTGTTGTGAACAGTGATCTTGTTGCTTCACAAACTGTCCTTGAAACTCCTTTTTAGGATTAGATAGACCCCTCCTTGTGTCCTTCAATGGAACCCCTACAATCTTCTTCATTGCTTGCTCCAAAGGAAACCACATCGTGCCAATAAGGACACCATCTTCATGCCATGTTTGCTGCTTCACAGTCAATGCCTCATGACTGTCCAAAAACTCATCCTTCAAGACCAATAAAGTGGTCTTAGGCTGCTGCTCTGTAGTCGCCATCTTCTCATACTTTGGAATCTGCAAATCAACATATGTTTTTGCACCAAAGACAATGATGCTACCAACTTCTTCTACTTGACTTGGAAGAGGTTTAAGGGTAAATTTTCTTCCCTCCTTGTGCACTACATACTCATTCTTCAAACCATAACGAATGGTCTCTCTTGAAGCTTTCCATGGTCTCCCTAAGATGATGTGGCAACATGTCGTGGGAACTATATCACATAGTACCCTATCAAAATAACCCCCAATTGAAAAATTTATGTATGCTTGCTCCTTTTTCACAATATTTTGATCATTACTGACCCAAGAGGCCCTATATGGTCTACCAATAGGAAATTTAGGTAAGTTTAACTTATTTACCATCTCATAGGACACTAGATGGTCAAATGAACCAGAATCTATGATAACCTTACATATTTTGCCATAGCATTTACAATTTGTTCTAAAGATAGATACCTTGGGTATATTTTGGATAGGTGACCTTCCCATCAAGAGACACTCACCTTCTTCAGGATATGCATAGTCATGGTCTACTTCTTCCTCTTGTTGTTTATTGTCATCTTCTCCTTGGACCAATTGGACCCTCTTGTCATTCTTCTTGGCTTCTCTTTTTAGACACTTGTAGAATGGATGTCCTTCTTCACCACACTTGTAGCACTTTCCAGGGAAGCTCTTTCCTCTACCACTTCTATGTTCTCCTTTCTGATCTGAGACTTTCTCTTTGCCCTTCTCATTTTGTCCTTGGCTTGGATATACCCCATTTCCCTTGTTTTGTTACCTTCTTGAATTGTCTTGCCTCTCTTGCCTTCTTCTAAGCTTGTCCTCAGCTTTCATTGCCAACTTGTAGCAATCTTCAAGAGTCCTTGGTGTGGCCATGCTCATTTCATCCTTGATGTTGTACCTCAACCCTCCAAGATATCTAGCCACCTTATCTTCACATCTTCATCATGAGAGGCTCTGATGTCAATCTTGTGGAATTCCTTTGTATACCTTTGGACATCCATGTCCTTCTGCTTCAACCCTTGAATCGTCTTGAAGAGTTGAACCTTGTAGTCCTCAGGTAGAAACTTCTCTCCCATTTTGGTCATCATTCTAGGCCATGAAGTGATCTTTGGTAGACTTTTCTTCCACCTTTCTGCTTGTAGGCAATCCCACCATAGCAATGCATGAACCTTAAGTCTTGCTTTTTCAATCTTCACTTTATGCTAGTCTTCAATGTCCTCACAGTCAAAGTGGTTCTCAACAGCACTGAACCAATCAAGGAGCATTTCCTCATCCATCTTCCCATCATACATTGGGATCTCTGCTCTGACTTTGGATTCTCCTCCGTTAACTGCCTTCAGGATCTTCACTAGTCTAGCATCCTCAGGATCCAACCTTTCTTCATTAGGTTCTTGTTCTGCTTCACCTTCATCATCACAAGGGTTTGAATCCCTCTTCACAACAAGATTGGTCAATCTTTCAATGACTTCTTCCAATTTTTTGTTCTTTTTTGTCTGCTCCATCACCATCATAGAAAGCTTCATGTTTGTCATCTTTGGAGGCATATTAGGTTCTTCAAAGTCTTCAAACTCTTCTTCAGACATGCACACTTAACCTTCCTCCCAAGTTTTTACTGTTAGAAACACTGAAAAGGGGGGTGAATCAGTGTTTGTCAATTATCTTTCTTTTAGAAACTTGAAACTTAAATCAAATAGATAACAAATTAAGCATAACACAAGATATGATTACGGGGAAACCTTGATCAGAGGAAAACCACGGTGGGAATTAGTACCCACAAATGATTGTACTAGTCTTATGAACTTGTTAGAGTTCCTTTGCCCTGTTAGGAGCAGTCTTTACAATGCAAGTACAATGACCATGTTAGGAGTCTTTAAAAAACCCTATTAAAGGTTATTGGCTCACTGCCCAATAGGATGAAGGCTGCAACCTTCAGGTAATAGATATATACTGTATCAAAAGATGAATTGTTGTAATGACACTGCTGTCTGATCAGTTCCTTTTATGCGCTGATACTTTTATCTCTTGAAGACTTCTACTTCATACTGATTTGCTCATATTGATCTTCTGAATATCTTCTCTGCATATTTTCGACTCTCACACCCAATACAAAATTGCATGTCAAATATATATACATGCCTGAATAGACGCAACCAAAAATAAGACCTTAGTCGGCCCAAAAACAACATACACAACGCTTCCAAACAAATTGGCTTAAGTGTGTTTACATGAGTGTTAAAGACATAATTACAAACATATTACAATAGGAACATGGCCATTATAAAATAAAATATTATGCGCTAATCCAAAATCTGAGGTCGGCTTCATAATTTGTTTTCTGAACTGCTACTGGCACTTGAACTTGTTGTAACTTATCTGTATTGTCATATTGTACCATGCATGTATAGACTAAGCTTAACAACATATCAAAAAGCTTAAGTATGGAGGCGCATAGTCTAACTCGATCGTACGCACGTGTGTTGGTGCTCTAATCAACTGCATATCTCTGATTTGTTTTGTCTTCTATACTTAGCCAATTTTATCTTCGAAGTTTACTTGTCAAAACTTCATATGACTTTGTTGTCGTAATGACAACACAAAATTAGTCATATACACCCTGAGTGTCAACTTGCCAACAATCTCCCCCTTTGTAATTAATGGCAACAAAGGAATGTGGCCAAGTTACTTAAACTTTGACTTAACAACAAAAACTGTAAGTTTACTGTACATCATAACTTTGGCTATATATATTGAACTCCTTTTTATACACTACTCCCCCTTTGACATTAATGACAAAGGTGCCAAAAATGAAAGACCTATGTACTTACTCCGAGTACACATCTGGGTAAGCAATCTGAAGATTCTTGATCTCTTGCTGCCAGAATGTCTTTAGTGCATCAACAGTCTGAAGGTGGGCGCATAATGCATATGTGAGCTTCTCCATTTTTGTCAGATCCATGCAGGGGCCTTGATCATATGTGACAATGGTTGTATCTATCTGTTTGATTTTCTCATTCAATACAGCTAAGGAAGGCGCAAGTGCATTTCTCAGTTGGGTCTGCCTGGTCCTTATCTTGCTGATCTCTATCTTGGCTTTTTCTATATTTTATATCTTCCCTTGATAGATGTTGTTGCAGATGGTGATGTCTTGGGAGGATGTTTCAACTAATTTCCTGATGTTTTCAACCAGGATGTTTGCTTCTTCAATCTTCTTGATGTGTTCAGAAGTGAATTTGCTTATGTCCATACAATTTGCTATCACCTTCCTACCTTTTGCTGCTAACTCTTTCAGAATTATTTGGCCAATCTTCAATGAGTTTAGATCTAGTTGGAAGTTCTTTATTAGTTCATCTAATCTTTCCTTTTTGTACTTCTCCTCTGCAGTTTTAGTAGTTAAATCTACTAAACTTGTGAAGTTTGCTTTGAAGCAAGTCAAGATGTTATCAACATCATCAACTGACTGAATATTTGCCAATTTCTTTTCTGTTGGCACTAGGTTATTCAGAATGTTTACTGACTCCAGAAAGAGGGTTTCTCATAACTTGTTTTTCTTTGGCTTTCTCCATGGCTAATACACTGATTTTAATCAAGCTTCTTCTCCCCATGCATCTAGGTTTGCTGAGTCAGGGGTCAAGCTTGACAACAATGACACTGATGATTTGATAGATGGAGTGAATATAGCATTTTGACTATCATGGCTAATATCCATATATTCATTTTTCACTGGTATCTCCATAGAGGATGGTTCATTAGGTTCATCCTTACTCTCTTTATCTTGACCTGTTCTTTCTCATGTAGGAACTTGTTCTTGTATCAAAGAAGTATTATCAGTGCATACCTTCTCAACTTCTTCAGTGCTTACAAATGCTTCCTCAAACTTATTTAAGTCATTTTCTGAGGCTGACATGGTGATCTCAACATCATTTATCACAATGGTTTCATCTGAATCCTTGACTGTATCAGAGGTTGATGTAACTTTGGGCGCTGAATCCTGTGGACCTGTCATAGGCACATTAAGAATCTCTAGTTCTTTATCTTGTTTGTGGGGGGCTGGAGTCACTTTAGTTGTAGGCGTCGTTGATGGATACATGTGTCTATCCAAAAACACTTGCTCAAATGTTCTTTCAGTCTCTTTTCCAACCAACTCATACTCTTTGTTCATAATGTGAAGAGTTCTTGTTTTGCTTCTTAGATGAGGTTTTACCAAATCTAACAGAATTGCCTTCTCATCATGTGAGCAAATAGGGAGAAGAATGTCTAATGTTTCTTCTCTAATCCTCATATCTTCCTCTATTGCTTGTCTTTTTAATAGGTCTAGTATGTTCCATACTTTGTCTAGAATGACTATCTTGAGTTCCACTACTAACCTTTTAAACTTGATCATATGAGAGATAATCATAGAATGTATTTCTGATTTATCTATGTCTTGGTACTTGTCATAAAAATTTGAAATTGAATCTAGTCTTCCTTCATTAATGATTCTATTCCTTAAGACTGTTAGACTAGGTCTGAAACCTACCTCAGGAGGGGCTTGAGTGTTCTTTACTTTGCTTTGTGTTGTCCTTGAAGATGGGTGACCTGTGGGAACTTGCTTCCTTCTTCTGGTCAGTTTGCTTGGTACCGAAGGTGGAGAGGATTCCAAGTCAATAGTAGTTGAGGGCGCAGATGTACCTTCATCAGACTTCTTCTTCTTCTTCTTCTTCTTGTGGATATCATCTGATTTCTCTATCTTGACTTATGCAGGCGTTTGTTTAATCTCTCTTGCAATCTTAGCTTCCCTAGCTTTATCTAGGTCTTCTTGTGTGACCCCATGAACTTTTAGGATGTTAGAATTAATCCTTGATGCCTTCCTCTTATTATCTGTATTGTATAAGACCGAATCAACTTGATTTGTCTTCTCTCTGTATGTGCCCCATCCAGGCTCTTTTGGATCTTTAGGCGCAAACAAAAGAACTTGTGCATATCCTTCTAAAACATGTTCTTCAACTTCATAACCAAGTGGGTGGATCCATTTGGTTCTTGGGTCAACTGCTTCCATGCAAGTACAGTCAATTTCCACCATGAAGCATATGGTGTCCTTGTACTTTTCAACTATCTTCTCCAGTATTTTAAACCTCTTCTACATTTTGATCCTGAATGTTTTGATCTCCATATCCATAGAGTCCTTTACACTGCTTTCTAATGTAGCCTTTAATGAAATTTGTGACATAGTAGGTTTGCTCCTGTCTAGGTAAAGATTAGAGACTTTACCAACAATGTGGAAGTATAAGTAGATAATCAAAGAGACAAATCTAAATATTTTGCTCCTGTCATGCTTGATAGCTCTAATGTTCTCAATTAGTTGTGCGCGCAATATCTCACAGAGATTATATTGTGTGTTATCTCTTGACATCCTTATTGATGCCAGAACAGTAGCTACGGACACACTATTCAGTCTTCTTACGTGCTAAAACTTGTAACCAAGTATCATGGTGAGGAGTTTGATGTCTTCTTCCATAATGGGATCAACAGTCATCCCGCACCTATCACTTCTAGATAACCAAGCCTACTCAACCTGTTTCTTTACATCCTTTCCAATAGGAAGAACAGGTCCAACCTTGGAGAGTCCAGTCATCTCATGAATGAGGTCAGCAGTAATGCGGACAGGAACTTCACCAATCCAATACAGATCATCATGAATCCTACTGAGTAGAATTTTAACCCATTCTGGTTCATAGAACTCATGCGCATTTGTATACTCAAAAATAGAGTTATCAGTGAGATGTGAGTATTCATCCTTGAGTGAGTACTCTGGTTTCATCATTGATGTCATGAGCGTTGTTATGTTGTCACCAACAGACTCCTTACAGTAAATGTAAGCGCGTATGTCTTCAACATGCACGACTCCTAGCGGAGTCTTGGAGAATGCCCCTTCTACATCATCTAGCACAGACTTGAATGGATGCTTCTTAAACACATATCTATTTTTCTCAGAGATGTCAAACATTGTAGGAGTAGCCATTACTTACTTGTAACTTGCTTAAGTAGGGTTTCACAGAGATTTTGAAACGACGCGTCCGCTAGGGTTCCGTTTCAACTTCGATTCGCCTTGCTAACCAACAAACGGTTATCTTTTAATGCTTTGATGCTAAATTCTCTTGTGCTCTTCGAATGCTTCGATCTCAAATGTAAAAGTGAAGATAAAAGATCTTTCACTAACTTATAAAGAGTTTCTACATTTAATGCTTGATGTCGTAATGCGGTTTACACTGAGAATTTCAATCTTTGTTCTTGTCAAAGTACAAGCTATGTGTCCATGCATACTTCCTTAATTCATCATCAATTACATGAATCCATAGGCGCATACTCAGAGGTGAGTATACCAGCCACGCAAGGGCTTAGAGCTAGAATAGCTCCCCCTAAGACCATGAGGGTCATCTAACCAGAAGTAGAAGTGGCGTCCACTGTGGATGCATCTACTACCTTGTTAACATCATCATCTTTCTTTACTTCAGCCCATATTTTACCTGAATCTTCTGTAGCTTTTACAAACTTGACTTCACCAGATTCTTCAAATAGTGATCCTTTAGGCTTTTCTTGTCTTTGCATTCTGGATCTGCAAAACCTTGAGATATGTCCAGCTTTGTTACATGAGTGACAAATGATTGGAGGTCTACTGATATTATTTACCATGTTGCACTGCTTGGTTGTGTATCCATTGTAATTACATATCTGACATGTAATGTTCTGATAGTTTCTCTGAGGTTTTTTTCTTTGATTGTATTGAGTCATATTTCTTTGGTTCTGTTGTGACTGATTTCTTTGACTTGTTATGCAATGTATAGCCCTGTGACCAAATTTATTACAGGAATAACAATAGCCATTGAAAGGTCTTACCTCTTTACAATCTCTTGCCAGGTGTCCATGTTTGTTACAGGCATAACAAGTTTGGTTAACTAGCTTGTGTTCATCTTTAGGAGGTTCAACTTTACACTCTGCAAGATTCTCAATTTTCTTTTTCAGATCTGTCAAGATCATCAAGGGTTGCTTCAAGATTCTTTTTAGGTGTTTTTCTTCTGCTGAATCCATGATCTCCTCAAGTGGTTAGACTTTCTTTCAGAGGACCAAAGCTCTGATACCAGTGGTTAGAAATACTGAGAGGGGGGGTGAATCAGTGTTTGTCAATTATCTTTCTTTCAGTAACGTGAAACTTAAATCAAATAGATAACAAATGAAGCATAACACAATAACACATAACACAAGATATGATTACGGGGAAACCTTGATCAAAAGAAAATCCCGGTGGGAATTAGTACCCACAAATGATTGTACTAGTCTTATGAACTTGTTAGAGTTCCTTTGCCCTGTTAGGAGCTGTCTTTACAATGCAAGTACAATGACCCTGTTAGAAGTCTTTACAAAACCCTTTTAAAGGTGATTGGCTCACTGCCAGACCTGACTGCCCAATAGGATGAAGGCTACAACCTTCAAGTAATAGATATATACTATATCAAAAGATGAACTGTTGTAATGACATTGTTGTCTAATCAGTTCATTTTATGCACTGATACTTTTAT
The DNA here is from genome assembly GCA_018584345.1 of Thuja plicata. Lineage (NCBI taxonomy): Eukaryota > Viridiplantae > Streptophyta > Pinopsida > Cupressales > Cupressaceae > Thuja > Thuja plicata. Next base: position 166,431 of record MU223824.1, on the reverse strand, counting down.
CTCTTGAAGACTTCTACTTCATACTGATTTGCTCATATTGATCTTCTGAATATCTTCTCTACATATTTTCGACTCACACCCAATACAAAATTGCATGTCAAGTATATATACATGCCTGAATAAACGCGACCAAAAACAAGACCTTAGTCGGCCCAAAAACAACATACACAACGCTTCCAAACAAATTGGCTTAAGTGTGTTTACATGAGTGTTAAAGACATAATTACAAACATATTACAATAGGCACATGGCCATTATAAAATAAAATATTATGCGCTAATCCAAAATCTGAAGTCGGCTTCACACTCTATTTTCTGAACTGCTAGTGGCACTTGAGCTTGTTGTAACTTATATGTATTGTCATACCATACCATGCGTGTATAGACTAAGCTTCATAACATATCAAAAAGCTTAAGTATGGAGGCTCATGACTCGATCATGTACACATGCGTTGGTGCCCTGATCAACTACATATCTCTATTATGTTATGTCTTCTATACTTAGCCAATTTTATCTTCAAAGTTTAGTTGTCAAAACTTCATATGACTTTGTTGCCATAATGACAACACAAAATTAGTCATATACATCCTCAGTGTCAACTTGCCAACACTTACTTGCTCTGATAGCACTTGGTGCAGAGGATAGGGTAGTGGGCTTCTTGACAAAATGGAGGGATTGAACATATAAGGGAAATACAAGGTTCAAAGACACCCTTACCAAATAACTCAAAAGGAGATTTCAACCCAACACTTTGACTCAAGATTTCTAAAGACATAAGAGACTAAATTAAACCAAATTCAGAAGGAATCAACTGGCTATGGAGTCAAATTCTATGGGCAATGCACAAAGGACTTGAATTCTGCCAAGAGGCCTAATTGTATTGCATTTAGGACAGCAGCGACCTTCCAGAGCCCATAACTCCAAAAACTTATGAATGACTTGCCAAATAAATTAGGTTTTTAGATACTCTTTATCAAGTTTTACAACATATATAAAGCAAGAGGTATGTTGTTTTGGACCATACCCTATTGTTACAACTTTGGGACCCCCAAAAATGCATTAAAATGGGCATTTTTACAAAGGAACTATATCATAAACTTAACCAAACGACTCTAACTCTTGGACAATGGTTAATTATGTCCTAAAACACTTAAATCTGAAAGGAATTAGTCTCAGACCCTTGGGAACATCAAAAGCCTCAAATTAGGCTTCCCAAACCCTCCAAAACTAGGGCTTCTTCAATCTGGACTCTCCAAGCGAAATCTCAACTAACCAGAGGTTGATTCACCATCCTTTCAACATAACTAAGTGTTGCCCAACATAAAATGTATCCCTCATGAGGCCCAATATGCTCCTGCTATAGCATTCCAAGCATTTTCATGCTCCTTAACCCTGCAACAAACACCAAATGGAGATCTCCTGCAACATCTGATGAACTTTATTGCATATTTAGTGTTAGATATCTATGATACAAATGTGTGATTCATCCCCAAGTTACAGTGATTACAAAAAGGGGATGAATCTCATTCCATGCCTCTAAAACAATGCAAAACTATGTTCTATAAAAGCACAATCTGAGACTTTCAATGCAAAATTAATTTAAATGGATTGAAAACGGAATTACAGAGATTCTACAACACACATTGATGTCTATTCAATGAATTAGACTCATTACAATACCAGAAATCAATAAATTTGCAAAAACTAACTGTTTATTGCTTCAAACTTGTGTAATCCGTACAATCTCTATTCTAGGTTGTACTGTGTTCTTGCATGCTCTTTCCAAATCATATACAAATGCTTCCCAACTGATTTAACCAATTCCCATTGGTTATTTGGGATTACAAATGCATTTACATGCTTAATTCCATTTTCCCTCCTAAACTAAGTAACTGTTAAGATTCAAATGTTTGAATTCTTAACTTACATAATTTCAAAAAATTAAGCATTCTAACTTATAAAACTTATTAAATCGTATTCCTAGGGTCTATTTGAATCCCTTCGATACTTTCTAAATCCTAATTAGACCCTTTGGGAACTATTGACCCAATTTACAATATTTTTGAAGTCCTAGCCCTCTACCTGGACAAATAAGACTTGACAACATTTCATTGCATTCTTTATTACAAATTGTCATTATTAATTCCAATACACCCCAATCCACATTTAGGGATGATTTTATTCCTTTGTCTTTGACTGGATCCATGGTGACCTTAGGTGA
>MU223824.1:142891-159788 GCA_018584345.1 Thuja plicata | reverse complement strand
ATATACACACATGTATACACATATATACATGTGTGTGTATATACACATGTGTGTGTATACACGTGTGTGTATACACACGTGTGTGTATACACACGTGTGTGTATACATGTGTGTGTATACACACGTGTGTGTATACACATGTGTGTATATACACACACATGTGTGTGTATACACACATGTGTGTGTGTATACACACATATATATACACACATATGTATATATATACATACCCACATTAAAAAAAAAAGATTAAAAAAAGATTTCAAAAAAAAATAAATTTAAAAAAAATTAATAAAAAAAATAAATTTTGAATCCATAAATTTCTTATTCTCGAATAAGAAATGAATTCCAGCTTTTTTTTAGAATTAACTAATGCAAGCATAAGCCCCAAAATGGGGATTAGTTTTTTAATTCCAGAATTCAAAAAATGCACCAAACAAAGAGTTATTTAATTCATGCATTATTGGCTGCCTATTCAAGGTTAATTCCAGGTGCCAAACGGGCCCTAAGTGTCATTGTACAAAATCTCGCGTGCGATCTCTGTTAAGTGCAATCAAGTGTAGTACAAAGATTCATATACTGCTTGCAACTGACCATGCTCTTGTACGCCATTGTCATTCTCTCCTTTCCTATATTTATTCTTAGAATTCTACTCTAAGGCAAAACACTAAGGACTATTAGAACTAGTAGTGAGCTCTGGCATTTAAGATCAGCAAAGTGCATCAAGTGCATCCTTAAGCCAAGAATGGATAACACATTTGGCATAGCCTACAATGCCATGAGGAGTCTTTATAAGAATAGTGTCACAGACTATTTAAGTCAAAAGATGAAGTGTAGCAAGCAATCTCATGTGTCTTGCAGCATAGTGTATCAAACTCTCAACTCATGATGACGTTGTTTTCAAATTGTTCTTCACCATTGCTTCAAGTTATTAGCTTTCCTAATTGGGTAACCATGGAGGAGAGAAGAGTAATTGCCCCACAAAATTTGCCATGGGTCTCTCGAGCATTGCAAAGCATTGATTTAGAATCTACGTACTTTGGGTGTCATGTTTGACTTTCGTAGGGAAGGATGCAAAGAGAAAATGGTAGAATCTTGGTCTATTAAGTCATGTATAATTTACGATGATTTTGCAACTATAAACATGTTTTTATGGCAACGATGAAGACTTCTTCTCAAGCAAAAAGAAGAGAATGATAATGGACTTTTTCTTTAGCTTAGCACTGATAGTTGTCAAGTTTAAGGAGTTTAAACAGTTGGTGTTATGATGGAATTCCTCCTCTCCTTCATCGTGGGTCTTCTCTTCTCTCGGGAGTTATGTTCCTCCTTTAGTTGTTTGTTTGTGTTTTCAAGATTTTTGTTGTCTTCAATCATCTTCCTTTGGGAAGCATGGTATGTAGCTTTGTTGTCAAAGCTTGTTTGCATTTTGTTTAGGTGTGGCGGAAGTATTCCTACCATTTTGTGTATTGTCCTCCAACACTTACAAGCATCTTGTGTTCCAGTACAGCCTGAGTTGGCCTAGTGGTGGAGAACTTGTACTCTTGAAAGAGAGGTCACAAGTTCAAATCCCACTAGGGGGTAGGGTATGTACGCCTCATTTGTAGCACAGTTAGGTGCCTCCTGCAAGGAGACGAGGTAGTCTCATATTGTTGTCACCATATGTAGACCAAAAACCATATGGCTGGTATCATGGACTATAAAAGATCCTTTCTTTCTTTTTTTATAATTGAGTTTCAAGTGAAGCGTTCTCCTTGGCTCTCATCATATTACTATCATATGCATTTTCTACTTTTTACTTCTTTATCGCTATAATATAATACACGCAAATATATATATATATATATGAACAAACAAGGATGCTAAATCTAGAAACATTGAGAGAATGTCACAAATTATATGTTTGTCATGTAGTTAAGGATTGCCTTCATTTATTCAATGCTTGAAAGAAAGTCACACTAGCATGATGGCCTCTAAGGAGCCCACCATTGCAATTCCAACTATAGTTGTGCCTCTCAACAAAAGATTAAATAATGGCACAATCATATTCACACACTAATTTTGTTGTATTTTTATATATATGTTATTATTAAACCTTAATGAAAGAAATCAATGTGTGATATTGCTATCAAGATTCAACTGTGTAGTTTTTTAGTACAACTCATTGACCCATGTTTCATGACTAGTGGTTCACAAGAACCCATCTCTCATGAGAATGCATGGAACACTTAGCACTAATTGCACCAATGAGTCCTAAGTGTTCCATTCATTTTCATGAGAGATCTAGATGCAATGAGTGCTAAGTGTTCCATTCATTCTCATGAGAGATGGATTATTGTGAACCGCTACTCATGAAACATAAGTCAATGAGTTTGACTCAAAAACTATACAATTGAATCCTGATAGCAATATCACAATTTGACTCGCTCTAGAAAATATCTCTTACTTATCAAAAAATTCATGTATCCATTTGCAATTGTTCTTAACAAGTGGTTGATCGTATTTAAATGATTTTTTTCTTCCCATCAATATGTGGGAGGGAAAAAAACTAGCATCGTGGAATAAAGACATTATAATTTTGTATCATTATTTCAAATTGGTTATATTCAACAACTACATGTCCCTATGCCACTGCTTAAGACCATTTTTTGAATATACTTAATCAATATCAATGTCCCCATACAAACTTAAAACTGTGAAAAAATGATATTACAATCTTCCCCTATTTTAATTACTTGGGAAATAGAAAAAAAAAACTACATATTGAAAAAAAACAAAGATCAAGCTCCATAAATTAATTTGCCTCCTTATGCTTCCTCTCTAATATTTTACTTTAAAATTTACTTACTAAAAGTATTTATAATTTATAATACTACAAAAATAAGCAATAAAATATTCATGGTGTCACTAAATTCACAAATTATTAGTATAAAATTGAAGTAACAATTGCTAATTGCTAACCAAAATAAGCTATGCAACAACGTGAGACCAATCCTACGACAGCATTAAAATAGAAAAAAAAATTAATATCTTTCTTTCATTTTAGTAACGGAGAGGACCCAATAATTGAACATGCTCCAATAGTTATTAGTTATTATGACATTGATTTAATGTTCAACATTTTTAATATTAAAATACTAGTCGTCCTGACTTTAAAGGTCATGAATCCCCCATAAATGAATAAAATGCTTAAATTTAAAAACAAAAAATCATATGTTGTCGTATCAGTATACTATTAAAATGTCATTTAATGTGCAATTGTTTGGAACCACTGCGAACATATCTATTTTCTCAGTAGAAATAATAATGATAATATTTATTAATTAATTAAAAATAAAAATAATAAGTATTATTTTCAATTAATTAATATATTTGGTCAAAGGTGCATGTCGCATAGACAAATCAGGTCGATAACGAGAGAGAGGCCGATAAAAATGTTTATCAGTTGACTAACCCACAAATTAACGGACTAACTGGGCAAGAATGGAAGCCCCTCTCAGGTAGAAGATGCTACAAAATTTAGCCGATGTAGCACACATATTGCAAGTCAAATAGGCCGCAACAATGTCTGATAGAAAAAACTGCATATGCACATTCTCTGTTTGCAGACATGGATGTACATCGCAGTTCCAGTTAGTATATGGTGGATAACAAATAGTGAGAGCCTTCTGATCAGGATATAAATCTATTAAAATGACCGAGGTATCATATTGGTTAATCACTTTTATTATCTATTTTAGTTTGGCAAAAGTTGGTAATATCTGCTACCAATACTAAGAGACAGAGTATCGCCTGGTACAGGTGGCCATATATCCAGGCTATATTCTTGGCTTCAAAAAATGTCAGAAAGGTTTCAAGTACATGAGTGAGTAATACATGTTCATTTACTCATTGCTGCCCTGCAATACCCTAATTTGAATGGTAATTATATACTTTAATTATACTCATCAAGGAGCAGTATAATTATTTTTCTTTAATAAACTATTTTTGTTGCTAACAAAGATAGTATTCATTATCACTGACATCAGCTCTGGGAGAAAATTACTTGAGCGTGCATATCTATAACGTGGGTGATTGTCTGGAACGCTGAAAACGTTTTATCGAAAGTATAAAAATTCTTCTTATCTTTTCTACATCATCCTCTTAAATTTTATAAATAATTGATTTGAATCAGAATTTACAATCGTTTGTTTGGATTATTACAAGTTTGTAAACCTCCCATGGGTGGCAAGAATGGTGGAATTCTCTGAATTGGTAACCGTCATTCTGAGTTACAACCTGCTTTTCTGCATCCACGGCTTAATAATTAATCTGAATCAGAGTATGCATTTCTATCGTTTGTTTGGATTATTACCAAGGTTGTGAATCTCCCATGGATAGCACGAGTGGTCTATTGAAAGCGGGCTTAATGCAAGGAGAAAACAATCCAAGGTAAACAAATTTCCTCGTGTTTCTCAAATGAGTTTGACAACACAAAAAATAAAATAACATTGGAGGGATTATCAATCCATGGAGATTGACCTTTAATATGTGACTATACACAGATTCCCAAGATTACTGACAGAGACCATACTAGGTCTGTTTTACTTATGGATTTGCAGTAGAGAGATTTCTAGCTTATACAATGGATGTTAATTATGAAAATACTGTATAATTGGAAACATTGAATGTAAGAGGAAATATAATATTATTTATCCAGAAGAAACTCAAAAAAGCCCACTACTGATACATATTGATACCTTATTTGACTTCCACATAATTTATTAAAATATGAAACCGTTGTGCTCACATTATCCACAAAATAAAATGAAAAAGACAATTTGTTTTTTTTTACAATCCTTGAGACCGTTTGACACCGAAATGGCAAATTAGATGTCAGAGGCCCTGGCTGATACGGTGAGACATGCTTTCCATCCTGTATACTCAATAGTGTTATGAAAATGTCTTGGGGCCTCCAGATTATCGTTCTCAATAAACAAAATGATAATCTTTACATATTTATAACCTAATCATCAAGTCTGAACGGGAAAAAACACTCCTTTGTCCAGGTATTTGATTCTTGCCTTCAGTTCCAAAACATTTACCTTATTAGTTTTAACTTTTGCTAAACAAAAGTTCAATCAAAGGTTCTACACCCTTTGTCACACCAATACAATCTAGGGCTCTGACAGAGTTCCCAAAACCCACACACACAAGACTAATCCTTCCACTAGTCTCAAGTACCCTCTAGGCACTATCAAGCCACAACTAGAACCAGCAATTCGGGGATGGAACAGGGGTTCTACAAAGGTTGTATACTTTGTTTAGATGCTATGAAAGACAAATCCCACACCAATTCACCCTTAAGACACTCTTAAGACATCCAAGTCTACAAAAGGCTACAAGGAACAAAAATGGATTTCAGACAGAAACTTACTAGGAAGTCCACCAAAGTAAGTCTTTGCCACCCTTAGATGTTCCAAACAACTCACTTACAACACCCTCCAAGTTAGGGTCTATGGCCAATCACCCAACTCCTTGAGCACACAAATCTCTCCTAGGCCTAATAAGCAATTAAGTCTCCATTTACAAAGCAAGTGTCTTAAATTGATTTCAATACCCAACCAAAACTATTGGGACATGTGTAGGATCATAAGAAACCTCTAAATCCTTGGTTCAGGTCTTCATTCCACCCCTGGGCCGAGTTGTGGTTCATTTACCAAATTCTGGACAGTCACATTGAGATGCCTGTCCAAGAGGGTTTATGCATTTCTCTCTCCAGCAACATCCTCCCGATCCGAGACCCCAAAAATCTTATAATACATCCTCAATCCTTTCTTTCCACCAAGGCTCAGAATTTTCCCATGGTGGAATCTCTTGGAATGAGGATTTTCCAATCGAAACCCTAGTTAGGGCTTGCCTGCGACCAGTGAACAATCAAAATGCAATAACTTTCGATCCCTTTCACTTCAGGACTTCAAACCACTTGCAAACTTCAGATAAGACTCCAGGCCAACTTTTGGTATCCTTCAGTGGTCCATTTGAATCCGTACAAAGTCAAGAACAGTCGAATTTGCAGAGAAAAAGAGTTAATTTTATTGATCAGAAAGATGAATTTTCACAATAGGTTCACTCCAACCTTGGAGTAAGGTTTTTCAACCTTCTAATACAGGTTTTTCAACCTTCTAATACATTTTCCAATCAGTTCCAACCGACAAAGGTGGTTGTGAACGTTGGATTTCAAAAGTTACAACTTTTTGACAAAAAGTTGCATTATGCATAATGACAACATTGACAACTTTTAACAAATGTCAAATGTGTCAATCCTTGCAAAGTGCTACTCCTAGACTCCACTAAAGACCTTAAAGAGGTTATTTGAACATTTTCAACCTTCTTTAAGTATCCTAAACTACTCTAACCCATCCTACCCAAAATTTGTCCAAAATTGACTAAGGTAGACAACTTAGGTTTATAACAATAACTAGTGTCTCCTTGTCTCACAAGTAGGACTTATTGAAAAAACTTTGGATCCTAGATCCAATCAGTAACCTAACCCTTTGATGTTGTATCCACTGGTGTGCTCTGAATAGATGGATTTGGGGGAGCTCCTGCACCAGTTTTGCTAAACAAAACCACCTTTTCAGCAGTCTCATCTTTACAAACGAGAGGGGCCACAGGAAACTGAAAATATGATGACCTATTGTTGGAAAATTAATTAATTATCTGTCACCACCAACCACTGCCGACCAGCACAGTGAAGCTGGAAACTTCTAGCATTCTCCAGCCGACCATCTAGACTTTTCTCACACTTTCTGGACAGTATGGAAAACATATCTTGTCTTCTATATGTATCGAAAGACCCAGTTTTGCTAACTCTCTCTACCAGCAGAGTCCAGCTCTGTAGAGCTGTAAGGGGCTGTGAAAAACAGCTGATTAATGATGTCTTTGAATGTTAGAGCTGAAGCTCAGTTATCAATAGATGTAAGGGGCTGTGTAATATTTCAGTCTGATTAATATAATTTTCAGTTTGTCCATCTTTCTGCTGCTCTCTTTTTTTTTCAACGTGGTATCAGAGCCCATGGGAGATCTTGGAGACCCAGGGAGTACTGGAGCAATCACAGATCGCAGGATCGCTGAGTGCACAGACCAATGGAAACTGTCCAGAACAAGGGTTTTGCAAAAGAATTCATTTCCAGCCTGTGTAAAGGACGCGGCCCAAGAGAGATCGCTGCCAGTTTAAAAGGGTTGCGAAATAAGTCCAGACCGGCAGCTGAAAAGGCCACCGCCATCGGAGAGAGGTATAGCACAGAATTCATCATTTTTGTTTAAATCTATTTCTGAATTCATCGCTTCCAAAGAAGAACCGTTGTTGTCATAAAGAGGTTGAGTGCATTTATTAGACAATTTGCTGTTAATAAAATTCAGAAGATTGTCGCCCAAATAAAAGGAATTTGTTTGTGTAGTCTGGAGATGAGTTTGTAGGGTTTAAAGAAAGATTGTGGTCTGTCAATTTGTCACAAATCCATTATAAAGTGTGTTCTGGTATAAAAAAAAAAGAAAAAAAGAGAAGTCTGAGATGTGTGTTCTGGTTTTGGTTTAATTGTTTGGGTTGGAGGTGAAAAAAAGTCTTTTCAAAATGTGCCTATGTTATTGGGATACTTTAGTAGAAGGATGCTGTTGAGATACTCCTCATAAAATTGATGTTTTCATTCTATGAAGTGATTGATAGTCTTTGGGAGGCTCTTGACAAAAGGCCAATTTCAAATAGTGTGCAATCACGAAGTTGAAGAATGTATTGTACCTGAGTTATTGTAAGGGTGCATTATCGGTTGTACTAGATACCCCAGAAGTTTTAGGTTTAACTTATTGATGAACCATGTATCCGAAAAGGAGTCCTATAGAACTGGTGAGTACAGCGGCTGAGTACCCATGTATCTTGGTAGATGGATTTCTTTTTATATGGACTCAATAATCAAATTTGATGCAGGTACAAAAGGAGAAAAGTCCAGAGTGATGATAATTTCCCCGTTATGATAGTTTGTGGTCATTAGAACCAATGCATACTTGGTTTGTGGTAATCCTGAAACAATTTGGTGTAAGGTTCGTGATCATCCTTAAACCACTTTCTTATTTCATGTGCGAGGTTTGTGGTGAGCTAAAACCACTTGAGTGCAAAGCTTGTGGTGACTGAAAAAGTACTTCAAATTTGCGTCGGTTAAGGGTAATCCGTGAAAACCCAACTGTGATTGTGATGAGGGGAAACAATGTGAAGAATTTGATAAGTGAATTGTAAATGGGCACCTAACAAGGCTATAAGCTAGGACCCATCTCTCTTAGAATATGGGGAGATATCTAAGACAATTCAATAATTAATTTATGGAGAGATGTTGGAAAATAAATTAATTATCATAGACCGTCCAACACAGACCAACCGCCGACCAAAAACTATCCAAAACTGCTGACCATTTTCAACAACCACATTTAGATTGGAAACTTCCAGCACCATCCATACTTGCTATGTAACTGTGGAGAATTCTAGAGCATTCATGACTAGAGAGTGCTAGAGCATTCTCAGACCTCTATAAATAGAGCCATTACGTAAACAGTTTGGTATCAAATCTTTATCTGATCATTTGTGATCAATAGAGGGTCCTCCATTGGTTTCTCCTCTGTGTGTTTCCTCCCTGTATCTGTTTTTTTTAAAACCTATCAATTTGGTGCTTATTTGCCTATGGTACACGGGGACACATACCCAGGGTTTTCTGCCCGTGTCCCCCTACCGTGGACGTCTCAAGGACATTTCCTCATGACACTCAAACAATACATGCTTTGAGCAATTTACTGGGGTTTCAATAAAGATATATAGACTAACAATTCATAAGAATGCATCCAACACTTCGTAATATAAAGATTGCTGTGATTTGAGGATTCTATAATGTATAAGTCGATATGATGAATGATTCTATAATGTATGTATACTTGTATACAGCCATCCCCTTTGCTATCCTCTGCCATCCTCAAAAATGGCCTCAAAAAATCCTGTCCTCCAAACGCATCCACCGTCCTTGCATCCCGGCAACTTGGTGGAACATAACTTATTTCCCTTTGTTGATAATTGAAGTTCCCATCATTATTGATGGCAAGAAGTTCATCGTCACCTTTAGGCTTTAACCTATGTAGAAGGCAACGGAGTAGACCACAATATAGGCATGAATAAGAAAGACACAAAAAAGTATCTTTTCAGTACTTATATATTTCAATATAATGAAAGCATGCATCACTCCAGGCTTCCCATTACGTTGTCACAGCAGCTTGAGCTTTTATGCCCTCTACATTTAAGTTCCAGCCACTGATCCCTTGCTTGTACTCATTTTAATATCATTTACAGAAATTCATATTTATCTCAGTTTTTGCAGTGTTTGAGATACACACCTTTTGTGAAAAAACAAAATTTATGCAGTCTTTATGTTAGTTTCGCAGGGGAGCAATAAAACTGCTGTTCATCAGTGTAGGTAAAGGGCTGAAACAATTGAAGAAAGGTTCTCCTGAAGATGCACTTTTTTGATTGAGCTTACTATATAGAGTTATTTATTTTGTCTGAATGTGATGAAAGTAGTAATCTTATGGCAATCTTTCGTTTCCTTTATTATTAGTTTGCTTTTTTCAAACAAAGAGGATGGTCTGATTTTTCCATGTGTTTTCTCTCCGTATATTCAGCTTCTGTTATCTCTCGCTTCATGGTTTTCACTATCTTTATGGAAATCGAGTTTTGTAGCATGAGCATGGATCTGGTGCCTGAGATAGCATGCATCTTGAGAAATAACCTTGAATTCATCTATTTTGTGGATAAACATGGTAGACTCTAAATAGATGAAAGCAAATTATAGTATAGGAAGCCAGAACGAGCCATTGATACAGACCAATCTGTAATAGTGAGTACAGAAAATGTCTCTAGAACATGCTTAGATCCTCACACTGTAACATGTGTGCCTAGCACTAAGTCCAAGCTGTGCTTCACATTGCACCGTATGCAGGAAATACTTAAGGAACTGTTGCTTGCACGAGGAACTATATAAGTATATACAATGTGTAGTGTACATTGATTACATACTGTGTATATCGTATATTACTTTATTTCATTGCCTGCAAGTGAGAAACACTTTAACTAGGCATTTATAAATATTTTCATCAGTTTGGACTGCATATAAGTGAAAAGTTCTTGGCATCAATGAATTTCTCTGGAGAATACAAAGCTCTGAAATTTGTATTCAATTGTGACTTAGGAATTATCATTTCATCAGTATTGATAATGAAGTGTCTGAAATCATGGGATGATCTATTGACAACGAACTTAGTAGCTTGCTCTTCATTTTGTTTTTTATCAGTTTAAAAATACGATTCAGGGTGTAAAAATAGTGTCATCCAATTGTATGCATCCTTTTATTTCATCATTCACACCTACTACAAACATACAAGCGTGTGCCATAGATTAATCATGAATCCTTTTATTTCATCATTCAAACCATCTACAAACATACAAATCTTGGCATCAATGAATTTCTCTGCAGAATAAAATCTCTGGAATATGTATTCAATTGTGACCTAGCAAATTGTAATTTTATCAATATTGACAATTAAGTGTCTGAAATCATTAAACTGATCTATTGGCAAGGGGCTTAGTAGCTTGCTCTTCATTTTCTTTTTAATCACTTTTAAAATATAATTCAAGGTGTAAAATAGTGTCATCCAATTGTATGTATCCTTTTATTTCATCATTCAAACCATCTTCTAAACTTATAATTGTAACTATCAACAAATTCTTGCATATTTTGCTGCAAATTTGTCTTCTCCATGTGAAAATCATTGCTAGTTTTCTTCTCAAACATATTAAGAAAAAGCTGAGAAAAATCATACCAGCTCAAGTCCTCATCTTTAAGACTACCTTGGACATCCAGATTATGCTGGTATACAATATGCATGAAAGTCATATCTCAGCCTGAAATTTTTAAAATAAGCAAATAATTTATTATAGATAAATCTAATCCAAAGAGAACACAAATCATAACAATTTAATGGACATTCAAACACACCTGGTTTGATAAACCATATAACGTACTAAGTTCTCTTCTAAAACTGTTTTGACTATATACCTCAGTGCTGAAGCTTCCAAACATACAAATTCTTCCTGAAAGGATCTCTCATCGTGAAGCAAGCTCAACTGCAGCAACACAACCAATTGATGTGACACAGAGTAGTACAGTTCTCAAGCTGGAAACCAACATATGTCAATATAACACAACTGCCATGCTGGAAAATAAATATTTATAATTGTTGTAGTTATTTCATCGTTCTCCGAGAATGATATACCTCAAAAAAAACTAAGAAAACAGAAAACCATTAATGCTGACTGAAACAATATTGTGAATATGCAATGCCATTCCAAGCCACGTCCATGGCTGCCACCATTGTTAAAAATGAATACCTTCAGCCTCATCAGCATCTCCTCATTCTCCCCTGTAAGGAAATTCATATTACTTTCTAAATTATAAAGCGAAATAGTCTGATGTTTAAAAGAAAAAACGTTCCCAATATATTGCCTCATCAACCATTAAAGTAAAGATGAATATTGTCTCACCATTTCATAAATCAGATGACAGCATTACAAGCAAATGGATGTCCAATAAATGGATTCTGTTGCTTATCTTCAGCTATCTAGAGGGTCATTCTTCAGTGTTGCAAAAGGCATTCAGTGGAATTCCTCTAGTTTTAGATGTGATTTGAGGTGGTCTACAAAACATCAACTCACTTCTAAAACAAGAGGAAACCACTAAATACAGGCAACCGTCCATGACCTTTCTCCATAATCTAAAGCATTTGCAATTGCCTTACAAAGCACAGTCGATGTGTATCTAAAAGTAAGCCCAATACCCTCACATATTTAATACGCAATCCCATTCCATTCCAAGTCTATGGTTTCCACTATTATTAGATACCTTCGACATCGCCAGCATCCTCTTGCATGCTCACCTGTAAGGAAATTTATGTTGATTTTCTAAATTTCAAGATGAACTGGTCTGTTATTTAAAAGAAATATAAAACATTCCCAACACATTTCCTCAACCATTACAGTAAAGATAAGTTATAACTATAATCTCATCATTTTATAAACCAGATGACAGCATTATTAACAAAAGTGTGTTTAGTAATTGGATTCTGTTGCTTATATTCAGCAATCTAGATTGTCATACATCATATTTATTACAAAAAGGCATTTGGTGAAATTCCTCTAGTTTTGGAAATGATTTGAAGCAGCCTGTGAAACATCAACTCACTTCCAAAACAAGAAGAAACCATTAAATACAAGCGAGCTTCCATCACCTTTCACCATTATTTAAAATTTTAAAGCATTTGGAAGAGCCCTTTCACCATTATTTAAAGCATCTGCAATAGCGTTACAAAGCACACTCAGTGTCGATCTAAAAGTAAGCCGCATACCCTCAACTGTCACATACTGCTCGGGCAAAATCAGATAAGCTAAATAATGGTTATCTTTCACCAACAATATAAAGATATTATCAAAGGCTAAAAATGTTAGGATAGATACCCCCTCCTCCTCCCTTAACATCTTTAGCTCCATAACAGTGTGTCTCTTTCTATTTTTCCTATGAACTCAACCATTGATTTTTGAGGTATGATTTCTTCCCACCCGCTTTTTATGCGTGAACTAGTATATTATATTGATCAATGCAACTGTGTAAGAGTTTTTGAATCAATATCCATACATATTATATTGATCAATGCTGTTTCAAGATTAGACTGTGTAAGAGTTTTTGAATCAATATCCATATTCTATAATCCATCATTTTAATGATAGATAACTTTAGGGAACCCATCCTGTAACTAATCTGAAATGTTGATCTAAAACTTTTGTATAATCCAATTCAGAAACAACATGATCATAGTCGACTTAGAAATCTCATATCTTTAATTAGCATATTATAATTTAATATGAACTAGTATGCTCTTCACTGTAAAAGCAATCCAAATCCTACCCACAACAAAATAGGCAATAACTGTCATATAAAGGAAATTGGGGGAATTTCAAACTAAAACAATCCAGCTTTAATATTTAACGCACAGCCAAGCCACTTGGCATTAGAAGCTGTATTTATCAGAGCCTATAATTCCTACTGAAAGTGATTCTTTCATTTTATTCCTAATATTACTACTGCAAGTGATCCTTTCATTTTATGTATAGCATAAAAGAACAAAGAGTTTAACAGCACAAGCACTACGTAGAAATATTATTGTAAAATTCAAGATCTAAACAAATATTATTGTAAAATTCAAGATCTAAACAACATCTAAGATCCCAGGTTGTAAGTATAAAAACAGAAAAAATATATAAGTAAAACTCATTTTATAAGGTGATATTGCTATAGGATTCAACTATGTAGTTTTTGAGTCAAACTTATTGACCTATTTTTCATGAGTAGTGGTTCACAAGATTCCATCTTTAATGAGAATCCAGCTCAAGTGTGTTCAACCCCAGAATTTCTTCCAAGCCCACTTTACTTGCAGCCCCATTTGCAAAACCTTAAGCAAGCATTGTGTATTATGAACCATTCATTAGAAAGCCCCTTAAGCTCATCAATTGATAAGTAGGAGATATTTTCCACAGCAAGTCAAATTGTGATATTGTTATCAAGATTCAACTGTGTAGTTTTTGAGTCAAACTCATCGACCCATGTTTCATGAGTAGTGGTTCACAAGAACCCATCTATCATGAGAACGAAATGAACACTTAGCACTCATTGCATCTATGTCGAAGCACCAGGACTTCCTCAGAAGTCACCCATCCCAGCTCATAAGTGCTTAACCCCGGAGTTTCCTCCAAAGTTAAGCCCACTTTACTTGCAACCCCATTTGCATAACCTTCAGCAAGTGTTGTGCCTTATGAAGCATTCATTAGAAAACTCTTTAAGGTCATCAATTGATAATTGATAATTGATAAGTAGAAAATATTTTTCACCTCCTACAAATATACACAATTGAATCCTGATAACAATAACACAATTTAACTTCCTGTGATAAATATCTACTACTTATCCATTTTATAAGATTTAAAAACCAACATTCTCGCAGAAAAAAGCAAATACCAAGAATGAAATACTAACAATACGTACAATTGAAAGTAATTTTCATCAAAGAAATTAAAAGAACGGGTAAGATTAAATGTACAGACCAAAAATCATGCATACCAAAGAATAACAATAAAACAACTAAACCCTTCTGCGAGATTAAAGAAGAAAAGAAAAACCTTGAAAGCGAGATTCTCACTCGCTCTGCGCTCACACAATCAAAACAGAGCTTCTGTTTCTATTTTAACATCATCATCTATTCTCTCAAACCCTCAAATTACAGTGCATACACTTGGAAACGCTAATTAAGTGATTTGTATTATCCGATGATAGAAGACCTGATTAGGCTTTTGTCTCGTAAAACCGGACAATTTAGATGGGACCGCTTCGACTTGAGCCTTTCCCGATAGTGGGAATATACGCAGAGAAAGTTGAGGCGCCCTCCTTGAAGAATAAAATCGCGTATATTTTTTTTTCTCTCCTTTAATCATTGTAGGTATTTAATTCAGAAATGTAAAAAATAAAAATATAATAGAAGGGTGCAGTCTTATGGGAAGGTTTAAGCTTTTCCTCTCTAAGAAGGGAAAAAAAAATTTGTTTAAAATTATTTTCTTAGCACTTTTTATTAATATATTATAGAACACAAATATATTGCATTCATAAGATCATCAGCGGTCTTAAATTTTAGGATTTAAACTTTTAAGTTGAACTTAATACAAAATTTAGCTTTAAAATATTCCTAAAAAATCTTAAGGATCTCCATGTTCTATTTTTTAGGAAGCCCTCTTCCATGGCACCGAGCCTAATATATAGCCAAGAATTTTAAACATGCTCTAAGTAGTGACTAGCAATCGCACCTTAGGGTGCAATAGGTACACCGAAGAGACATTGAAGGTCAATTAGGGGAAAATTTTGGTCCTTTTTTCCATATATTTGTGCAACTAATAAGGTCATTGGCCAAATATTTAGTCAATGATGTTTGAGCAAGATAGGTTTGAATAGAGAAATGATAGCTACAAAAATAATTTTTTAAAAATTCTCAATTATGAAGATAATTATGCTTCATTATCATAAACCTTAATATGAAACTTTATCGCAAGCATTAAATCGTAATCTTAACCATAAGATAAATCGTAAACAAGATCATAACCCAAATTGTAAACACAATGTAATCCTAATTATGAGATACACCTCAACCCTTATTGTAACCCTCACTTTAACCATAAAACTAACCATATTCCTAAATCTAATATCAGTCCTAGTCGTAACCCTAATTATAATCAAAAACTTAACCCTGACCATAATACTAACCATGATGTAACCTCTTACCCTAACTATAATTGTAACTTTAAACCCTATGCAAAACCCTAACCCTAACCCTGATGATAACACTAACAATGATGTAACCTTATCCCTAACCATGATCATAATCATAAACCCTGAAACATAATCCTAACTCTAACCCTAATTAAAACCTTAACTCTAACCATGATATTAATCATCACATAAAACCTAACCATTGTATTTTGTTAATTATTTAATAAATTGACTTAAATATCTAATAATAAATAATAAATTTACAAAATTGTTAAACATGTCAAATTAAAAAGTACTTTTTAAAAATTTATTAAAATTGAAATGTTAATAATATTACGTGAATTAAAATAATAATTATAATTATAATTATAGACTATACATGATTACAAATATAATTATTTTTATTATATATTTCTCAACATAAGTATTATGATATTATATATATATTAATTTAAATTATATTTTTTATTTTTTATTATAAAATATTTTATGTAACAATATAACTACTTTGTAATATCATCTATAATAATAACTATATTTATTTATGTATAATTTAATGTTGGAAGTCTAATATGGGAAAGCAGTAACTAAGAGGGGGGGTGAATCATATCTATAAAACTTCTAACAATTCTCTACAAATTGATTCAACCATGTATTCATAAACATAAACTAAAATGTTGTAAAGATCTAACATCTAATCATGAATACATAACACAAAGATTTTGGTAGCCCAGAAACCCTTGAAGGTAAAACTGGGGTGGGGATGACACCCACAAATCTTCACTACTGGAGTAATAAAGTGTGCATGTTAGGGCTACAAAGTTTTGATCACTTTGATGATCTACCCTGTGAGGGGTCTGTCATGTTAATAGCTTTCAAACTTATACAATCTACCTTGTTAATGGATTTAAACTTACAACAAAGTAAGCACTCGATTAAGAGATAAATACAAAGGCCTATTAGGACCACTTTGTTAAGATATTTACCCTAATCCACTTGCTAGAATGTATCAATAATTGATCATTCGGTCTGCACTACAAATGTTGATAATGGATCTCCTCTTTCCAACTCTTCGCTGATCTCTCAATCTGATTTATCTATGTTCTGCTCTTCACTACTCTGCTCGATCACTCTGTCCGGTCAATGCTTTAGATATGCAAAACATGCATATGTTAATGTTTGTAGCTTCAGTCGTACGATCATTAGAATATATATAATACATGTTGATTAATAATAATATACTATATATGTTATATTATTATTAATCATATGAAATTTAATATTTAATATTAAATTATTATATTATTCTTAATTAATAAGTGATTGATGAAACATTATAAGATTGATTAACTTATGATCAATAGGAAGAGGCATGTCCTTTCTTATAAATAATAATGAATAGACATGTCCCATGAAGGGACATGTCTCTCCTAGCCTCATTCCTAATATAAATGAAAGAGAGA
>MU223824.1:107283-128211 GCA_018584345.1 Thuja plicata | reverse complement strand
CTGTTATTTTTCAATTTTTTTTCTCTTTTCTACTATTTTTCATTGAACGTCAAACCTGGAAGTTTATATTGGATAAAAAACCTACATCCGATGCATGTCAAAATACATAGACCTAATTAATTCAAAAATTTTCAAATGTATATTCATTAGAAATCTCATTCAGAGTACTTGTGCAATACAAAAGGAGGTGTCCCTATTCTTCCATTTGAGCCCTGCGCTTGAGCCCTGAAGCCAAGAAAACTATAGATTTCTGTTAGCCTTTGCAGATAGCCTCAATTTTGGGGGTTTTGATCAAAATTAATTTCTTATTTTAACATGTGTATGGGTCAAAATCCCACTAAAATCTTTACTAGCTTAGTTTCGATCGAAACTAAGCAAAAAAAGTAGTTTCGATCGAAACTATGAATGTTTCGATCGAAACAATCAGGTACTTTCTATCGAAAGTACCTGACGAAATCCTCCCACCTCGCGGATTCATGAGAAATTTCTTCCTCTAAAAAAGTGTAACCCACTATTGTGGGATCACCCCTCTTCTGTCAAATTGTCAGTTGCTTCGGTAATTTCGGTCATCACCTCTATCAACCTTCTTTTCATATGATCTGTCATTGTTTTTGTCTTCTTTTTCAGTCATCACCTCTGTCAAACTTCTTTTCATATGATCTGTCATTATTTCTGTCTTCTTTTCTCTTGTTAGGACATCTAACAAAAAAGTGTCCAAGCTCTTTGCAATTAAAACATACCAATGGTAATTTAACTTTGTATCTACCTTTGCCTCTACAATCTTCTAGCCATTAGTGCTTCAATATCATCAATTTCTTGTTCATCACTATCACTTTCACTATCATTTCTCATAGTGTGTTTATGACTTGATTTACTTATTTTCAGAGAAGATTTGAATGGAGACTCAATAGTTGGTAAGACACTATTGTCAAATTTATTCATCTCAAATGAAATAAGTCTACCAATCAAACTATCTAGAGTAACATTATTATTTTCTACTGCTCTCATTTCTTGTATAACAGATACTCTAATAGCATAAACAAGCAATAAGGTTATGAGAATTTTACTTACCACTATTTCTTCTTCAAGTACACCTCATACTCCTCGGATAGTATTAAAAACCTCTTTGATTCTGTAGTTGTATTGAGTGATTTTTTCTCCTTCTTTCATTCTTAGGTCATCAAGCCTTCCTCTTAGGCTTCTATCTTTAGCCCTTAACACATTCTTATCTTCTCTATGTACTAGTTTGAGTTTGTCCCACATTTTCTTTGTAGTGGTGCATGATTTGACATCTTCAAATTCAACATCGGAGAGTGAGGAAGCAAGTTCTATCATCATAGAGTTGTGTTCATGCTTCTCTCTCAATTGATCAACTGTCAGAGGTCTAGTAGGTAACACAAATTCAATATCCAAGTACTGTGTGACATTATTTCCAATACCTGATAGGTGGAGTCTTATCCTACTTTGTCATGATGCAAATTTGTCCTTATTCAACTTAGGCACATCCCTCTATCTTAGGTCTTGAAACCTTCCTTCTAAGCACACAAAGCTCTAATACCAATTGTTATAATAACTGANGAGGGGGGGGGGGTGAATTAGTGGCCTCAAAAGTTAATCCAATAATCCAACCAAAACTTTATACCACAGATATAAAACCTCTAGTTATCTTCAGTCCTACAAGATGTATGCCTTGTGTGAATCTAACACACACACACACACACACACACACACACATATATTGCTCGGTGTTTATACCTTTTATCCTTTCCTTAAGCTTTACCAAATAGCAATTATCTTTTCTTAACCTTTACCAAAATACAGTAAATAACTTAGTGTTTACCGATCAATCATGTTTTAGTATTGTGTAAAGCAAAACATCAAAGCAATGAACCATATACACATTTGACACATGGATTTTTAATGTGGAAATCCTATTAAGGGAAAAACCACTTGGGACCGGTAACCCAAAATTTTCACTCTTCTAAAGTGAGCTCGGTGAAGAGCCAACCTTGTTAAAGGTTACAAACACACTGTTAAGTGCGACCTTGTTAGAGGATTTATCACTAACAGTTTATCACTTGACCTAGCGTTCACTATGTTGTCAACATGAAAACCTTTTGATACTCCTTGGGATGTATCTCAATATATTAAGGATGGTTAAATCCCACTCTATTAAGAGATTTTCTGATCTAATGGTTAAACTAAAATAGTAGATGATCTATTCATAAATACAACTTTGAATTGTAGATTTATAGATCTATTGTAAGTTCATAATACCTCTCTAATAAATTTTCTCTTTTATTCCTTTGCTCCCCTCCTTGTTCTTTCTACTCAGTAAATGTTGTTGCTTCTCTATTGCTCGGTGTCTGCAAAATTCTTTAGCTCTATTCTTTAGCTTGTATGATCAGGTCTGCATGAAGACTTCTATCTTCACCAGAATTCTCTTCAACATTCCTTCTTTCATAATCAATTACTTATCTCTTTATATAGACATCATTTCACTATTTCTTGCCCTTCTTATTTTCTCCGTTGACCACTTCTTGATCCGTAAATATCGTCATGCTTGCTTTAGTTTTATTCTGCAAATCTCTCCTTGTTTTCTAGAATAAAACATGCATTAAATCTCATTCTTATCTTTAGCTTTTAACTGATCAATGAAAACAAAGTAATTAATCAGTTACCTCTATCTTTAGCTCCTGTCAGCTAATTTGTTTTTCTTATCCCAACTTCAGTTCTCATCGGTCAACACTTTATTTGTACTCGGTGACTACTGTAGATAGCTCAGGCATCAACTTCAGTTAGCTTGGTAATTCTTTCTCGGGTATCACTTTCTTGGGTAACGTTGTCTATTGGGTAACACTGTGAACTTCTGTGCTTGGAGTTCACCGTCACTCAGTGTATATGATTACCAACGACAAAAATTGTCTCTTCAGATCTTTAAGTGTTGTGACAATATGTGTATGAGCAATCATACCATATCAAGTTGACATCAATGACAATACAATATAATACATTAACTGATTTAATGTCTTGCATTTACTTTTTGTGGTTCGGTGATCATCAACTTTATCATCTTCAAGCCTTCAATCAGTTATAGTTCATCATTCAGTCACTAGAGATTGGTGGATTGATGATGCCTCCAAAGAAAACCCGCAAGATCACAGAGGAGGAACCTAAGGAGGAATTCAATCTAGAATAGTTTAGAACTTTGCAGAGATAAGTGAAAGATCTACAAGAGGATTTGCAAAGAGAGAATGCATCTAAAGAAAACTGAGGTAGTGGTGAAGAATATGATGAAGAAGATCATTTCGAGGAAGATGTAGAAGATGTCAAAGATCCAGAAGAGGCTAGATTTCTGAAAGCTATGTCTAAGATTTGGAAAAGACCTAAGATTGAAGTTTCTACATATGCTAGAAGCCTTAGGCTAGAGGAGTTGATCTACTGGATTAATGAGACAGATGAATACTTTGAGTATGAGGAAGTGGAAGATCCTGATAGATTCCGATTTGCAAAGAAAAAACTTAAAGATCATGCAAATATATGGTGGAGAGAAGTTCAATTGGAAATAAGTAGGAAAGGAAAAGACAAGATTACTATATGAAACCGAATGGTTGAAAAGTTGAAGAAACAATTCATTATGGTGGATTATGAATCAGAGATGTTTAAGAAGATGCAAGGATTGAAGCAGACAAACAAATCAGTGCAAGAGTATACCGAGGATTTTTATAGAATCTTGATTAGGACTGGTCATTCTGAAGCTGATAAAGAGAAGGTTGCTAGGCATATCTATGGCTTGAGACCTAGTATTCAAGAATAATTACTTGTTGTTCAGATGAAAACCATAGGAGATGCTTATCAAATGGCGTTAAATATTAAAGAGAAGTTTAACAATGAATTTGAAAGTAAATAGAATAACCAAAACTGAGGTGGTAAGGTTGATGACACAATGCTGGGAGCAATGGGGTGGAGAATCCTAAGCAAACTGATGTAGGTTCTAGCAGTAGTCAAACCACTAAGGACTACAATCATGGTGTATGGAAGAAGAGGAAGAAGTTATTTCATTGTTACTTATTTTTAGTGTGGTGAGAAGGGACATTGGGCCTTTCCATGTCCTTAAAAGAAGTTTACCCTGACTACCGAGGAGATTCAAGTGAATACTGCAGAAGATGGTGAAGTTCTAATCACTACAAAACTGGCTGCAAGTATTAATGAACCAGTGGAGAGAAGAAATTTGTTCAGAACCAGATGTAAGTGCAATGATAAGGTATGTAATGTCATAATTGATGGTGGTAGTTTTGAGAACTTTGTTGCAGAAGAGATGGTTAGTAAGTTAAAGTTGGAAAGGAGAAAACATCTTAATCCTTATCAGATAAGTTGGATACAAGATGTGTCTAAGGTTAGGATTGAGGAGTAATGTCTTGTTAATTTTAAGATTGGGTCTTATTATGTGATGTGTTGCCTATGGATTCTTGTCATCTTTTTCTCGGTAGACCTTG
Source organism: Thuja plicata (assembly GCA_018584345.1). Taxonomy (NCBI): domain Eukaryota; kingdom Viridiplantae; phylum Streptophyta; class Pinopsida; order Cupressales; family Cupressaceae; genus Thuja; species Thuja plicata. The sequence goes on along the minus strand of MU223824.1, from coordinate 123,715 downwards.
CAATATGACAATCATATATTGTTTGATGATCATGCTAATACCTATGTGGTTAGGAAGGGAGGTTTCGAGTATAAACTGGTACCTTTACAAGAAGCGAGAGTTAAAAGATGTGGATTCATTAGGTGTTGTCCGAGTGACATTAGCAGAGTTGATGAACCTATTCCTATGAAGTGAAAGGAAGGAGGATATGAAAGGAAAAGTTAAGGAGAATAACATTTCTGAGGAACTTGCAGAAATTAAGAAATAAATGGCATTTCTGACTAAGGTGGTGCAACAAATAGTGGATCTTTTGGCATAGAGAGATTCAGATGATATCGAGTTGAGTAGTGATTCTAGTGAGGTAGTGGTTCACTAAAGTACTAACGGTATCAAAAGTACATTAAGAGAGTAGAAGAAGACAGAGGATGGTCAACGTCAATTACCATCGGTTACAGACTGAAGATCTGAGAAAAGTGCAGGGCAGGTGAACTTGTCAAATGGGATAGTGGAAAGAGTGAAGACAATGTGGGATGAAGGAAATGAGGAGATATGGGTTAAGAATAAGTATGTAATACATGTCCTGATTCCCTTAAGATGTTCATGATTTCCTTTATGGGAACATCTTCATTTACCTGGGGTGTCTGGTGCAGGAGCATCCTAGGATTCTTGGCAATCTTGTATATAAAAAAAAAGTATTTTGGCTTTTTTTTTAGTTTGGTAGCTTAGAGGAGTCCTCGGTTGAGTACTCTGTTGCTCAGTTTCATGTTGATCGGTGGTTGGTCGACTCAGTGACTAAGCTCGATGGTGTTTTGCTCGGTGGTGGTTGATCGATACTCAATTACTATTGGTGACTCAGTGCTTAGTGATTTTTGCTCGGTTGTTTCTCTGAGTAGGTTCAATTGGCTTGGTTCTTCTTAGCCAATTGGTCTATGTTTCTCGATGGTCTTTTCACCGACTGGGTTTTATTTGATGGATTTGCAGGTCAAATTGCTAGTTGACTTGTGCATTTAATTTTGTTCGTGACATTAATGATTGATCTCTCATTGGAGATTGTGTGGACCTAAATCTGGGATGTGGTTTTCTCTAATGCTAGATAATTGTGGATCTTATAGGCTGACCTATTGATTTCCTCTTGTATTTAAGTTGTATTATGTTCTTAGCTTAGGGCATCAATGTAGACCTTATGGCAAGACATATTGTGAATTAGTGTCAAAACACTTAGTCATTCAGTGTTTTCCGAGTATATAGAGTTACCCAAGTATACAGTGTCGCCTGAGTGTTCAGCATCACTCGAGTGTTCAGTATCGCCCGAGTGATAGTTTATCACCCAAGTAGTCTTTAGACCCAAGTGACAATTTGAAGCCGACTATGCATATATTATTAAAAATAAATTTGTTTATTGCAAGCTGACTTACAAAGTTATTTTTTGGATAAAGATATATATGCAAGATAGTTTGTTTTATCCAATAGTGATTATGAGAAGAAGATGAATATGATTATATGAATGGCAGTTTGAATTAAGTTCAAAAGTGTTCAGGATGACAAAGACTTATCTATCACATTCAGGTGATCAGTTATTTTCAAAGGATCTTATTCAACAATAACAGTTGCACAGAGAAGATCATCAACTGGTTCATTCTCACAGGTGGATTAGCAAAATCCTTTAACAAGGTGGACCTAACAATCCTTTCTTCAAATCTCTTAACCAAGTTACATTACTTATTATATTGTACAAAATCCTTTAACAAGGTGGACCTAACAGTCCTTTCTATGCTCCTAACAGGGTAAACCATTAGAAGTGGTCATTGTAAGCATTAACAGGCTAAATTTATACTGCAGTACCAAATCTTGTGGGTATCATCCCCACCCTAGTTTTACTTTCTTTTGGAAGGTTTCTAGGCAACCAAATATTGTGTTATGTGTTGTATCTGATTCTTTACTTTCAAGTTATATGCATGCAAACAAATAAGCTAATATAATTGTGGATTAAAAGGATTAATTTTTATTGGTTCCTTATTCACCCCCCCTCTCAGTCATTGGGCACATCATATAATTCCAACAATTGGTATCAGAGCGGTGGTTCTCTTAGAAGAAGTTTAACAACTTGAGAAAAGATCAGAGGATATGGAAACATACAGACTGGAGAAATCCATTGAGAATGAAAAGATAGATCTTAAAGTGGCCATGGATCAGATTATAAAACTTAAGGGGTAGCTCTCTCTTTCCCTAAAGAGAAGAAAATAATTAGCAACACAAATGAATGACAATAACTATATAGAAGAAAGAATTGAAGAATTTTGCAAAGACAGAAGCTTAGAAGAAGCTGATGTAGCCATTGAAGACTTGCTTGCAAAGAATCTCAATTTACATGAAGAAGTCAGAAAGTTGAAAAGAGAACTGGAATTTCACTCAATCAGAATGTGTGAAGTCATAGAGCTAAAGAACAAAGCAGAAGATGACAAAAATATAACACAAGAAGATAAAAGACTGCTGAGTACAAGATTAGAAGAAAAAGAAAATGAAATCCAACAATTATCACTTCAGCAAGCTGATTTGGTAAGTCAACTCAACAATGCAACATAATAAGTTGTCAATCTAAGGACATAAAATGAAAGACTGCAGAATGATCTCAATAATGAAAAAGAAAACAAATGAAAATATGGTGAATTCACAAACTAGCATGGATCAGGCAACAAAAATCAGACATCATGGACATACTGGATTAGGATGTACTGAACAAGGTGAATCCTCACAACAAGGAGCTCAAAGGAACAACAAACCTAAATGCAATCACTGTGGTAAGACAGGGCATACATCAAATAAATGTTGGAGCAATGGAAAGTCAAAATTTAATGGTAAATGCTATAGCTGCAACAAACATGGACATAGAGAAAGTGAATGCAAAGAGAAACATAAGTTTGAAGGGAAATGCTACAAATGCAACAAACAAGGTCATAAATCTTCTGAGTGCAGAACTAAGAATTAGAATCCTAGTAAACAATTAGCCAAGGCAATTTTTGGTTGGGATTACAACACTTGGTACAGATGTTGTCACTGTGGTGAATATGGACTCATTGGTGCAAATTGTGTGAAGACTCAATTCAGAAAAAAGATCCTACTAAGAGATGCTATGTGTGTTAAAAACTCGGTCATCTGAGCAAGAACTGTATGAACAGAGAAAAGGTTGATACTATTTTTGAGAATGGTAAAGCCAAAGTCTCAAAAATTAGAACTCAGATGAGCAAGCGATGGGTAAGGAAATCCTCAAATAATTCAGATCAAAGAAATGAAGGATCTAATGACACCCTAAATAGTGAGATGGGTGGATCCATCATTACACAATAGGAAAGTAAGGAGATGACTAGAACTGTGCAATAACAAGCCATCCTACATCAGTTCCAGGTAAGCAATACAGTCTATATCTGCATATTGATGCATGGGGACATATTGTAGTTCAACCCGAGTCAGAATGTTAGTTACACCCGAGTCACTCCAGCTCACTCGAGCAGAGTTGGGCAGTATTGATAATTGGAAAGTTAGTTTCACTCGAGCTTCTGAGTGAATCTTGGAGAAACACCCGAGTCATGCCAACTACTATGTACGAAGCATTTAATGAAATACTCTAACGGTTGAAAAACTCTTATATATGAAGGATTGTAAAGAGTATTGTTTTCAAAGCTTTCAGTTTACAAGTCAATTCAGAGCCTTTAGCAATTCAGTGTGAATTCATGATTGAAAGCAGAGTTTGATTATTTAGTCCGAGCAATATGGAATCCACTTCTAGCAGCAAGGTCAAGAAAGGTTTGGAGATGCTAGTAAGGGATACAATTTGTAATCCTCCTGTGTTCAAGCTTCATCCGACAGTTGCAGAGGAGATAGACCCGATGGGAACTCATTCCCTAATCCCTCTGAGAGTGTTACTGGTCAATGACATTCACAGCTTCTATCACTGCAACATAAAAGAGCTTGCAACCAGTGAGATGAATCTAACATATGAGAAGTTATGTACATATGGGAAACTGAAGCCCGAGCATAAGCACCTTGAAACCAAGGGTTTGACACATATCATGCATATGTCAAGGGAATTCCAGAAAAAATGGATGAGATATGTTCTTAGTCATGTTCATGACATGAAACTATGGTTGGATCATCCTGTGAAGATCACCAAGAAGATAATTCACCATGTTATCGGGTTCCCTATGCTAGACAAGCCAAAAGCTACCAAAACCCTAAATAGGGATGAACTAGTTGAGTTAACTCTTGTCGAGTGGGATGGCAGAGGCATGAGACTTAACGGAGTAACAGATATGGAGATGAAATTTGGCATTCATGTGATAGAACACAAGATATACAGCTTGAGAAGACCCAAAAGTGTTGCATATGAAGTTGTTGACGTAGCTTACAGAGTAGTCAAGAAGAATCTGGTATTCGACCTAGCAAAATTGTAACTCACTCAGTTGAGAAAGAACATGGAGAGCATCCGAGTATCAAAAAACAATTCATGTAACTTTGGTTCTCTTCTAATTTGCATACTATTTTATGTTGAGAAGTTCTTTCCCTCCAAAGGAACAGTAGCATGGAAAAAGGATAGACCAATCATCCATAAAATTAATGATTTCATAGCTGAGATGGGAGATAATTTTGATAGCATTATGGATGGATACTTTGAAAGTTTCAAACAAAAGATGCAGAGTAGATATAGAATTCCCAAACAACTAGTTGAGAAGTACAAAGAAGAAATCTATTTTCTAGTTGATTGTGATAAAGTGTATATACAAATAGTAAAGCCTAGGGTTGCATGGGTACAACCCCTGCCATATGAAGTTAATAATGAGGACACTAAAGATATCATAGAGGCTCTTGTAAATGAACCAGTCAATCCAAAGGCACCTTACTTTGGAACCTATGAGGAAGCAAAGGGCAGGATATCTTTGGAAATTGAGATTCCTAAGTTATTGAAGAGAGGAAGAAAGAGACTTGATACATTCAAGAAGAAGTATGCCAAGACCTTCGACTCTCCTAAAATATTTGAGAGCAAAGAGGAAATAGTTAAAATAGAGGAGATAGAGGAAATTAAATCTGACAAGGAAGAAACTGATGTTAATCCTCCACAGAAGAAGAGAAAGACAACACCTAGATAGAAAAAGGAAAAAGGCACTACTCCTATTGTCACCCTGAGAAGATCAAGGAGAAAACTTATACTAAGTGATTAAGAGGATGATGATGAAGAAGATACTGTGGTCTTCACTAAACCCACACCCACACTTGATCAAAAGATCAAAGACCTTAAAGAAGGAAGAGCCATGAGTTTTTTGAAATCACTGAAGTATGCTTCTAAGACAGAAGAAGAAAAGAAGAAAATTGAGCAAGCAGTGGTGGAGAAGATGGAAAAGTGGAAATATGACCCTTCCAAGTTGAAGAATTATATGACTGAAGACTTATTCAAGGCAGTCTCTATTCCCTGGAAAAATGCAGTACAAATTAAAAGAGACATAAGGGAAGAGACATTGAAGCAGGTCATGCCTGCATTGAAAGGCAAAGAAGTGAAAGAGGCCTTGAGAAAATATGAGAATAATCACACCCCCAGATTTAGGGCATTTAAAATATTGAACAAGAATATAGAAGAAGTAGCTTAGTGTGCCACATTAGTGTGGAAATCAATATTTAAGATAGCAGAAAGCAATGTGAAGGAAGAAGTACCGAGTATAGACTCTCCAGCACAAGGAAATGATGATACTCTACCCGAGGTACAGACTATTGAAGAGTCCAACGCAGAGAAAATTGCAGTTGAGGTAATGGAATCACTACCCCAATCTCCCATACATAGTATAGTGACTCCAAGAAAAGACAAGGTTGCAGAATCTACATCAAAATAGACAAATCCCGAGCAACAAGCTCCTCTTACTACAGAGTCATGCACACCCGAGTCACAAAAAGGCAAGGTAGACATTTCTACTTTTGATTCATTAGTAAATGTTGATCCAACAATTGGTACTGTAAAGGTCAATGACCTAATTGGATTGAATACTGAAACAAAGGATAAGGTAGATAAAGGTAAGGAAATTGTTCCTTCACCAAGTCCTAAATCAAAGGCAATAATAACTGATGAGATAGATTTGGAAAAAGAGATTGTGATTCCTAATTGAGATCTATCCAACCTATCTATAGAACAAATAGATATTTTGGGAGAACTGTGGAAGAAAAGGGCCTCACAACATAAACTCAAAAAGGAAAGACAAAGGAACAAAGTACTTGAAGATGTAAAAGGAATATTTGTAGATGCTTTGCAGATTGAAATCGATGAAAATGACTCAATAATGGACAAACTTGTTGACATTGTCCACAAGTTCAACACAGGCATGAATGGTCAGGAGAAGCTACTTGAGAAGGCAGAGAAGAAATTTGAGAACAAGGTTCTAGAGAGCATTGCAAAGAAGATTGCAATTGACCAGGTACAACTTACACAGATTATCAACACTCTAGAAACCACTGTGAAAAATTTGGTAGCACTATTTGTAAAGTTGAGTGACTCCTCTAAATTTACCATGGAAATCAAGAATAAGATAGTAAATATTGATGCAGACATGAAGGAAAGTGCAAGGCAGTTAGCACTTGACCCGAGCACCAGTTCTGCTCACTTCATGAAAATAAAGTATCTTACTGATTTGCAGGCTAAAATGTTGAGAGAAGAAGCAAGAATTAGAGAATCTCTTACAACCATTCAGAGCCAACTTCTACCACACATGGATGGAATGCAGAAACGTGAAACACATGCTAAAACTCTCATCCATGAAAACAACTTCTCAGTTGTCGAGCTGATGATAGAGCTATCTACAGAACTACAAGTTGAATTGCACATCTTGAAGGTGCTACAGGATAATTGGGACAACACTCTGTCTCAAATTTTGAAGGTACATAGTGATTTTCTATCCTACTTCAGGATAACCCTATAGATGAAATTTTATTTGGCATTCTTGTCAAAACCAAGGGGGAAATATCATTGTATAAGAGGGAAATGTCATTGTAAATATCACATGTACAGTGAATAGTGTAGAATATATATGTTACAATAACAATTTTGAAAAAATTCAAAAATAGAGTCAGTTAGACCCAAGCAATAGAGCAAGTGTCAAAACCCAAGAAATTTGTAAGGGGGAGTTTTGACATATTAGATACAGAGTTTAATGATAAGTGTTTTTGTCACTAATGCCAAAGGGGGAGATTATAGACCTTATCACAAGACATATTGTCAATTAGTGTTAAAATACTTATTCATTTAGTGTTACCTGAGTATACATAGTTACCCAAGTATACAGTGTCACCCGAGTGTTCAACATCACCCGAGTGTTCAGTATCACCCGAGTGACAGTTTATCACCCGAGTAGTCTTTTGGACCCGAGTGACAGTTTGAAGTTGACTTTGCATATATTGTTAAATGTAAATTTGTTTATTGCAAGTCGACTTACAAATTTATTTGTTGAATAAAGATATATATGTAAAATAGTTTGTTTTATCCAATAGTGAGTACAAGAAGAAGATGAATATGATTATGCGAATGGTAGTTTGAATTAAGTGCATAAGTGTTCAGGACAACAGAGACATATCTATCACATTCAGGTGATCAGTTGTTTTCAAAGGATCTTATTCAGCAATCACAGTTGCACAGAGTAGATCATCAACTGGTTCATTCTCACAGGTGGATCAACAAAATCCTTTAACAAGGTGGACCTAACAGTCCTTTCTTCAAATCTCTTAACCGAGTTACATTACTTATTATATTGTACAAAGTCCTTTAACAAGGTGGACCTAATAGTCCTTTCTATGCTCCTGTCATGGCAGACCATTAGAAGTGGTCACTCTAAGCTTTAACAGGCTAAATTTATACTACAGTACTAAATCTTGTGGGTATCATCCCCACCCTAGTTTTACTTTCTTTTGGAAGGTTTCTGGGTAACCAAATATTGTGTTATGTGTTGTATTTGATTCTTTACTTTCAAGTTATATGGATGCAAACAAATAAGCTAATCTAATTATGGATTAAAAGGATTAAGTTTTATTGGTTCCTGATTCACCCCCCCTCTCAGTCATTGGGCACATCATATAATTCCAGCAATCAGATGGAGATCAGATCAGAGTGTTGGATCTGAGAAGTTGGGTGATGAGTTATATGTCTTAGCAGAAGGTAAATGTCTTGATGCTTGGAGAATATTTGTGATAGATCTTAGAGTTATTCTTTGTAATTGGCCATAACCAGGAAGGCCTTACAGCCCAACACGTTGAATGTAATTAGTTCTCTAGGTGATAATATAAAGTTTTCGATTATGGAAAAAAAAATTTTTGAAGGGAACTGTAACCCTTTACAAAAGTATAAAAGATAGGAAGATTAAGCATAGACCAAAAAGAAACTACTGGGGGATATAGATAAAGATATTACAACAACCCCCAGCACCAACAACCAGCAAAAAAAATGACCAGACAACAAAACAATAGGACCGACACAGTTAAGACATATTTTTCATAAAATCTGCAGTGTCCATCTTCAACAATTCATACTGCTAGATGGAATCCCTGAGGGTCTCAATTTCCTTTGAGTTGACCACCTTTTTTATTTTTAGTACTTGTTCTAGTCTTGGAGCTAGGACTAGTAGAGTTGGTGCCTTTGTCATCATCATCTTCAACATTAATTAGACTGTAATTGCCTTTTAGTATAGACAAGAGAGCGCACAGGTTATCAATTGTTACCTTCATTCCTTCATAATTCTGCTTCATAATCCTGTTGAGAGTGTCCTCAATACGTTGAATGCGGTTTGAAGTAGTATTCATAATATAAAGTTGAATGTTCATTATATGTCTGTATTTTTGGTTGTTTTTGTTGTTGTTGTTATTGGCTGCAAATTTGGATAGTCCATTCTTAGGCCCTCCGACCTTGACTGCATCAGGTATTCATCAAATGGGGTGGGAGCTAGCATGATAGGTGGTGCAAACAAAATTTGGGGCCACAAATCAAAATTAAATTGTTACCAAATGGTTTCTTCCAAGTAGAATTCCCTTTGGAGGTGACTAAAAGAAAAATCATGAATCAAGAGCCACACCTAATGGATGGATTGAAAATCTTCATGAAGGATTAGGTACATCCAATTTTGACGCTGGTAATGCTTCAATCTGAGCCTTGAAAAAAAAATTGCCTTAGTGGTTTTAGTCCTTTTGAATTTGTATGGCTCTCTATTATGGTTTATAGGGCTTAGGGTTTCTTCAATTTGTAGCTCATTAAATGATAAACCCTAAGTTTGTTCTATTTTGATGTTACTTTTCGAGCCTTAAGTGAAATAAGTTATGGGTTGTTTTGTCGTTGAAGGGGCCATGTTCTTTCATTAGGTTTAATATTATTTTTTGTCACCCCTTTTACTTTTTCCTAAGTCAGTTCCTAGATTAATGTTCCCATGGTCATATTCTTAATGAACAACTTGAGGGTAGTTGTGTCTTTCTAGGTGGGCTCCCCTTTACTTTACTAGTGAAGTGTTATGTGTTAGTTTTTAAATGGTCTCCACAATGCCATGAAGACCTTTTCCTGAGTATTTTATGGATCATGACATTGTGGGAGGATGTCATCTATTATGTTATGATTAGTCGAAGGAAATATTGGAAAAGTCTTATTATTGTATATCGATTGCTTTTGGGTTAAAGTTTGAACAACTAAAGGTGAATCTTTTTGCATGTGAAGATACTGAAAAATATGTTTGAAAGCTGAGGATAAAGGTTCTCAAAAGTTAATAGTTGGGTATAATACTATATTTTATTAATAGGTGATCAAACTAAGATCAAATCCAATGGCTCTCATGATTTTGTGATCAGTAGATGCGAGGAAGTTAGGAATTGTGGCATTGCGAGATGCTGCCATGTATCCTCACTGAACCAAAGAAAGTTGACAGTGGGGCCAAAAGGATGAGTTGTAAGGTGATGAGTTGGATTTTCTTCACTGGTAAATTGTTGGGCCCATTTTACATGTAGGAAGTCAATGTCGGATTGACTAAAGAGAATCGTTCGATGGACCAGTGTTGAGAGAATTGATGGATGGATTTCAAAATTGATTAGAGCTATTCTTTAGCTTGAAGAACATTAATAGAAAATGGAAATTTGGTAACACTTTCCAGATGAATAAAAGTGATTTTCTGAGCTAGTTTTAATCACCAAAGCATTCAGAGATGTGAATATTTTATCTCTAGAGCCAAACAAGAGAAAATTGAGTTGTTGCAGGGTGAAAATTAATGATAATAATTTGTCATTAGTATACAAGGAAACATATTTTGGACCATCAGTAACATGATCACCTAGTGACAACATCTATACAAGTGCAATGGTCACTGAAATAGTGAAGTGATATGATCACCGACAGACAGTTTACATAGTGAACACCGAGAGTGCAGCTTACAGTGTAACCTGACAGAACACTTCACAGAGTAAACTGACAGAGCAGTTTACAGAGTAAACTGACAACATAGTTCACAAAGGAAACTGAGAAGTAGAATGTCTATAGAGACATCATTGAGCATAGACTATAGAGCAACCCGAGAACCAGTCTATCGAGAGATAATTTTATTCCCGAGAAAAGTGGATCTGAGATACACGTCAGATAAAGCACTTCAGTATTATAATTAGCTTTAAAACCATTTCTTGAGGAACAAGTAAAGCATATATAATTTTTTTAATTAGTCTAACTGATTGTAAACATGCAAACTAGGAGATCAAGGTCAAGTTATAAACCTTTGATCATAGAGTTTTTATTGTAAAGCGTGAAACCTAAATAGGTCAATACATTGTATAAATAGATGTAGTAATCAATCAGATTATGATGATTGTAGCCAGACAAGACATCTATTGATCAGACAAAGAGTTTCATTCTACAGAACAAAAAAAGAGGAATTCAGTTATGAAGAAAAAGATCCAAGGCTACCAAGCATAGCAGAACATAGGTATTATTCAATCACAATAAGGTGATACTATATGTTGTGAACTTAAAGGATCTGTAATTAGCAATTCAAGATTGCATACTATCAGGTCAACACTTATTTTTGACTACTCTCTAAAAATTGTAGCAAATAGAAGAAATCCTTTAAGAAGGTGGACTTAACAGTCTTTATGTAAATTTCTTAACTGAGTGCACACTTAATAGTGTTGTTAAAATATCCTAATAGAGTGAACCTTAACTAGTCTAAAAATGTTACTCCTAATAGGGTAAGATCATCAGAAGTGATCACTTGTAGCCTTAACCTACCCCTTCCATTCTGCAGATAGTGAAGTTTTGTGGGTTTCATCCCCACCACAGTTTTTACCTTCTAACAGGGGTTTTCTGTGTTACCAATTCTTGTGTCATGTGTAGTTACATTTTATATGAATGTTTACATGCAAATTTACATTTATGTTTTGATATTACATGCATAAGGTAGAAAATAAATATGGTCAGTAATGCAAGGAAAGATTACTAAGGATTAACAAGGTTAATTGATAAAAAGTTTTAAGGGTACTAATTCACCCCTCCCCTCTCAGTACACACCATTCCATTGTTCAAAAAATTGGTATTAGAGCTAGATATCTTATTTGGAAAATTTTAAATCACTTAAGAGAAAAGATCATACAATGGAAAGGTATAAGTTTGATAAGAATATTGAGAATCAAAAGTTGCAGATACAGATCTTCTATGAGCAATACAAAGAAGCAAGAATCAAGATGAGAGAGCTACTAGATGAAAGAAAAGTTATGGCATCTCGCTGCAATGAAAGAGACTATTATGAAGAAGAGATACCTGGTTTGTTTGAGTCCTCAGGATCTACTTCTAGCAATACATCAGACACATCTAAAGGAAGCATTACAAGTCTAAATGAAATAAATCAACATCTAACAGAACAAGTAAAGGTACTACAAATCGGTCAAGAGACACAGATGATAAGAATGATTAATGTTATGAATAATGCTAGACAAGATGAACAAGAAAGAACTTTAGCTATTAATGACAGGAGGAAGATCACTGAGAAGCTACAAGAGAGAGAAACTGAGATACATAGACTAACTGAACATCATATTGAGATCACCAATCAAATAGTTCTCATGAGTCATGAGGCCAACTGAGTGAACATAGAACTGGATGGAAAAATAGAAGCTATTGGTGAACTAAGAGAAGAAAATGAAAAACTCAAGAATGAAGCAAAGATTTAGTAACAACACAATGATATGATCAAGAAAGTTGAAGAAAGTACAAAGAGAATGGATGAATTCCTAAGTGGGCAAAGAGGACTCAATAACAATATTGGTCTAGGGTATACCGAGTATTGAGAATCATCAAACCAAGCTGATCACAAAGATGTCTACATAAATCCTAGAGAAAAGAAGCAGTCATGCAATCACTGTGGAAAACTAGGCCACACTTCAAATATTTGCAGGAGAAAACCTAAAGGTATTCCTAAATCCACTTCTACATTCATAGGTAATTGTTATAACTGTAACAAGCATGGACACAAAGCACATGAATGCAAATCTAAGGTGAAACAACCAAAGAAGGAATCCTATAAGGAAAAATATTGTCACACTTGCAAAATGCATGGCCACACATCTCATGAATGCGGGAAAAAGAAAAGGCAAGCATGGAAACCCAAAGAACAAGAAAATGCTTATCAACCGAGAAGAATCAGTAACTCATATGTTTGGGATTATAACACATGGGTAAATTGCACAACATGTGGTAGATATGGACATAGCTGTAAACTGAATGAGGAAATGGATAAGAAGGTCTAAGAATTGGAATAACTTTAGAATGACATGCTTACACTGTCATAAGGTCGGTCATCTAAGCAAGGACTGCAGAGACCGAGTGACAGGGTCAAGCACTTTTGCTAATGGGAACACTATTGAAGATATCAGGAGAATGAGAAATCAAATGTGGAGGAAAGCTTCGAGAAAAGATGATGCTAGACCGAGCACCACATTTGGTGACACCTCATCCAATGGATCTAGTGATATCACCACCCCTACCTAAGTAGAACAAGTAAGTATGTAACTACACTATACAAAGCTATATTTTATATCAGTTCCAATATACATTGATAATATGCCAAATTAGCATGAATAGAGATGCACTACAATATTACATGTTATAATTTTGTGAATACAATCTAGTCAGTCAATACACACCAAGAATCATTGGTGTACATATAAAAACCAAGTTTTTAATGTAAACCGAGCATCGTCTGTAATCATGTAAAAGATAATCAAGTCTTCACTAACATATCGAGCGTCGTCGGTGAACATGTAAAAAGTACAACAAAGTTGACACTTACCCTAAGCAGAGTATACTCACCAACCTAAGAAGTTTACATGATGACCGAGCGACTCCGTCTTTGACCATCAAGAAGTAGGTGAAGCATTTATTGTACCACTTAGGGCATCATTTATAAAAGGGTGACAAAAATCTCATTCATTCACCAAGCGTTTAAGAGCGAAGAGCAGAGAGAAGAACAAAGCGAAGAACAGAGTGAAGAACAACGACCATATTGCAGAGATTCACGAAGCGCATTGATGACTACTACAAAATATTTTCATCATCTACAACTAAGATCAAGTGAGTAACTAAGAAATCACTGAGCAAACATATCATTTATGGAGAAAGCCCTAATTTCAAGAAATATGGAGACCACATCGCGAGTCACCAAGATCAATAATGAAAAGGATAGGAAGGTTGACCTGATCAATAACTCTACCTATGAAGAACCCAAGTATAAATTTTTCCCAGAGGTTGCTTCACAACCTGATGACCAAGGAGCGTTCTTGAGCATACCACCTAGGGTTTTGCTAGTTGAAGACGTCCGAGCATATATCTACTGTAAGATTGCAGAGATCAGAGACCTTGAGGTTGAAGAAGCTTACAAGAAGCTTTGCACAAATGGAAACCTTAAGGATGAACACAAACACATTCAGGTAAAAGGGTTAACAAATTCCCTAATATTTCTAAAAGAGTTCAAGATTGAGTGGATTCAGATAGTACTCAGCCGAGTACATGACATGAAAATGTGGTTGGATGAACCGAAACCAATCACTAAGGGTGTAATTCACACAGTAACCGATTATCCAGTAACTGACAAGGCCAAAGCCCTTAAACATCCTTCTCACCCCGAGATTGAAAAGATGACAGGTGCAGTATTTGATGGAAGAGGTTTGAAAGTTAACTCTTTCACCAATCCAGAGATGAAGTTTGGTGCATGTGTACTTGGATAAAAGGTATTCCAAGCCAACCGATTGAACAATAAAGCATGCAAAGTAGTTGACACTGCCCATAAGACTGTGAAGAAAGGATTACAACTGGACTTATCCGAGCTTCCACTAAAGCATCTGGAGGAGAACATGAGAACTATTAGATCAACCAGATCTAATTCATGTAAGTTTGATTCACTCATCATGTGCACATTTTTCTATTTTTAGAACTTCTTCCCATCTGTCGGTAATGTGAATTGGGACACAACCCGACCAATAACTGTACAAATTAGTGAATTCATTAAGTCACTAGGGGACAATTATACATCAGTCATGGATGCATACTTCACAACCTTCAAGGATAGAATGAAAAAAAGAATGAGGATACCTGAACAACTTGTGGAACAATATAAGGATGACATATGTTTCATAGTGGATACCAACACCACTCTAATAAGACTAGCTATATCGAGGACAACATGGTTACCACCACTTGATTATGAGATCAACATTGATCAAGACACAAATGCTATTGAAGCATTATTGAATGAAGCAGTGGACAAAACATTGCCAAGATTTGGAACTTATGAGGAAGCTAAAGCTATAATGAAAACTAGCCTAGTAGTGAAGAAGATTGACAGAAATAAAACTAAGATGGTGAAAACACTTTAAAAGAAGTTGTCAGTAAATGATGAAGCATTAGATCAAGATGTCACTGAGGGACAGTCACCCGTTGGTGAAGGTGAAAATTTGAGTGACTCTAAGTCAACTATCTTTGATGCATCACCAACAAAGAAACCAAGAACTACTGTTGCATCAATAACTAGGAGTCAGACTACAAAATATGAAAACTCACCACCGATAAAGAAAGGTACAGTGAGGACCTATAAGAGAAAGTCTCAAACTGAGAAACTGGCACCGAGGAAAAGAAGAAAATACATTAGAGGAAAAGAGGACAAGGATGTCACTGAACAAGATGAGAGTGAACAAGCACTCAAATATACAAAGAATGAAATCCCTAAGACAATTGATGAGATTGATGCATCAATCATCAAAATAGGTAGCATATCAAATCCTAAGGTTAGACAATGACTAACTCTAAAACCCGAGGATCAGAATAAGATAGAAGAAGCCATCATTAAGGCAATGATTACATTCAAATATATACCTATACAATTTACTAAGATGGTGTCACAAGATCTTAATGACAGAATATCAGCAAGATGGACATTTTCCTTGCATGCAGATAAATAGATAAGGGAAAGATCCCTCATTACAATCATGCCACTAGAGTCAAAACTTGAAGAAATTGATGACATGATGAATAAGCATGCAAAGAAATTTTTAGCTAAGATGAGAGATTACAAAGTACTAGAGGGTAGTTTAATAGAGCTTGAAAAAGAAAGCAATGAAACTTGGAATGAAATAATTAATCCACCTAAGGAGGATACAAGCCTCGAGAAGGTACTGGCTATAATCGAGACACCTCACAATGAGGAAAAGGAGGCAACACCAAGCCCACAACACATTTTCATCAATGACACTGAGGACATCACTCTAGTTGATTTAACAATAGAGGCGAGTAAGGCAATGGATAATGTACCTAAAATATTACAATCATTTGGGATACAACAGAGATCACAATCAAAGATATAACTTAGATTGATTCAGATGATGATCCCAAGAAAGATGAAGATGTGAATGACACCACCGAGCAAGAAAAGGAGAAGTAAACAACAAATGTTGTTGAGGCAAATATACCAGGTGTATGCACCCTAAAATGGTCGCCTAAACTTTGGGCCCCATTTTATCATTTTATCAAATTTTCTGAATCAATGCTTTGAAATATTTTCAATTCAAATCAATTTCCTTGATCAAATTGTAATTAATTCAATTATTCAATTATTTTAATATTTCCTAAGGTTTGATCATTTTTATCTAATTAAAAGATTTAATTTTATTTTTAATTAAATAAAATTTATCTTATTTAATTAAAAGATTTAATCTCCCTTTTAATTGAATAAAATTTATTTTATTAAATTAAATTAAATTAAATTTCTCCCTTTTAATTAAATAAAATTCCTCTTATTTAATTAAATAAAATTCCTCTTATTTAATTAAAAGATTTAATCTCCCTTTTAATTAAATAAAATTCCTCTTATTTAATTAAATTTAATTTCCCCCATTTAATTAAATAAAATTCTTCTAATTTATT
>MU223824.1:88749-98824 GCA_018584345.1 Thuja plicata | reverse complement strand
ATTTTTATCTAATTAAAAGATTTAATTTTATTTTTAATTAAATAAAATTTATCTTATTTAATTAAAAGATTTAATCTCCCTTTTAATTGAATAAAATTTATCTTATTTAATTAAATTAAATTTCTCCGTTTTAATTAAATAAAATTCCTCTTATCTAATTAAAAGATTTAATCTCCCTTTTAATTAAATAAAATTCCTCTTATTTAATTAAATTCAATTTCTCACATTTAATTAAATAAAATTCTTCTAATGTATTTAATTGAAAGAAAACCCCTCTTTTAATTAAATAAATAAAAATCCCCACTTAAAGCACTTTATTTGTTGAAAAATGAAATAAATTAAATGAAAATAAAATAAAAATCCCTTTTTCATCACATCTTCCTAAGTGGTGGGTTTTTGCCTCTTAATCTCAACCATTGATTATTTCTTTTTGCCTCTTAATCTCAACTGTTCACTTTCTTATAAAAGGAAATCTCTCCTTCTCATTTGATAATCATCAATAATCATCAATCGATATTAGAGTTTTTAGTATTGTTATGTTGCAGGTTTGGAGAGCAATTTTGGAGGAGCATTTGAGCATTTGAGCTTGGAGATTGCAACTTCTCTCTCTTTTTGTATCATTCCTTCTTGCATTCATGGCTATTCATATAGATTAGAATCATGTTTATTTCCATACATTAATCTTGCATTTGCATTTCCTTTCATAGATTAATATGCATTGTTATCATTTAGATTAATTTCCTTTTATGCATTGCAATCATATAGATTAGATCTCATCTTCATGCATTCGAATCTCTCATTTCATGGTGTATTTGCAATAGACACAACTAGGTCTATCTGAGGGCCTTCATTTTACATTTTTACACATCCATGACTAGAGAGCTATGGATCGATATTTGAGGCCTCATTCTTGAGCAACCTTGAATGGAATGATTCATAAAAGTGTGACAACATTTATGCACACACCAGGTAACATACCTCTTTTGATATAAGCTATCGATATCATATCTAAAGTAAAGGAAAATACACCTGAGCCTGATGCAAACATACCAATAAATGCAAGTGATGAATAAGGGAAGCAGACATAAACAAATGAGGGAAAAAAAGATGTAAGTGGCGAAGAAAAACAAAGTGATGCTACCGAAAAGAACACTGGGGGTGAAAAGGTTGTAGATATAGATAGGGTTGATATGGAGACGTCCACTACCAACCAACAGGTCAACACCGAGCAACAAACAAATGGTGCCACACCTCCCACAAAATCTCCTAAAGCAAAAGAAACAGAGAAAAAAATTGATATGGTTCTACATTCCCCTGCTTCCAGTCAGATTTCAAAGAAGAAGAAGAAGAGAAATGCTCCGGTAACATTAGATGAAATTATAGATATACTTGACTGTGATCCAAGGACATTGGATCCTAAGTCCCTAACCAAATATGGAGAACTCTATAAGAAGGCAATACATGAAAAGCTCAAGAAGGAGCACAAGAACTCACAAGTCCTAGAGAGCACAAAAGACATATTATTGCAGATTATTCCTAACACCGACATTGATCAAAATTCTCCTATACTCTATGAAATAGAAGCACTCACCAATGCCATTAGATCATAGAATGTAGATGCAGATAAAGTCTTTGAGGAACACGCTGAGAAGGAGTGTTAATACAAGTTAACCGAGAAGATCATCCAAGAAGTGGCATAAAATAAGCTAAAACTTTCTAAGTTAATTACTACACTTGAACCAATCATATCTAAGGTAGTTAACTTAATTCAAAATTTGTGTACAATAGAGAAATTCACTACCGAACATAGTGAAAAGATAGCTAAGATAGATGATAATCTTAAGGCTAGTGCACAGAGTCTCACCACCAAAGAAAATGCATTCCAATTGCATTATGAGAAGATTGTAGAAGCAAAACATTTGAGACTAGAACTTCTAAAGGCTGAAATCAGAATCAGAGATGAGGTAACCGAGCTATAGGCTATGTTACTCCCTAATCTCACACTGCTATTAAAACATATGACTTCAGCAAAAACATTGATTGCCACCCCAGAAATGTCTGTTACATAAAGTATATATGACATGCACGCCTAACTCACATTGGAGTACATGACCCTGGAACACCTCCAAGAGAAATGGGAGAAGATAATGATAGACATTCAAAAATCCCATGCCCACATACTTGACAAGTTGTAAGTATTACACCTTTGTCAATAATTTCAAAAAAAAGGGGAAATTATATGTGAAAAGGGGAAACTATATGTATAAAGGGGGATATTATATGTATACATGTCAAAGGGGGAAAATGTACAAAAAGGGGAAAACATGTCAAAGACCACAAAAGGGAAAAATATGTACATACCTAGGCATGCACATAGGAGGAGTCATTTGACAAAGTAAACACTTGGAGTATATACTGAACACATCAGTTAATTGCACATATCAATTTTTGATACTAATGCCAAAGGGGGAGATTGATGATAATAATTTGTCATTAGTATACAAGGAAACATATTTTGGACCATCGGTAACATGATCACCAAGTGAAAACATACAAACAAGTGCAATGGTCACCAAAATAGTTAAGTGCAATGATCACCGATAGACAGTTTACATAGTGAACACCGAGAGCAAAGCTTACAGTGTAACCTGACATAACAGTTCACAGAGTAAATTGACAGAGCATTTTACATAGTAAACCAACAACACAGTTCACAAAGGAACCCAAGAAGCAAAATGTCTATAGAGACATCTTCGAGAATAGACTACAAAGCAACTTGAGCACCTGTCTACCGAGAGACAGTTTTATTCCTGAGAAAAATGGATCTGAGATATAGGTCAGATAAAACACTTCAATTTTTTAATTAGTTGTATGCTTAGCTTTAAAAACATTTCTTGAGGAACAAGTAAAGCATATGCAATTATTTTAATCAGTCCAACTGATTGTAAACATGCAAACTAGGAGATCAAGGTCAAGTTGTAAACCTTTGATCATAGAGTTTTTCTTGTAAAGAGTGAAACCTAAATAGGTCAATACATTGTATAAATAGATGTAGTAATCAATTAGATTATGATGATTGTAGCCGGACAAGACATCTATTGATCAGACAAAGAGTTTCATGCTGCAGAACAGAAAAGAGGAATTCAGTTATGAAGAACAAGATCCAAGGCTACCAAGTAGAGAAAAATAGAGGTATTATTCAATCACAATAAGGTGATACTATATCTTGTGAACTTAAAGGATCTGTAATCAACAATTCAAGATTGCATACTATCAGGTCAACAAGTATTTTTGACTACTCTCTAACAATTGTAGCAAATAGAAGAAATCCTTTAAGAAGGTGGACTTAACAATATTTATGTAAATCTCTTAACTGAGTGTACACTTAACAGTGTTGTTAAAATCTCCTAACAGAGTAGACCTTAACCAGTCTAGAAATGTTACTCCTAATAGGGTAAGATCATCAGAAGTGATTACACTTGTAGCCTTAACTGACCCCTTCCATTCTGCAGATAGTGAAGTTTTGTAGGTTTCATCCCCACCACAGTTTTTACCTTCAAATAGGGGTTTTCTGTGTTACCAATTCTTGTGTCATGTGTACTTATATTTCATATGAATGTTTACATGAAAATTTACATTTATGTTTTGATATTACATGCATAAGGTAGAAAAGCAATATGGTTGGTAATGCAAGGAAAGATTACTAAGGATTAACTAGGTTAATTGATAAAAAAATTTAAGGGTACTAATTCACCCCTCCCCTCTTAGTACACACCAGTCCATTATTCCAACAATAGGGTTTTTTGTGCGATAAAATAGTAAAGGTAACTCTAAGCTTTCCTTGGTTTTTTTGAAGCTGTATGAATTGGGTTTTGTTTTCAAATTGTGGGAAGGGGTTTGTGAATCATTCTATGGTCGTGGGATTGATAGAATTGAGTTAAAATCTGGTAGAATTGCTATTGTAATTGTAATTTCTAGCTATCTCTAGTTTTCTTCTGTTGTTTAAAATTTGAAATCCAAAGCCCTACTTTATTTACAATGGCACCCAAAGGCATAATTCTGGTCAGACTCATTATGCCAAGAGGAATTTATATGATGATTTTTTGGACCAATTGAACTTGTCAACAACTAATAGATATCAGGGACATAAATTCATGGGGGGGGGAACCCTAGGTGATGGATTCATTGACATATCCTTAAATGTAGTTGATGCTAGGGTGTCGATGACTGGATTAGATATGTTTAGACTATGGGTAGGCAGAGAAACTTGCAGTCTCCTTTGTCAAATGCATGACAATATGATTTGGGGAAATTGGTTGTGTCCAATCTCTTCATGGATGTAGATTTTCTTAGGGCAGTTGTAGATAGGTATGACCCAATTCAGAGGGTTACGAGGGGAAATGATGGAGAGATTATGTTGTCAACATGTAAGGAAGAAATTATGAAAGTGTTTGGTCTATACGAGCCTGTTGATTTCTTAGAGCCAATTGACTTGGAGGTGTTGAAAGAATATTACATAAGGATGAAGAGTTTGGTCAGAGGCAACCTTCTTCCTACTCACCTATCCAAAGCAGGGAAATCAAAGTATTTTATTGGCCCTAGTTCAGTTGAGCCCTTCCCTATTGATTCTTTTTCTCCACACTTGAAGGCCACATTTTATTCACTGTGCCAAGTGTTAGGTTTTCATCCAAGAATAGTTATTCCTATGACCTATATGCATATGGCAATTAAAACTCAACATCCCAACTTCACAATAATATATATTATGCCCCATATCTTGAGGAGAAGATTCATGAGGGGTTGAAGGAAGTGAAAAAGAATGAGGGTAGGTCATTTTTTTAGTATTCCTTGTTAATGCACATGTTCCTATATAGAAATGTAGATTTCTTTGGAGAGTCTATGACTTTAAGAAGAATAATTGAAGGAAATGAGATGTCAATGCAGATTTGGACTATGGATTTTTCATGGGATAGACAAGAGGCTAGGTTATGTGAGATTTGATAATTGTTTTGCTTCAAGATTGATGGCTAGGTTAACTATCAATCCACCTAGGATTCAAATGAAATTACATGATTTTATGAGACCTAAGGAGAGAATCCCTAACCTAAAAATTGCACATAATTGGGAAGATGTTATTCATTATTAAATCAACACTATTTTGAGAGTTTATGGTTCTAGGGGTAAGACAAAGTAACCATCTTCACACCAAAAAAGATGGTTTTGGTGTGAATATGAATAATTTGGTGAATCATTTTGAATAAGTTATGTTTTCTCTGAAGGAGAAAGGGGTTAGATTAGAGGGTAAGCAGATAGGTAATATAACTCTATAAACAATGACTCCAACACCTCATATTAGAACAATGCCTTCAGTTGCAGTACCCTTGTCACCAAAAGAAATAGATAGATCACTTGAGGGAAGGCCCACCTACTTACCTTTAGTGATTGATAAATATATATAAAAGGGTGAGAGGTTAATATGATAGTGGCGGTGATGAAGAAGTGAGAAGAAAGGGGAAGAAAATAATGAATTATGAACAACCCCCTAAGTATCATCCTAAGCCACTCCAAGGGATAAAAATCATTGATCTAGATGACTCACCAAGTAGAGGCCCTTCTCCCCCTTCTTCATCCCCTTCACCTCCCAAGTAGAAGGGAAATGAACAAATTGAGGAACAAATGGAAGAAAAAATTAAAGAACAATGTGCATAGGAGGAGAAAGAGGAGGATCTTATTATTGTCACTGATAAAGATTTGTAGGTAGGTATCCCTCCAGCACCGAGATAAATTGAGTTGGATTTCACTTCCATTGATATTCAAGGAAGAACATTTAGAGATGCAAGGAAGGAGGCCTATGATGAATTCCTTAAGGATGAAACTTTTGTGAAGAGTCGGGCATTTTTACAACTGGTCTGGATGGTAAAAATTGATGAGTACAAAAGAAGGTGTGAAGACAGGATGGTTCAGAAGAATGAAAGCAGTGAGAAAGAAAATGAATAGGAAATGAAAATGAGATGATGGAAGAATTTAGTTCCATCACCCCTGAGGAAGGAAAATGAATTGTTAATCAAGCAGGGATCTTAATTCTGCCAAAATGGGATATTGTTGATGCTATAGCATTTGATCCTATCAGGAAATTAAAAAAAATATATAGCTCAAAGGAAGAGGCTAGGTGAAAATTTAAAGGATCAACATGTATCCATGATTATGCTACTTAGGCTATATAGTCACTTTCTGAGGAAGGTAGGAAGCCAGATATAGGAGATATTAACCCCAATTTAAGGGGAATTCTCATAATAAAAAGAGCCTTAGAAACATAAGGAATGACGACAACATGCTTAACTGTAGATGTGGCCTAATTGGCTAAATAAAATTCCAAAAGGGAGGAACTTGAGAAATAGGAGTACAAAACTAAGTATGAGCATATTTTTAGAGAGTACAATAAGATGCATCGGGTGAACATTGAGTTGTAGCCAAAGTTGCAACTCATGGAGCAAAAATTATTAGGATCACCCCTATTATTACTATAACTACTTCTTCCCCTTCAACATCAAAAACATATCCTAGCACTCCTACTAAAGTAGTACCTCAGTCTTTCCTTGAGACCACTCCTGGTTCTGCAGTAGAACCAATCATTGAAGAGTCAACTTTCTCAGTGGATCCAACCAAGGCTCAAATGTTAGAAAAAATAAAAGAGTTGGAGAGAAAAGTTGAGGAAAAAGAACATAGACCAACCTTGAAACAAAAATAAACAGTTAGTTTGGTTTTGACTCATCTAAATGAGAATTTCAATAGAAAATTGGTGCATAGTCATTTTTATTTCCTATATTGTTTGAAGTTGTGAAAAGTTTTGATAAGGATAGAGAGGTGGTTGTACCATTGTTTTCTAAATGAATGCAAAGGGAAAATAAATTGAAAATGATATTTGTAGCTTCTAAGTTTCATGTTAACAAGCCAACAACACTTCAGCCAACCCATTTTTGTGTGAAGTCAATTAAGGATTTCTAGGTGTTGCTAGAGAGCATGGAGAAGAAGGTCAGAGAATTGATGACTAGCTTTAATGAAATGCATGATACAATGCTGCCAGGAATTTTAGATGAAAATGGAGGTGTCAAATTATTGCATTTATGGAAAGAATAGACAAAGAAGGTGCTTAATTCTCAGGTTGATCTGATTTATGAAGACCTTGGTGTTGGAAAGATTGCTACAAAATAGACAATTGTTATTTTGTCATTGATGTCAAACCTTAACTGGTGAGACTATTGCTATATGTTTAAGTACCATATCTATTTATTGATGAAGATTTGAAGAATAGGATAACAAGAAGACCAAGGAAAATGTTGAGTTATGAGTATACACCAGGGTACTTGATTATTTGGCACTTTGGCAAAGTGATATGTTATTTATCTTTCATTGACAGTTCACTACAAAGTCAATGCCGAGAAAAGCAAAGTTGATGCTAAGAAAAGTGAAAGGTGATGCCGAGAAAATTAAAGATGATGCCGAGTGCCAGTGAATTGCCGAGGGAGATAGAGAAAGCCGAGTAGAAGTATTTTAGTAATTGATGAGATTTGAGATCTCTGGCTGACATAGTTGATTTTATTGGGATATGCATTGTTAATTAAGATTGGTCCACACTCATTTAATGCACAGGAAACCGTTATTAGCGGATGGATTCAATGTTTAATTAATGATTGTATTGGAGAAGTAAATAAAATGTAATGACGGAAGGATCCATTGGATCTAACCTAACCTAAGATCTACGATCTTGATTAAGCGTCAAAAGATATATTTGAACTAGATGAAGAGGTATAATATAACCTACAAAGGTTATTGTCATTGTATCCAAGTGTAAGAAGAAGTTGTTTACAAGAGTATTGCATGGTTAATTGACTGATTGGAAAGACCTAGCAAAGAAGGCTGAGCAAAGAAGCAAAGAGAGATTACTTGATGGATTTCCAAGCAGATCTGAAGTTTGAGATGAAAATGGAGACCACTTAGTGAATTAACATTAGATCTGTAATTGGATCTGGATTTGCAAAGTAAGTTGTATGTATCGGATCACACGTACTGATTACTTTCTAACCATTGTATCAGTTCAAATCCTTTAACCAGGTTGACCTAACAGTCATTGTATAAATCCTTTGATCAAGGTGACATTTAGATTGGAATGTTCTAAGTCCTCTAACAAGGCGACTCCTGATAGGGTGATTAAATCCTTTAACCAGGTCACATTTGACAATATATTTTTGTAACCTTTAACGGGGTTGGCTCCTAACAGAGCTCACTTCAGAAGAGTGAAATTTTGGTAGCATGTTACTGGTGGTTTTTCCCATATTGGGTTTCCACGTTAAATCATGGTGTCAAAATGTGTGAATGTTTATGTTGTGTTTTACTGTTAAGCTTCTGTAAGCTTATTTCATTAGTACATTAAACTGCATACTTTTGTTGTTTATTGCTGATCTGAGTTGTTGAAGTGGTATAAAGTTTTATATGGGCACATCTGGACCTGAGGATAACTAATTCACCCCCCTCTCAATTATTCTAAATTCATTCTAACAATTGGTATCAGAGCTTTGTTCTCTTGAAATAGTTTGAAGGTACTTGGAGATAAATATCAAGATGTATAAAAGGGATGGACCGAAGATTAACAAGGACAACTTTCCTACATGGAAAAGTTTGATGAAAATTCACTTGGATGGTATTGGTGATTCTGCTAAATGACATATTGAACAAGAATATGTATCCCCTACTGGAGTTCTGAATGTTGCACAATTAAGAGAAAAGCATGAACACAATCAAGCAATGTTGGAACTTGCATCATCCCTGAACTATCATGAATTTGAGGACATCAAGGAATGTACAAGCGCAAAGTAGATGTGGGATGCCCTTCAAACCATCTATGGAGGTGATACAAATGTACTAAGAGCCAAATCTGAAAGCTTGAGAGGTAAGTTTGATGATAGGATAAAGGAAGTTGTAAATGCTATTAGAGGAGCTAAGGGAACCATTGACGATGACACTATCATGAGAAAGGTATTGAGAAAACTTCTTCCTATTTATGCTATTAGAGTATTTGTAATTCAAAAAATGAGATGTACTCCTAACAATAATTTGACTCTGGAAAGTTTGGTAGGCAGACTTATTGCATTTGAGATGTCAAATTTTGACAACTATACTCCACAAACTGTTGAATCTGAATTCAAGTCACAGATGATCATCAGAAAATCAAGGAAAGAAAAGAAATATGTGAGCAGTGACAGTGACACTTTAGATAATGATCTAGAAGATCTTGAGGCACTTATGGCAAGGAGACTAGCTAGAGGAAAAGGAAAATTTAGAGGTAAGCTTCCTATTATTTGTTTTTGTTGTAACAAAGTTGGTCATATTTCTGCTAGATGTCCTGATAAGAATGAGAAAGATGAAAGAAGAGACAACAAGTACAAAGACATAAAGGATGACCAAGACTACAGAAAGTACAAGAATTACAAAGACAAAGGTAATAAATCTTGCTATATAGCTAAAGAAGCCTCTGACAATGAATTTGATAAATTTGATGAAAATGATATAGAAGTTGTGTATGTTACAATGAAAGATGATTCTGATGATGATGATGAGAAAAATGCACTAATTTCTTATATGAGTAAAGGTGATTGTTGGATTATTGATAGTGGTTGTTCACATCACATGACTGGTGATAAGGATAAATTTGAAACCTTAGATCAATGTAAAGGTGGATATGTTAAGTTTGGTAATGATACACCTTATAGAGTTAAAGGGAAAGGATCAATTCAACTGACTGACAAGATTAAATGTGATGATGTGCATTGGGTTGATGATCTTAAGTATAACTTGTTGAGTGTTGCACAACTGAACACTTCTGGTTACAGAGTTGAATTCTATCACAGGAAAGCAAAGATCTATGATGCCAATGGAGAATTAGTTGGAAGCGGTGAGCAGACTAGAGGTAACTTATTTTATCTAGACTTAGTTGAAGAGACATGCTTGTTTGCACAATATAATGATGTTTGGTTATGGCATAAGAGGCTATGTCATGTTAACTTTGATAACTTGGTAA
>MU223824.1:34579-86152 GCA_018584345.1 Thuja plicata | reverse complement strand
AAGACAAGGAAGTGAGACTGGAATATGTACATACTAAGGAACAGTTGGCAGACATATTTACAAAAGCATTACCCAAGGATGCTCATGAGTATCTAAGAGGTAAATTGGGGGTGATTCCCCTAGTAGAGGCTAACTAGTTCTAAATGGCACTATTGCATCAAATGTTTTAATAAGAATACTTGACACATTGATGCACAGTGAGTCACATTTTTAGGATGTTGCCTAAAAATCGTGAAGTAGAAGACAAGAATAGAAAAGAATATTAGTCATAAAAAAAGATGACAAGAACAACATGATACAAAGATTAGAACAAGATGAATCTGCATAATAAAGATGTCAACATCTTTGGCATTGTTGTCAAAGAGGGAGATTATTGCTAAAACAAATTATTGATAAAAACAACAGATATAAGGGAGATATTACTGAAAGAGGGAGCTGAACAAGCAATAGAAAGCATTTCAGTGTGATTATAGACACAGAGGGAGTCATAATGAAGCTAAAGAAATTAATGAAGATTTGTTCATATCAAGGAACACACAATTTTTGGATTGTATGGTAACTTTAGTTGGAAATTATTGTTTTACAGTTTAGTGTTGCCATCAATGCCAAAGAGGGAGATTGTTGGAAAGATTGCTACAATGTAGACAATTATTATTTTGTCATTGATGTCAAACCTTAACTAGTGAGACTATTTCTATATGTTTGAGTACCATATCTATTGATTGATGAAGATTTGAAGAATAGGATAACAAGAAGACCGAGGAAAAGGTTGAGTTATGAGTATACACCAGGGTACTTGATCATTTGGCACTTTGGCAAAGTGATATGTTGTTTATCATTCAATGATAGTTCACTACAAAGTTGATGCTGAGAAAAGCAAAGCCAATGCCGAGAAAAGTGAAAGGTGATGTAGAGCAAAGCAAAAATGATGCTGAGCGCCAGTGAAATGCCGAGGGAGACAGAGAAAGCCGAGAAGCAGTATTTTAGTAATTGATGAGATTTGAGATCTCTGGTTGACATAGTTGATTTTATTGGGATATGCATTGTTAATTAAGATTGGTCCACGCTCATTTAATGCATGGGAAACCATTATTAGCACATGGATTCAATGTTTAATTAATGATTGTATTGAAGAAGTAAATAAAATGTAATGATGGAAGGATCCGTTGGATTTGACCTAACCTAAGATCTACAATCTTGATTAAGCAGAAAAAGATCTATTTGACCTAGATGAAGAGGTATAATATAACCTATAAAGGTTATTGTTATTGTATCCAAGTGTAAGGAGAAGTTGTATGCAAAAGTATTGCATGGTTAATTGACTGATTGACAAGACCTAGCAAAGAAGGTTGAGTAGAGAAGCAGAGAGAGATTGCTTGATGGATTTCCAAGAAGATCTAAAGTTTGAGTTGAAAATGGAGGCCACTCAGTAATTAGTATTAGAGCTGAAATTGGATCTAGATTTGCAAAGTAAGTTGTATGTATCAGATCACACCTGCTGATTACTTTCTAACCATTGAATCAGTTCAAATCCTTTAACCGGGTTGACCTAACAATCATTGTATAAATCCTTTGAACATCCTTTGAACAAGGTGACATTTAGATTGGAATGTTCTAAGTCCTCTAACAAGGCCACTCCTGACAGGGTGATTAAATCCTTTAACTAAGTCACATTTGACAGTGTTTTTTTGTAACCTTTAACAGGGTTGGCTCCTAACAAAGCTCACTTCAGAAGAGTGAAATTTTTGTAGCATGTTACTGGTGGTTTTTCCCATATTGGATTTCCATGTTAAATCATGGTGTCAAAATGTGTGAATGTTCATGTTGTGTTTTACTGTTAAGTTTCTGTAAGCTTATTTCATTAGTACAGTAAACTGCATAATTTTGTTGTTTATTGTTGCCAAACAGATCTAAATTGTTGAAGTGGTATAAAGTTTTATGTGGGAACATCTAGAACTGAGGATAAATGATTCACCCCCCCCCCCCCCCCCCCTNGATTCCCCCCCCCCCCCCCCTCAGTTATTCTAAATTCATTCTAACACTTGGTATTGATATGCTTTAAAGTAGGATTGAAAAAATTATAAGTATAGGAGCATTATTTGAATCTTTTGAGAGAGAGGAAAATGAGGTAGTCATTAAGGATGTTGATTTACCCTACTAATGATGTTTTACTAAGAGGGGGGTGAATCAAAAAATATTGTAACTTAACACTTTAAATCTAAACCTCTGATTCAACTTGGTGATTCAAATAACAGTAGCAACTGAAACTTGTAAACACTTCACAAATTTGATAAATGACATATAACATAGAAAATAAAATTCATAGTTATCAAGCATCATAATTAACATCAGATTTAATGAGGAAACCCAATTTTGGAAAAACCTCCGTGGGAATTTTCACCCATAAAAATAAATACTCTTCTGAAGTATGCTCGGTTAAGAGCCGATCCAGTTAAAGATTACAATGCACATTTGTTATATGTGACCATGTTAGGGGATTTACCTTAGACCTGATAAGATCTTCACCATGTTAGGAGTGGCCAGGTCAGAGGGCTTAAACATTCATCCTAGAATGTTACCTTTATCAAGGATTTACAAAAAGACTTGTTAGGTCTACTCGGTTAAGACATTTTCTGTTAAAAATATTAGTAAGAAATAGTGTACTAATTTGACTTGTGATTTTGAAACTATCATTTTCTTGATAAGATCCCTTGTTCACTCTCTAAAACTTACTGGCATCAACAACTCATTAGTCTCTCCTCTAGACTGTTTCTCCAACTCTTTCACTACTCTACTCGGTAGCTCTTCAACTATTCAAATCGCAAGCATCTCTGTATAAACATACATAATCATCTTTATATAGGCCTATGTTTTGCCTCTGAATCCTATTGATTAGGTTTCCCTTCAATTTCACTTAGCTTTCAGATTATCTCAAATGAACTGATATAATGTATTTGTAACTCGGTTAGACGGTTAACCTTGCCTCGCGACTTGCACTTTTCTTG
This sequence comes from Thuja plicata, assembly GCA_018584345.1. Lineage (NCBI taxonomy): Eukaryota > Viridiplantae > Streptophyta > Pinopsida > Cupressales > Cupressaceae > Thuja > Thuja plicata. Next base: position 83,147 of record MU223824.1, on the reverse strand, counting down.
GAACTCACAACTTTACTTTTGTCGCTTAATCTTCATCTCAGATTTTGAACTTGACTTTTCATGAACATAGATCTTGCAACAAAATTCATCTTCATTCTTAGCATCTTCTTGATCTATGTGCCTTCACATTAAATTTTTTCTTCTCCTTGAAGCCAATCTCAGTTCAAACTTTGTTTTGTGCTCAGTGACTCGGTGAATATCTTCATTCGGTGTTTGACTTCACTTGGTTACCAACCTTGCCCAGTAAGTGACCTTGCTCGGTTGTCAACTTTGCTTGGTGACTATCTTTGCTTTTATTGACCGATTAACACTTCATTTCTTGGTAACTGGGTTCTTCCCTTTACCGAATTGTCCTCTTTGCTTTACCAACTTAACAACATCAAATGTTAAGTAAAAATAGTTATACCAATAGTTCCTCATCATTATCTAATCTTTATTATCTACCCAATTAAGTTCCTCTCTGATTGATATGGAAACTTAATATAAACCAGAAATTAATTTCTTGACATTAATGAAAAAATAACAATTGATCTAACCATTCTACTTTCTTGTATTCTTCTGAACTCGGTCTTCATCACCATTACCACCAGTTGGTTAACAATATCCCTCTTTGGCATTGATAGCAACACTATCAATTGATTATGGTATAATATGATCTCTCTGTACTATCTCTTCTCCCTCTTATCTTGTTCTTCCTCTTTTCCTTCAATCACATTCTCCCTCTTACATGTACTCTCCTTTACTTGTGTATTCATCACTTACTTAATTTACTTCAGTTAATTACTTCTATTACTTCTCCCTTCCTTATGTATTCATCAATTACTTACTATACTTATCCCTCTTTGACAACAATACCAAAGATCCATACTCTTGAAATCTTATTCAGGTAGTGAATCATACCTTGCATGTACTAATTTCTCTTTGCATACATAAATCCTTTCACAACTTCAGGAATCACCTAAAGTGTGATCACTACTATCAACCCAAAATTTAGATATACTAATGTGTCCTAGAAGTTATGCAACATGCCTCTTGCATTAATGAAATTTGGATAGGGGTAGGGCCCCTAATTTACCTCTGAGATACGCAAAAGCATCCTTTGGTAGTGGTTTGGTGAATATGTCAGCAACCTATTCTTTTGAATTCATATATTTGAACATTACATGCTTGTCTTGTACTTGTTCTCTCAGGTAATGATACTTGATAGATATGTGCTTGGTCTTTGAGTGCATTACCAAATTATTCGATATGTTTATAACACTTGTGTTGTCACAATAAATAGTGACTAGATTGGTGATCTCTTCTTGTATACCTTCTAGTAGCTATTTGATCCACACAATATTTGCACAATTCATAGTTGCAGCAACATTCTCAGCCTCGACAGTAGACTGTGATATACAACTTTATTTCTTGCTTAGCCATGTAACTAGTCTTTCTCCTAGAAAGAAAGCTCCTTTGCTTGTACTCTTTCTATCATCAATGTTTCCAGTCCAATCAACATCAATATAGAATTTCAAGTCAAAGTCTCCTCCTTTATTGTATAGTAGGCCAAAATCCTCAGTGCCTTTCAAATATCTAAGAATTCTCTTAACTGCAGACACATGTGTTTCCTTCAGATCATAATAAAAACTTGTAACAATCCCTACTACATGAACAATATTGGGTCTGTTGTGCACTACATATTGAAAATTACCAATCATGGATTGATAGAGTGTCTCATTTACTTCTTGTGACTCATCTTCATTAGATAGCTTGTAGCCAATGACCATCAGTGTTCCAACCAGTTTTAAGTCATCCATACCAAATGTTTTTAGGATCTCCTTGATATACTTTGATGTGTAATGTAGATCTCATCCTTTACCTATTGAATTTGAAGTCCAAGAAAGAATTTAATCTCTCTAATCATAGACATTTCAAACTCCTTTCTCACCTCCTCAGTAAAATATCTGCACAATGTGTCATTGCCTCCAAAGATAATGTCATCAACAAATATATCAGCAATTAAAACTTTGTTAGTACTATCATATTTTAGATACACATGATTGTTGTCACTAGCTCTTTGAAATCCTATTTTGATTAGATATGAATGCAATCTTTCATACCATTCTCTAGGTGCTTGTTTCAAGCCATACAGTGCTTTGTTCAATTTGCATACCATGTCTCGATTAGTATTCTTAGCAAATCCTTCAGCTTGTTCAATATATACTTTCTCTTCAAGAATACCATTGAGAAATGCAGACTTAACATCCATTTGATAAACTTTGAATCCCTTATAAGTCACATATGCTAGTAGAATCCTTACTTCTTCTAATCTAGCAACATGTGAAAAAGTTTCACCATAGTCTATTCCTTCTTCTTGTGCATACCCCTTGCAAACTAATTTTGCTTTATTTCTGATTACATTACCATGCTCATTCAACTTATTTCTAAAAATACACTTAGTACACATTACATTCTTATATTTTGGTCTCGGTACCAAATTCCATGTATTTTTTTTTTGAATTTGATCTATCTCTTCCTTCATTGCTTTCATCCAATCTTCACTTTCTAAAGCATCTTTTACTTTTCTTGGTTCAAGTTCAGATATTAAGCACATGTTTTCTCTTACCTTGCTTCTTGTAGGAACTCCACTAGTCTTATCTCCAATGATTTTACTCGGTGAGTGGTGTCTCTTTACATACCTTTCCATCACAGGCTTGGTAGCCAGTGGTATCTCTTAATTTCCATCATTCGGTGGAAGCTCTCTCTGCTCATCTTCTTCCTTGGTTTGTTCTTTCGGTAAGGTGTCAGGAATCTCAATTTGTACATAAAAAAATCTTTGATAATCCTTGGGTTCTTTCTTGTTGTCTTCATAATTCTTCTCTACAAATTCATCAATCCTCACATTTGTACTTTCTATAATTTTGTTAGTATTCTTATTCAAACATTTGTAGGCTTTTCTCTTAGTAGAATATCCTAAGAATATTCCTTCATCTCCTTTAGAGTCAACTTTACCATCTCTTGCATCTTTAAGAATATAACACATACTTCCAAATACTTTGAAGTAACTTACATTCAGTTCATATCCATACCAAATCTCATAAGGTGTTTTGTTAGCTCCCTTCTTTAGTTGTACTTGGTTAAGTGTATAAGCACCAATGCTGATTGCTTCTCTTCAGAAGGTTTGAGAAATCCCATTCTCAATCATTAGTATTCTAGTAAAATCCATAATGGATCTATTTCTCCTTTGAGCTAGACCGTTCTGTTGTGGTATTCTTAGTACAAACATCTACCTCTTTATACTATGTTCATTGCAGAAGAGTGTAAATTCATCAGATATAAACTCTCTGCCTCTGTCAGATCTCATATATATCAGTTGTCTCTCTGTCTCTTTTTAAACTCTAGCCTTGTACCACTTAAACATTTGAAATGAATCAGATTTTTCTTTTAAAAACATAACCGACATCATTCTAGAATAATCATCAATAATCAATATGAAGTATCGATCTCCATAGTAGCTTTGTGTTCTCATGGGACCACATAGGTCGTTGTGTACCAATTCCAATATACCTTGTGTAGTATAGGTTTTGCTTGTAAAGCTCGATTTAGTCATCTTACCTACTTGACATCCCTTACACATTATATTCTCAAGTTTGTCTAGACTCGGTAGACCTCTTACTATGTTCTTCTTACTTACTTTGATTAAGTTGTCAAAATTAACATGACAGAATTTTGTGCCATAGCCATACATCTTCAATCTTAGAAAATAGACAATTCCTTATGGATGTATCAAGGTAGAATAAGTTACCTTCAGATTAACCTCTAGTAGCAATCAAACTTCCCTTCTGATCAAATACTTTAACCTTCTTGTTTTGAAATTCCATTCGGTGACGTGTATTATTTAACTATGCCACACTTAAAAAATTGTATTTCAGACCTTCAACCCAATAAACATCATCACATTTAGTATTTTCCAGCAAAATTCTAGAACCTTTTCCCTTCACAGGATATGGGGAATCATTTCCAAATCTAATATTACCACCATTATGCTATTTTAAAGTAATAAACTTATCAGTATCACCATTCATATGGTGTGAGAAACCGTTGTCTATAATCTATGTATCATTTTTACTTACTTGTGATATTAGGGATTTTTCTTCAACATTCCTTTCTTCATCATGCTCATATTTAATAGAAACATAAAAAACTTCTTCTTCATCATCATCGGTGTCATCATTAGATGATCTTTCTTTAGCAATGTAGCATGCTTTCTTTCCTTTGTTCTTAAAGTCTCTAAATCTATTCTCACTATTGTTGTTATCTTTGTTTTCTTTATTATCATTATTGTCAGGATAATTATAAGCTATGTGACCAATCTTATTGCATGAAAAAAATTTCAAAGTTAGCTTACCTTTGTACTTTCCTTTACCTCCAAGTAGTCTCATAGCCAATAATGCTTCAAATTCAGCTTCATTCTTTTCATCTTCAACATATAGCTCTTCAAGCTCACTCTTACAACTATGAAATATTTCACTAGCACAACTTGCATATCCATCACTAGATTTAGAATCTCTAGACTTTACAATAGTCAAAGATGATTTGAATGCATATTTAATCTTAGAAGTAGCTGGAAAACTGTTATAAAAATCATTCATCTCAAAAGTAGTTAGCTTACCGATTGTAGCATCCAAAGTAACAACCATCTGTGGAATGGATCTCATCTCTCGAATAGTGGACACTTAGATGATATAGATAGGTATCAGTTTTCTAAGCATCTTACTTGTAACATCTTATTCATTAATGGTTCCACCAGCACCTCTAATAGCAATATCAATCTCCTTTAGTCTTGTGTTGTATACTATAATGTTTTCTCCTTTCATTCTCATTGATTCAAACTTTTATCTTAAGCTTTTATCCTTATCTATCTGAACATGTTTATCTCTACCAAAAACCAGTGTAAGTCTATCCCACATCTTCTTAGTAGTAGCATAACCTTCTAAATCATTGAACTCTAGGTCGATGAGAGTAGAAGTTATCTCTATCATCACTTGTGTACGTTCTTGTCATTCTCTTATCTGCTCAAGTGTCAAAGGAAAAAATAGTGGAGGTGATTACTCATTGTCAAGATGATCCAATGTATAATCTCCAATACCAAATATGTGAAGCCTCATTTTTTTCTTCCATGTAGAAAAGTTAATTCCTATTAAACTTTGGTGCTTCCCTCTTATACATCTTTGGATCTTTAACTCAAGTACCTTCAAACTTATCTTCTTGGAGCACCAACTCTGATACCATTTTTTGATTTACCCTACTAATGGTGGTTTACAGAGAGGGGGGTGAATAAAAAATATTGAAACTTAACACTTTAAATCTAAACCTCTGACTCAACTCAGCGATTCAAATAATAGAAGCAACCAAAACTTGTAAACACTTCACAAACTTGATAAACAACATATAACATAAGCAAATAAAATTCACTGTTATCAAGCATCACATGTAAAACTAGATTTAATGAGGAAACCCAATTTGGGATAAACCTCCATGGGAATTTTCACCCACAAATAGAAATACTCTTCTAAAGTATGCTCGGTTAAGAACCAATCCGGTTAAATATTACAATGCACATTTGTTAGATGTGACCCTGTTAGGGTATTTACCTTAGACGTATTAAGATCTTCACCCTCTTAGGAGTGGCCTAGTCAGAGGGCTTAAAAATTCATCCTAGAATGTTACCTTTCTCAAGGATTTACAAAAATATTTGTTAGGTCTACTTGGTTAAGAGATTTTTTGTTGCAAATATTAGTAAGCAACAGTGTACTGATTTGACTCATGATTTTGTAGCTATCATTTTCTTGATCAGATCCCTTGTTCACTCTCTAAAAGTTAATGGCATCAACAACTCATCAGTCTCTCCTCTGGACTGGTTCTCCAACTCTTTCACTACTCTACTTGGTAGCTCTTCAACTATTTAGATCACCAGCATCTCTGTATAAACATACAAACTCATATTTATATAGGCCTCTATTTTGCCTCTTAATCCTATTGATTATATTTCCCTTCAATTGCGCTTGACCATCAGATCATCTCAAATGAACAAATACAATGTATTTTTAACTCAATTAGGCAATTAACCTTGCCCCGTAGCTTGCACTTTTCTCGGAACTCACAACTTTCTTTTTGTTGCTTAATCTTCATCTCAGATTTTGAACTTGACTTTTCATGACCGTAGATCTTGTAACAAAATTTTCCTTCATCCTTAGCATATTCTTGATCTCTGTGACTTTGCATTAAATTCATTCTTCTCCTTGAATCCAATCTCTGTTCAAACTCTATTCAGTTCTCAGTGACTCAGTGACTATCTTCACTTGGTGTCTAACTTCACTCGGTGACCAACCTTGCTCGATAATTGACCTTTCTCGGTTATCAACTTCGCTCGGTGATTGTCTTTCCTTTTCTCGACCGAATAACACTTCCTTGCTCGGTAACTAGGTTGTTCCATTTACTGACTTGACCACTCTTCTTTACTGACTTACCAACATTAAATGTTAAGTAAAAACAATTCTACCAATAGTTTCTCATCATTGGCTGATCTTTATTATCTGCCCAATTAATTTCCTCTCCGATTGATATGGAAACTTAATATAAACCAAAAATCAATTGCTTGACATCAATGACAAAATAATAACTGATCTAACCATTCTACTTGCTTGTATTCTTCTAAACTTGGTCTTCATCACCATTACCATCAGTTGGTTAACAAAGGACAATCCCTATAGGAAAAAAACAAATGAGGTCATGAGTTTTAATCGGTCATCATCTGAAGAGTTTATAAAATGGGTGGGGGGATGTATTTGAATGAAGAGTAAGATGAAAATAATTAGTTATCTAACTATTTGATGTGAAAGTTTGTCAAATAATTTTGGCATTTTCTGTAGAGGTCATCTTTTTGGAAGAACGAGCATACAACAACCATGGGCCTAGATCAATATCTTCATCAATAAATTCAAAGAGAGAAAAGTACAAGGAATATTTTGTTAAAGCCAAAATTCATTTTGTCTTTTATGAGAGAAGTCTGTTGCAATAAGAATCAAGCAGTCCAATGGACTGATGACATGTGTCTTCTTTGGCCCGAAGCTTGTTTGCTCCCTTGATTCTATAAAAGGGAATTCAAGGCCAAGAGAAAGGGTTCCAAATATCTTATGTCTAGAGTGTCAGTTCCAATAAGAGTCTAGGTGAATATGAGAAAATTGTAAAATCATTTACAGGTCAAATAGATAATGAATTTAGTGTCAAGTTTTGTGAAGGTCTTGAGTAAATGAGTTGTAAATTTGTTGTATGCTAGAAATAATAGTTGAATTTAATAGAAATACAATTCCGATCCATTTCTCTCAAATTGTACAATTCTATTATAATTTAAATGAAATTAATTAAGGGTTTTTTTCTCATTTAGTGCATTGTTGTGGTGTATGTAATTTCTTGTTCATGCTTTGATCTAATTGGTCAATTAAAGGCTTGAACATAATTACAGATTTCTAGAATTTGTGCAGGGATTTTCATAAGTAGTTTGGGTTAGGGTTATTATTGAGAAGTATTGTAAGGCAATATTTTCTTAGATCTCATGCTATTAGTAAAAGTCTGTCATATATTATTTTATTTCTTATGAAGTAAAGCTTGTATTGGTTTTATTATTAGTTTGGTGTTCCAATTCATTTGAGTCTTGCCATAAAACTGCTAAATCACGTAGTATCATTTCATTTTATGTATGTTGTTGTATGTTTGTGTTATCTCATGCTTCAATCGGTAGAGGATCACTGGGAATTAGCCATTCTATAGCATTCTCCCTCTTTTTTGAGCCTTTATATGAGATTATATGTTTTATTTTGATGTTATTTACAAGTATGGTGTATGGATTGTAAATACATTAAGGGATTACCATCCCAGGTCTTGTAGAGCCCAATGTGCAAAAGGGTTTGACATGTCCTTATTAGTTGGTCCAAGTCTTGGAGATTATTGAAGATTGGATTTTGCCTCTCCATAGAAAATTGAAAGATAGACTTGGTTACTATTCCTTAGTGTAAAACTTTTTAGGAACCAACAGACCCTTGGAAGTAGGAGATTGAGGTAGTTCCATCCTGGATAGGGATGTATGACCTTTCATCGAAATATTTAGAGGAATAAATTTTGAAGGATATTGGTAACAAATTGGGGACTTACATCAAAGCAAATGAAAAAATGGAGGCCGAGAAATTTGGGGTGTATGCTCGAATGTATATAGAAAAAATATTGCGAGAGAAGATGGATCAATCATATGCCCTAATTCTATATCAAAAGGGCATGTTAAATTATAATATTGGAGGTTACATGGCAATCAAAAAAATAATGGAAATAGAGACCTTCAATTCAAGAAAGGAAAAGAAGAAGAATATAGGGTGAAGATGCAAATAGTAAGGATATGTCTGATCAAAGAAAAGCGTGTGGAGAATGTATTACAATCAAGGAAAAGTTCAAGGAACAAAATATTTTCTCTATTAAACTTAGGAGAAGTAAAAAAATTAACTCACCAAAGAAGAACAAATTTAGCCTAGGAGTGAGGATGAAAAAAAATGAAAAAGAAAATGAGCTAACAACTAAAACAAAATAGTTTCCATAGAGTGAGTAGGGGATAGAGGAAACAAAAGAGAATATTATTGAGGACAAGACATGAGGGGGGAAAATAAATGAAGAGTTGGCAAAACTATTGGATATAAGTTTCGAATTGGCAGAAGGAGTAGGGACAAATATTTTGAAAGATGAAAGGATAGGAGATTGATTCAAAGAGTGAAATTATGAGGAATAGGAAAGAGAGATTATGGAGGAAAGAACAATTTTTCAATTCCAATACAAACTAGAGTAACCTATCCTAAAGCCTTAAGGAAAAAGGGAACCAGAGATAAACAAGAAAAAGTTGGAAATTGTGACCAATGCAAAGGGAAAAAGAAAGATTAGATCAAGGAAGCATATCATCCTTCTCTAGAAGCAATGAAGGCCCTAATATGACATTTTATGCCCCTAATAAATGACATAGTGTCAAGAGCCAAATTGACTAGGAAAAAGTTGAAGTGGTCCTTTTGAGGAGATTGAAGAACTAGAGACAATGGAAAGAGAATTTTTTAGGATTCATAAAGGCATAGAGTGGGTTAGGTATCTTGTAGAATTATTTATTGATGAAGGGAGAGAAAATTGAGGACTATCAAAACTAGCAATTGATTAAGGTATCTAATTTGCAAATTAAAAGATAGTTTTTTCATCTTGAATATATATGGTCTTGTCACAATAGCAAGTAAAAAGGAGGTATGGAATTTTCTTTCAAAGAAGATATGGAGCTTGGTAGGGGAAAGGATAATTGTGGAAAGAGCTTCAATGCCATGATATACAATTTATAAAAATAGGAAGGTATGACACAAATATCTAAGACTCATAAATGTTTCCAAAATGTTCTAGATAATAACCAATTAAGAGATACAGTCCTAAATAATGGGATATAAACATGGACAAATAGAAGAAAAGGATTCACAACTAGGCTAAAAGGTTAGATATATTTTTAATTATAGGGGAATAGGAGAGGCTATTAGTATCTCTAGAGACATCTATTATCCCATTCATGAGATTAGATCACTACCATGTTCTACTTTAGTTCTATCCACACCAAAGATATGCCCCTTCAAGTTTAAAAAATATGTGGTTCAAAGATGAAAGATTGAAAGATCTTGTAAAGGAATGGTGGACTGAATTCAAGATGGGAAATCAAATATGGTTATATATAGTTAGTGAAAAGATAAGATATATCAAACACAAATTGAAAGAATGGAATAAATAAATACTTAAAAAAATTATAGAAAAAAAAATTAAAAAAAGAAAAGAAAAATAGAGATAGAATTAACTGATCTCAACAAAATATCATTCGAAAAGGGGATGAGTAGTGTACAAAAGGGAACAGTGATGATGGGAAGAAATTCAATTGAGTAATTACTTCCTACCTTCCCAATTGCACATTTGGAAGGAAGATGCCCCCACTAGGCTTAAGAGGAGACTCAAGTGCTAAATAGGGGTAATGATCCTTTGATAAATATGGAATTGATGAAAATGATAGGATAAACGCACTTTAGATTAAAAAATAGACAAGTAGGTGAAAAATTGTGAATAAAAGACAGATACAGAATGACATAGAGTTGTAACTAACAAAAACAAAAACTAGAAGAAAGATCTGAACTGTACCTAAAGTTTAAGAATAGAAGACAGGGTGTAGAGTGTTTAAAATGTTTTATACCTGGGAACAAAACGTTTGAAATGTTAATTTCCAAGTGTTTTTTCCTAAATTTTTTTTGGAACTTCTGATAGTATCAAATCTTTCGAACTTTCTGACAGCAACCCCATAACCTATTCCTGCACACAAAAAAATGGGAAAAAGGTTCTCTAAAGGGGTTTTCCTTGGTCAAACCCCTATTTAGGAATAAACCTTGAAAATGAAATAAAATTGCATAAAATAAAGTATGTAAAAAGGTAAATGTTTGATTCACCTTTTCATAAACCCTCATGGATGGATGTAGAAATCACTCGTACCCACAAATATGCTTGAATGTACTTGAAATCAAGGATTTGACCTTCAAATGTAGAATAGGAATAAAGGAAATCCTCACAAATGCATGGATATATGATTATAATTTCTAGATCTTCATTGTAGATATGCTTAATAATCGCTTGCAAAGAAGGAAAATGGATGATAATTGAAGAAGGATCTTCTTTCTTAATTGAGGATTCATCTACTTGGCCATCGTGGGAGAGAAAATTTCTTCAATTAGAGAAGATTTCCTTTTTACTTGAATGATCTTGAATAATTGGAGACTTGGAGAACTTGGTATTGGATGCTTGCCTTCAAATCTTGAATCCAAATATTGCTCAATTGCACTTGAAAACTTGATAGCTTGATTGCCAAAATGCTTGCATGAAGTTGTGATCTACAAAATGAGGAGAGATATAAGGTTATATACTCAATCCTACATTTCAGGATTAAAAAATAAGCCAAGTTGACCATAGGATCAAATTTCCCGATAGAACCTTGACATAGGGTGTCAAGCAAATTTGGGCCCAAACAAGCGGGAACAAAACATTTGAAATGTTATGTTTCTAGGAAATTGGGCCTATATTTGATTTGGGTTTTGAGAGGAGTGAAAATATGCAAGAGGAAAAAGGGCAGGTTTCCAGGATCAAGCATAACAAACATTTTGACCTCAAAATCACCAAAATGGGGACTAATAGGTCCTAATAGAACATCCAATTATGGGTGATAACTTTTTAGGATGATATAAGTAGTAATAAATTTGAGATATAAAAGAGGCTTAAATAGGAATTGTTAAAAATTATAGCAAGGGAGGAAAGATTTTGGCAACAAAATTATAAAGAAATATGACTAAAAGAGGTAGGAAGAAAAACCAATTTTTTTCACAAGACATCAATTCCTAATAGAAGAAAAAACATAATTGTAATGGTAAAAAGGGAGGATAGAATTTTTTACAAACTGATGAGGAAGTATGGAGAGAAGTGGTACAATTCTATGAATCTATGTTGAATAAAGAAGTGGTGGAGCATCGAGAAAATAAGAAAAGATCTTGGAATTTTTATGTCCCGTATATCAAATAAACATAATATAAGTCTAAAAAGAATTGTCAACACAAAGCAAGTTAAATTGGCCACTTTCAAGCTATGCCCAGATAAGTATTCTAGACCAAATGAATTCCCTGTCATCTTCTTCTAGTTTTTCTAGGACATTGTTGGAAAGGATCTTATGAAGGTAGTTGAATAATATAGAAAGAAAACTACAATTTTAGGGTCTCTCAACCACATATTCTTAGTTTTGACTCCTAAGAATAAATATGGGAAATAAATGAGAGACTATAGGCCAACTACCCCTTTGTAATATGGTGTATAAGATAGTCACTAAAGTCGTGGCTAACAGGTTCAAAGAGGTATTCTTGTAGATCATTTCAATTGAGGAAAGTGGGTTTACACCTATGAGATCGACTATTGAAGGGACAATTATAGCACATGATGTTATAGACATGACACACAATACATAGGAAGAAAGCATGATAGTCAAATTAGAAATTATAAAATCATATGATTTAGTTTATATAAATTTCCTAATGGAGGTCCTACTGAAGTTTTGATTTAGGGAAAAGTGGGTAAAGTGGATTAAAGGATGCATATCCAATCTAAATTTCTTAGTGCTAATTAATGGGGCACTTTGTGGTTTCTTCTCCACCTCAAGGGGTCTGAGGTAGGGGGCCCTCACCCCCCCTTTTGTTTATCATCCTGGCTAATGCTCTAGGAAGGAGTATAGGCTCGATGAGTGCAAAAAGGAAATGGGCTAGAATGAATGTTACCCGAGGAGAAGAGTTGGCCACACACAAAATTTTTTTAGATGAGATGATGTTATTTAGGTAGGCATGCAGAAAGGAGGCAAGGGTAATTAGAGTATTACTATAATCTTACAATAATGTATCAGGACAAAAAATCAATATGAAAAAATCTAAGGTTTACTTCCTCACCACACAACTTGGCCTACAAATTGATATTTATAGAATACTAGGTATGTGATTTGCAACCTTTTTCAGGAAATTATTGGGGATGTCGTTGTTCACTAGAGTGAATAAAAAGTGTTATTGGGAAGACTTAATAAGTAGTTGCAAAAGTAGAATAAAATCATGGAAGGGGAATGACTAACTTTAGCAGGGATAATTTTGACACTAAGAGAAGTTTTGTCAGCAGTCCATATATACTCAATGTCATGTATGAGGATCTCAAAATTAGTCGAGGATATCTTAATCCAAGTCATGATAAAGTTCTCTTGGAATGGGATGAAGGACCAAGGGAAATGACCATTAATGAAATGTGATAAGATTTTCCAACCAAATGATGCTGGTGGGACTAGAATTAGCCAACTTCCTCTAATGAGTCTAGCAATGTGAGGAGATATAATGTTGAATATGTACATGTAAGGAGGACATAAATGGATCATAATAATAAGAGGAAAATACTTGGACCTCAAAAAAATATTATAGGATTTTTGCAATTAAGAATCCTCCATGCAAATAAACTATATGGAATTTCATACTGGAGAGAAGATATATCATCCCAAGGAACATCACCTAAGGGATTAGGAATGGAGAAAATGTGTCATTCTAGAAGGATTCATGGGAAGGCTTTGACTCTATTGACAAAAAAATGATCCTAGAAGTATTGTCTTATTTTGATCTAAGTCACACTCTTTTATGTGTTTTGTGACTATTCATAAGTTGTAATTTTGTATTGGAATTGTGAGATGCACCTGGTTTTAGTACATTTGTTTTCTATTACCGATATCATTTCTGACATAGATGATAGATTATACTTGCACTTTCAGTTATGATCATATATGCATGATGACCCTATTGTGATGTGGCATAATGCTATATGATGATATATGGGTTATTTTGTATTCAAGGATATTTGATTATGTTTATATTGATTTTGTTATGGATTCAATGATGTATGTGTCAGTGGTAACTATGGTATTGTGCTTTACTCTACTTAGTTATTATCTGATTCATGGGTTTAATTGATATAAGTTCTTAAATATCATAAAATGTTATTTAATGCTTTAATTTAAATGAAATAATTAAATATTATGTTTATTGTGAATTAAATATGAAAGGAATGACTTTATAACATTCAAATACATAAGAATTATTACACTGCTAAAATATCATTTCATCAATTTCATTTCTAGATTATTACATGTGCTTCGACTATTTATATTATAGTAGCTACATTTGATGAGCTCATGTTTTAGTGAATAGGTATAGACATCAACTCCACCTAGTACCACAAGTCTAAGTGTGTCTTATCCTTGATAATGGCACATGAAATAGTTACATTGGTTATTATTAATTTTAGCCAATATCATCCCTATATGGATGATGTATCCATATTTGTTGTATTACACCTCTGGTTACCATGTGAGTAAAGTCCAGACTTCCTTGCATTTGTGTGTTAGACCATTATTTGTTTGTGAATCATAGAGTATCCACAATTATCACAGTTGAGATAGATTTTAATATTCTAATTTTAATTATTATTGGTTAATTTATGTTTACTGGCAAATTTGTCGATTCATTTCAATGCTTGTTTGGGCTTATGTGTTTGAGAATTTTGAGATGAATGTTAAATTAATGTTATTTTTTCCAAACTTTGGAGAATGGATGCATTATGGATTTGTGTATTTTTTTTTGGCATGAGGCATATATAGAACCAAAGGGTGTATTTACTTTTTTGAATTTCAAAGTCTGATTTTTGAAGTTTTTATCCATGGCCATCAATGGTAGAAATGGCTTGGGACTGGCTTTAGGTCCAAGTTGCTTTTTGTAAAAAGTTGGATTTTTATGTGATTTTATTATGTGGGGTAATAGACTTGTTAAATGAAATTTCAATTTTGAGAGGATTCAAATTTGTCTCGTAATTTGAGTCATGTGAGTGTGCTTCCATGCATAAGCTTTTACCTTTGTTAACAAACACATGATAAGAAATGACAGTGACAGTGATGATAAATAACTTGATGAACTTGAAGCCTTAATGACTAGAAGATTTCACAAAGGTAAAGGAAGGTATAAATTTAAACTACCTTTGATATGCTTTAATTGTAAAGAAATTGGACACTTTGCTGCCTGATGCCCAAATAGAAAAAGTGATGAAAGAAATGAAAGATCTAATGACAGAAGAGATGATCGAGAATATAGAAGCAACTAATAGTATGATAGAAGGAGTAACTGAGATTAAAAGGACAAAGGAAAAAAGGCATGTTACATTGCTGAAGATAAAGACAAAGACACCGACACCGACATTGACACTGATGAAGACATTGCGACAGTATTTGTAGCTTTGAAAGAAGATTCAGAAGAAGATAAAAGGTATGTTGAAAAAACACTTATTTCTAAAGTTAGCAAGCATGCCATTTGGGTTATTGATAGTGGCTTCAAACATTACATGACTGGAGATAAAGAAAAATTTGAATTTCTTGAGCATTATAATGGTGGATCTGTTAGAATGGGAAATGATACACCTTCTCAAGTGAAAGGAAAAGGTACTATATTGCTAAACAACAAGATCAAATGTGAGAATGCATACTGGGTGAAAGGACTTAATTATAATCTGTTGAGTGTTTCACAGTTGAATAACATAGGTCACCAAGTTGCATTTGAAAATAGAAAAGCTAGAATCTATGATGAAACAAGAAAGTTGATCGACACTGGAGAACAATCAAAAGGTAACTTATTTTATCTTGACACTGCTGAAACTACTTGTTTGTTGTCTAAGAATGAAGATATATGGTTGTAACATATGAGGCTATATCATGTAAATTTTGACAACATGGTTAAGATCAGTAAGAAAAGAAAAGTAAGAGGCTTACTGAGCTTATCTAAACCTGACCATGTTATGTGCAAGAATTATCAAATGGGAAAAATGTCAAAATCTAGTTTTAAGAGAAAGAATTTCTCTTCTAATGATATTTTGGAGTTAGTTCATACAGACCTATGTGGACCGATGAGAACAAAAAGTTATTATGGTGATAGGTACTTTATTTTATTTTTTGATGACTATTCTAGAATGATGACAGTTATGTTCTTAAAAGAAAAATATGAAGCATTTAAGATGTTCAAATGGTACAAAGCTAAAGTGGAAAAAGAAAGTGGTAAAGAACTGAAATGTTTGAGATCTGACATAAATGAATTTAAATCGCTAGAAAATGGAAAGATATCATGAATTATTCAATGATTAGGAGGCAATGAGATAAGATGCAGACACATGTTTAAGTGGCTAAGGAAATTTGTGGTGTTTGTCAATTCTTGAAGTAAACCCAAGGTTAGACATATCATTTAGCGGTTCATAGATAGCCTTTATCTCTAAATCTCCAGACTTGACCAGAGTTAGTACAAACATTAGGAGATTACAAGATAGCCTTTATCTCATAATCTTTGAATAAACTAGAGTTAGTGCCAAAGATTTTGAAATCAAGTATAAACCGTCGATTATAAGTCAAGATCAAGGGTTGTCGCATAGTCTCCAGATAAAATGAGAAAGTACAAAATGATTCAAAGATTCAATGCAATACATAGATCAAGATCTCATCATGTGGCTAGCACGTGATCTCTGAATAGACTTAAGGTTAAGTAAAGAATTCAACAACTTAGATATTGCCTTGTCGCGCAATCTCTATATGACTTGAGTCAAGATAAAGTTAAGAGCTGAGTTGATAATAAAAATATATGGACTATTGATATGATTTAAATCTTGCGGTGTGCACGTGATCTCTGAATATATCCAGAGTTAGTCAAACCAATTAGCAATTTAGAGACTTAGTTATCTCTGAATCTCTAGATAGACTCAGAGTTAGAACAGAGTTTTCCTTTCACCTTGTCGCTGAATCTCCAAATGAACCTAAGGTTAAGTTAAAAACTTAGAGACTTAGCGAGGATCGTCGATCTCATCTCAGATGAATGGATAGATCTAGATCTTTAGATGAGACTCGAGTTAAGAGTTTTACTCAGCGACTTGGTGGTTCCTTTATCTCTAAATCTCCATATTTGATCAGGGTCAAAGAAAAGCCAAGTAAAGTTTATTGTGAGATTCAGACATACGAGGAGATGTGTTACCCAGTTTCAAGAAGTGAACCAGAAGCAAGGTAAAGTTAAAACGTGTGACCAGTGCTGAATCTCAAAATGAAATCAAGGTTAAGTAAATCTTTCACCAACTTAAAGAGAACTGTTGATGAAGTAAGAGATCTGTGGCTGGTGCTAGATCTTGTAAAGTAACCCAGGTTAGAGGAAACATTCAGAGACTTGGAGATAAAGTAGTCACATAATCTCCAGATAGACTATGGTATTAGTGTAGTGAAATCCTGAGTATCTTGTCTCGTGCCATTTCAAGGAAATAATATAAAAAGAAGGGTTAATAAAGATTAGAGATCCTAAAAAAGTAAAAGTAATATTTTGAGCTATAAAAAGGCAAGAAAAGTAGGCTAATTAGATCTTGTCTTAAGTGTTTTAAAATAAAATAAGGTTCTAAAAATAGAAAAGTACCCATGAATTTTTCTAGCCAAGCATTTGAATTCAATTACCTGTCAACTTCAAGTGCCACGACTAGCTGAGAATTGATTTCAATACACACAGAGTTATTACAAAAGTGATTAAGCAATGGTTTATAGGTTCTCAAATAGACTGATGCATTGATGATTCAATGATAAATAGATGCAACATGTACATTTTGATTACCAAAGTTTTTAGAGCAAGAGAGAAAAAACTGCATAAGTTTCATATAAATTGAGAAAAGCCTATTTCAGAGAGAAGAATAGTTATAATCAAGTAAAGATGAGTCAAGTAGAATCAAGCAGAGCTTCAGTCAGTGGTGAAGGAAAAGACATAGAAGAAGAACATAAAGGAAATAGGAATTATTCAGATGAGTTCATTTCTCTGCTACCTAGAACAAACCAGAACAAAAAATTAATTGACGAATACTTCTCTAATTTTATGTCAAATTGTAGAGATCCAAACACTCCCGGGTGCTCGGGTTATCACTTATTCAATTAATTTCACAGTAATAAGGACATACAAATCCCCATGTCAAACCCTTGGACATTAGGTTTAGCCAAGCTAATTGTCCTAGATGTCTTCCTAGATGCAGACATGTTAATTGAATTGGTTAAAAGGTATGACATTGTCTCCAAAACCATCAGAAAACATGATGAGACAACCCTAGTCACCTTGGATAGGGAATCCTTTATGAAGGTGTTTGGTATATACCATGCCTCTGCCATAGAGATTGACTTGACCAAATTAAAGATCAAGTATACCAGAGAGGTCAATGTGGTGAAGAATTTGATCAAGTCTCACGTGCCTAGGTCAAATAGAAATTACATAGCCCCCATGCCTTCCTCTAAAGGTATACCATATGAATTCAAAGATCTGAGCTTCTACATGAAGTATATAGCTTATGGGATGTGCAGAGTACTAGGCATTGATGGGCACATTGAGAAGATGCTTGGAGATCTATTGATGATCATCTTGGATATCCATAACTCCCACGTCAATACTAACTTTGACTACATTCAGTATGTCATTGATAGGATACATGAAGACCTCATAAGTATCTAGAAGAAAACCAACCCCAAGTTCATGCATTATTCTATTTTAATGCATTTGATTCTATTTTTCAATATAGAGAGTATGGATATTGAGAATATGAGACCCAAGATGCAGTTCCAAGGCCAGCCAAACCCTATACAATTTTGGATTAGGATTTGGAACTACACTTCCAACGAGAATGAATACCATGGATTTCAAAATTGGGTTGTACATCCAATTCTAAACTTGTTGGGTGTTAATGTAACTAGATTGATAGTCAAGGTGCTTAGACTTTTAAGACCTTGAATATATGGACAAATGGCTAGGAGATCACAATTGGGGAGACTTCTATACATACACATTGATTAGAGTTTATGGATGTTCTCAGCCTCCACACATACTTCCAAAGTATGTGCCTCCAAGGGTTGCCCTGATGGAGTTTATTTGGAAATTGATGTGGACAGATAAAGAGCACTTGGCCCCCCATAGAAAGGGCACATTTACACCCAAGTAGTTCATGGTTGTGGATTTTACTATTGGAAAAGGGCCATGGATGCAGTGACCAAGTGGTTAGGGCAATGCAAGATGATCATGGCCTTATATAGATATCTAGATCCTGAGGGCTTCATCAAAAGTGCTAAGAAACTATTAACCCCAAGTGTCACTGCCATAAAGGAACATGATGAGTGTGTTGAAGATGATGTTATTAGAAATGTCCTGGAGGATGAAGAAGTAACAAGAAGAGCTACAAAGTATGAGGACCTAATTTATTTGGAAAAGGAGATGAAAACGGTAGGGATTGCTTTTGGAGGTTTTTTCCCAGGATTGCCTTATTTGACAAGAATTACAAAGATGATAGAAATGTATCACACTTTGTATAACCAACTAGAGAGTCAGATTGAGGAGAAATAGAGAGGCCCTAAAAATCATTCATCTTATGAGTATGAAGAGGACAGTGAAGGAGGGTATCATATGTACAGTCTGCCTCAGATAGATGTGTCACCTAGTGTAGAGAAAAACATAGAGGCTCATGACACAGAGGCTCCTGACACTGAAGTAAAAAGTGAGCCCCCATGGAAGAAACACAAAATAGAACAAGGAGATCCCTCTCAAGAAGAGACACAAGAGAAGAAGAAAGATAGAGTGAGTGCCCTGATCACTGGTGATAGGCAGTATCATCACCAATTGAGGAAGACAATCAAAGAGGTCAAGAAAAAGGAAAAGGACATCCCAGAAGAGGTGGAATTTCCCCTCCAACTATGCCAAGATTAAAGAGAGTTCTATCAGGAATATTTTCTAAGTGATGATGTATTCATCAAGAATGATGAGTTCAAGAACTTCCTAACATGGAGAAAGCAACAAGAATTTGGATCTAATTTGCAACTAACAGAAGGTGGTACTATGCAGAGTGAAGCTTTGCAAGCCTTGAAGGCCTATGATCCTAAATCTGAAATAATCACACCTGAGGAGGCTAGACAATTGGTGAAATCCAATGGAATTCTACTTGTGCCTAGATAGGATTTGGCCTCTGGCTTCATAATTGATCAAATCAAGAAGCAACTAGAGGCCAATCTGTCTTCTGAGACCCAGATTGGAGAAACGATAAGGGGATGTGGATATGATCCAAGATCCTAGACTTTAGCCATGTGGTCCCTGGCTCCAAGAACAGAAAATCCACCTCTAGTTAGTGTTGAGGAGAAAATGGATGGAGACAAGATCATCTAGACTATTCAGAATACTGCTGATCTTGAGGTTTCCCAGGCTGTCACCCACTTTTCCTGCCTCAATGAGGCAAAAATAGAGAAACTATCTACAAGCTATGGAAGACTCTTTGATTAGTCAATTGTTGTAGCTAAATACAGAGAGAAATGCTTGATATAGATCAAAGCATTGTAGGCGCAAGTGGAAGCTCTTAACAAGAAATTAGAAGAAGCTCCCAAAGCTCCTCCTCCAGCCACATAAGTCACCTCTGTACATATAGATACCACTAAGGATATCCCACAGGGAACAAATAAATTAGATAAAGATCATAATGAAGTTTCCCTAGCTGCATTTTTGAACATCTTGCAACATAGGATAGATATCCTAAAAGGAAAATTGGACATAGTACATAAGGCATTTAGTAAGTTGCTTGATTTAGAGAAGGAGGTGAAGGGCCAAATAGAAACTTTGGACCCATTATTTAGTACATGGTCAAGAAGGGGGTCCTTATTTGAAAGATTGGAGGCATTTCAACCTCACAGGATAGATCTCCCAGAAGTAGAATGCCAAGTGGGGGATAGAACAAATTGGCACATCATTGTCCTTTTTTAAAAGAAAAGCACATGTTTGGCCCTAATTTCAGTAGGTTTATCCCTCCTATCAAAGGGGAAAATGATGAGATAAAGTCTGTTGAAGAGCCGAGAAAAGAATTTGACACTCTGCTGCCTAAGAAAGAGGCATTCCTGACAGATGATAATGTCCTAGATATGGAAAAGTTCAATAAATCCTTAGATGAAGCTTTGAAAGCTGAAACAGACTTTGTTAAGTGTGTTATAGATGTCAAGCCTATCATTGATGCCAAGTAGGAAAGGCAGATGAAGAAGTTACAAAATTTACAAGGTTTCAATTGGCCATCAGTGGATGAAGTTACACTTTGAGACAATATTACCAAGCCAAAGAAGAAGAAACCAACAAAAAATGACTTGGACGTGATAGATGAGGAGTAAAGTGGTACTTAGCACTTGATCAATGAGCACAGGGAGGGTAATCATCATCAAGACTAGTATAAGTTAGCCTATATTGGCGGTCACTAGGTCTCATAAAAACTTTAAGAGATTATCTTGAATATCTGCGGACGAAGGTGACAACTGCAAAGGATTTGGAATAATTTCAAATCAGCCACTCAAGTGTATTTCTTCCACCGATTGGAAATGTAACTGGTTTTGTCTTTTATCACTTTTAGGTTTTTCCTAGCCTTCCAAAGTTTTTTGCATCCTTTCTCTTTAATGATTCCAAGATGGCTAGTGCATACTATATATAACAGGTTGTATGATATTGTAAAGGATGGTGAATTCACAACTGCAAGGCATATTCCTGAATTTTGTCTATTTTCAAGCTTTTTGTCATTCTCAATGTATTGAGCATAAATATTTTAATAAAATACAATAGAAGTTCCTGTTTCACATCTATGCTGTCTTCTTGTATTTGTGTTTATGTTATTGTGTGTTTAATTTGTAAGAATTTTTAAATATATTGGTTACAAGGCAACTGTGAGATTATTTTTGAGTTTCTTTCGAGGGAGTAAATCTTAAAAGTAGTTTCAGAGGGATAAATATTAATGTAAGAATCTGATACATGGGTGTGGGAATGAGAAGGTGGTTTGTAAGGCATTTCATCTGAGTTTCATGTGTGTTTCCATTAAGAAATTTCAGTTAATGTATATTTCAATTGACTCTTTGCCTTGGATTAGGCACTGGTCTAGATTTTGATTAATAGTTATCATCATCAAAAATAAATCTAAACAATCCTTTATATTTATGTTATTAAGAACATAGATGTTTATCATTTGTATTGGAAAATACAAGTAATTTACTTGATTCCTTGGAGAGTGAATCATTAGGTCAGCCTGACCGAGTCTAGAACTCGAATAGAAGAAGGATGAGAATCCTTATTTCACTGGTATTTTCCCTTGTCAAGTTTATGGTCTAGATTGTAAAGCTGTACATAAGATTAGTTATACTCATTTGTAGGATGTGTTATCAGTTGTTGCAATAAAAGGCAGGAAAAAATCAGTGCAATTTCTTGATCCACAGTTAAATTTACTAAGAAGCAGTAAAATTGTGAAAGGTACACCCACCTAAGTCTGTGGAGCTCAAATAAGAAGGAGGATTAATTCCTCATTAATTAGACTTTTCCTTTTTTTTGATTCAAGTCTTGGGAATCATAGAGTCAAGCACTAATTCTTAACAAAGGTCATACAAGAAAAATCTCTAACAACAACCCTGACAATAGAAAACTCACTTTTTTTTTGTCTAATGACAATAACTTGTACTCATATTTGCAAACCCAAGCAATGACCTCTCTCTATATTGTTAAACATGTATGTATCTTTGTCTAAAATAGTCATGAATCCTTTGTATAGTAGAAAAAACCTTCTTCATAGAGGATAGAGAATGCATGATAGACAACCAATGAATTTTACTAAAACAACAAAGGTGACATTAAAAAATTGAACGATCCTTCTAGAAGACAATCAATGCATGAATCCTCAAACAATGAATACCTCGTCTCTCTAAAAACAAAGGATCTATGCTCATATGACTTACAACCTTTGAAACTCATGGAAATATTGTGCCTCTAGCATACCAGTGCTATATACGTACTCAATGTTTAGATCACGTTGATTAGTGATTTCTTCTTTGCATTTACACCATTGTTGTGGTCATGTCCTTAACATGGAAAGTAGCTTCTTTCACCTTGACCACAACTAAATTGCTTTACTCCATGACTGTGCTCTCTACCTTGACATTCATAACATGTCTTCTCATGAATATCTTTTATGAAGAACATGTCACTGCTCCATGATATTACAGTTCCATAGTTTTCATGCACATTGCACTATCTTTTATGTCTTTCCCTAACTTATTACTTGTACCCCTACTGACTTAATGTACAAGGAATCACCATCTTCATCTTTCATTTTTGGCTAAAATAATGTATGAACCCATGATAGTAGTTGCATGATGAGATAGCCATTTTACTTTGAATAATAATGTTTTTCCTTCTAAGAATAGTAACAAGGTCTATGACTGCTCTTCTCTATTTTGAGGCCTTACTTGTCACTATTAGTGTCCAAAATAACAATACCTTTTTTTCCTTAATCTTTACTCTCATATAACAATGAATGGATGCTCCATATACCCAAGGTCTTAACAAAGACAAAGGAAATCTCTTAAGAATAGTCAAGACATGCATATGCCTTAAGAACACTCAATACATGCATATGCAAGGGGCTAAATACTTTCTTCAAAATAGTAAATTTTCTCATTGAAAGCATTGCATTATTCTCCTTTGATGACAATCCTAACCCTAATAGAATTGTGATGTGTAAATTTGTAACTGCAAGAATACTACACACAAGCACTCAATAACTCATTATATCAAGGGTTAGTAAGATCAAATTAATGAAATCAACATAAAACCTCATGAAATCAAATTATTACTTCCTAGTTAGGAAGATTGTAATCTAATTTGAATTTTTCTCTCAGATTAAACACATTAGATCCTACAATTCACAATCATGAAATGGAAGATTAAAGATAAATTGCCTAAAATGCTCAAGAACATGTTCAATTATGCATTATTTGGATCAAATAGATGAAAATTGAACTAGATTAGCATGCTAAAAGATGAACTATTAGCTATAATGAAATTGCCATTATTTCTATGCTTAAATTCTCTATGCTCCTATATGAAATGAGCTTAGAAAGGCTTCATTATATAGAGATTTCGTGGAGGGAAAAGGCTTCAATTTTGAATTTAAATTCAATGGTTGAGATGTATCCATGAGGGATGGCTAAGATGTAAGCTTTATTGGTCCATGTGATCGCCTCTCATTGGTTAGAGGTTTTACTTTTGAGGCATAATGAAGGAATGTTAATAACTTGAATTAATTAATTCCTTTTAATTAATTTCCTTAGCCATGTTTTTAAAATTTTGATTTGATTTAATTCTCCAAGGTTAATTGAAGAATTAATGCCTTTTGATGAATGCCTCTTGATGAGTGATCTTGGATTATTGATTTTTGATGAATTATATATTTAAACCAATCTAGTTTAATTATATAATTGTAATTAGCTTTGAATTGACAGTCTCTATTAGGACTTGGGGGACTTGATTTCATATTAGGGCTTCTGAGTTTATCAGACCATTTTCAGGTGATTACATTTTCCCCTCTTTGAATTGAAATGCGATCAATGTGTTGATTCAAAGAAAATCTAGTGTTGACTAGTGATCAAATAGTTGGATATGAAGCAATGCAAATACTCTCGATTAGAAATTGATTCCAAACTTGATTGAACGAAAAGTGATTGAAGCTGTTGGAAATTCTTGATTGCTTGATGAGATCTGTGTAGCGAGCATGAGATAAATTTGATGCGAAGTGATGAAACTGATTGCCTATCTGATTGTTGAGGATAATAATACCTAATCAATTTGATATGAAGTGATAAAATTGATTACTGTTACAACGATGTCTGAAATCTTGATTCGATACTCAGTTTGATGTGATGCGATGAAATTGATATCTCCAAGACATGATTTTGAAAGATTGACTAGAGAACTAGTTTGATGTGATGCGATGAAACTAATTTCTAGCGAAGATTTGAACAAATGATAAATTTGATGCGAAGTGTTGAAACTGATCACTATTTGAAATTTTGAGAGATTAGCAAACCCAAGTATGTTCCATCTCCTTAGCTTGGACTTGAACTTCTCCCTACACCGCCTACACCTCATATATATGTTTTAGTTCCTCCTATATATTATAAATGTTTTGTTGATGCTATCTCTTAGCTTAGTGTGATTCCTTTTGTTCTTCCCCCTGGAGAAGAAAAGGACCCAATTTTGATTGATATTTAACCAAACGCAATTTCCAACAAAATTGAATGTAACCATCATGCTCGTGACCACTTCCATAAACGTTGTGCTAGATCCTGTCAAATTGCTTCCCAAAACACCTACCGATGCTCTAATTCCTTTTTATCACCCTATGCTTGAGCCAAAGGAGGAAGTTAACTTGAAAAATATCAAATTGAACAAAAATGATAATTCTATTCATATCTTAGATTTTATTACAATTAATTTTGATGAAGAAGATACTCTTGATGATGATTCTTTTGATCATAATGCAACTAACAATGATATTTATGCTAGTGATTCTGATAATATGTTTAAGCTTATTGATGTTAATCATGATTTACCAGCTATTGTTTCACAATAATTATCTCTTAATCCTAGTGATGAGAAAAGTGACCCATCTTCACAGCATGGTCCTTGTTCAGAAATGAATATTGTTTTGTCTATCATGATTGATGTTTCTCATCTTGTTTGTTTCCCACCTTCCCTAAACACTAAAGAATGAGATGAGGGGTAGGTGATCTGCTTGACTAGCTCCTCTTGTGCAGTGGATTTTGTTTCTTTTCTTGTTTTTCATGATGTTCTTCCCCTGTGATGTTTTATTATATGTTATATGTTCCATTTAGATTTCTTTAAATGAACCTTGTTGCTTCATTGGTGCAAGGTGATTAAGGAATCAAAATTTTGTAAATGTTCTTCTATTTGTATCTTACTTCTATTAGTAATAATTGAGAGGGGGGGGTGAATCAGTGGCCTCAAAAATTTATCCTTCAAACATTAACCACCAATCAAATAAATCTTAGATTATTAAGTCCCTACAAGATGCATGTCATGAAATACTTATAATGAATAACTATCTATCGGTGTCTGCAGAATTATTTAGCTCTCCTTCAACTTTATTGATCAGGACTATATGAAGTTCTTCTTCATCAGTTTATCTTCAGCATCCTCTTTTCATTCACTCCCCTTAATCCCCTTTCCGTGAATGTGTTGTTACAAAAATGAATTAAGCTTGTCTCTTATATAGACATGATATTCACTGTTTCTTGATTCTTGATTCTTGGCGTGAAAAACAATCCAGCCAATTTGATTTAAAGCATAACTCCTAATTTATCTTGTAGTTATCTTCTTGCCAATTGTACAAATCTTCTTCAAATCAATTACTTAACTCTAGTTGAATAAAACAAAGAAAACAACCAGTAAAGTCTATCTTTTAGCTCTTGCCAGCTAGATATTTTGTCATTTTCTGAACTCTTTGTTTCGTCGGTCAATTCTTTAGTTAGTTGTCGGTGACAACTGATAGTTCTATTGGCATGACTCCAGTTAGCTTTGGGATCTCCGTCCATCGGGCATCATTGTATTTTTACTCGTCGGGCATCTTGTGGTTTTTCTTCATCAAGCAACACTATCTTCTGCTCGTCGGGTATCACTGTGATTGTTCTGCTTTGCCTTTACCGATGGTGTGTACTCTGTAAGTGTTATATGTCACTTAGTGAATACTTGACTTTTATGCATTGCTAAAAGCATAACCTTTGTTCTATTGATTCTTTGAAATCTTTGGCATTATGTACATGATCGTACAGATGATATCAAGTTGACATCAATGACAATACAAACCATTAACTAATTTAATGCTTTGCATTATCTTCAACTTAACATTATCAAATATTCAATCAGTTACATGTCATCAATCTCTCCCTTTGGCATTGATGGAAACATACTATATTATCACACTATACTATTTCTAATACAATATGAAATACAACAGTTGAGATTCATCAAACTACCGATCCTTTTGTTTGATAACCAATAAATGTCTGAACTTTAGTAAGCTCTGTTTAAGCTTAGATTTTACTCTTGCAGCTCTTTATCTTATGATGTGTTGAGTCCTCTTCTTGTGTCAATTTCTCTATTTTGACTGTTCTTTCTCTTTGATGTCTTTTTATCTTTTCAGCAACTCTCCTTTTGTGTAATCTTTTATACAACTTTCTCTCCCTTTGGAGTAATCTGATAATGGATAATCTATCTCCCTTTTTCAGAAGAATGTGATAATATGGATATACTCTCTCCCTTTGACAACAATGCCAAACACATATTTTACAAATATCTAACATTCATGTCAAGCAATCATTTTTCTCCTATCCATAATATATTCCTTGAATTTCCCTTATCCATCAGCAATATAACAATATGTTCTAGTGCTTGGTTCTAGTATATACCTGTATGTACATAGATGTATCTTTGAAGTTCATCTTTTTGCTTGCATCAACATGAATGATATTCTGATAATATGTAGGCTGATGCAACATTTAGTCATATTAATGACTGGTAGACAAGGGTTTAACCCCTAGTCTCTTTCTCAAGTACTCAAATGTATCCTTGGGCAGTGGCTTGGTGAAGATATCAGCTAGTTGTTCTTTTTATCGCACATACTCAAGTATCGCCTCCTTTTATTGAACTTGTTCTCTTAAATAATGATACTTGATGGCAATGTGTTTAGTCTTGGAATGCATGACTGGATTCTTGGAAATATTTATTTCACTGGTGTTATCACAATAAATAATTATTAGTTCTAAGATCTTCATATTCATACCTTCCAGTAACTGTTTGATCCACGCAATATTTGAGAAATTTGTAGCAGCAACAACATATTCTTCTTCTGCAGTAGATTGAGAGATGCATCCTTGCTTCTTGCTAATCCATGTGACAAGTCTATCACCCATAAAGAATACTCCTCCAGTTGTGCTCTTTCGGTCATCAAGATTTCCAGCCCAATCAACATCGATAAACACCTTAATTTCAAATTTGCCTTCTCTTATATACCATAAGCCAAGTTCCTCAGTGTTCTTCAGATATCTTAAAATTCTTTTCATAGTAGTCATATGTGATTCCCTAGGGTTCGCAGAAAATCTAGCAACAATTCCTACTGCATGTGCAATATCTGGTCTAGTGTGTACAGCATACATAAGTTTTCCAATCATTGATCTATACAAAGTCTGATTTACCTCTGTTGTCTTTTCCTCCTTTGTTAACTTACATCCAGTAGCCATTGGTGTTCCAATTGGTTTGGAATCTTCCATCTTGAATATTTTTAGGACCTCTTTGATGTATTTGGACTGTGTAATGAAAATACCTTCACTTTGTTGAATGATCTGTAGACCAAGAAAGAAATTGATCTCTCCAAACATAGACATCTCAAACTCTTTGCTCATCTCATTAGAAAATGTTTTGCATAGCATCTCATTGCCTCCAAATATGATGTCATCAACAAATATTTCAGCAATCAAAGTGTTAGCATCAGTATCTTCCTTCAAATAAAGATTACTATTTTCACTAGTCCTTACAAATCCAATACTTATTAGATAGAAATGAAGTCATTCATACCAAGCTCTTGGAGCTTGTTTCAATCCATACAAGGCTTTGTGAAGTCTGCAAACCATGTTTCTCTTGTCTGGATTGACAAACCCTTCTGGTTGCTCAGTGTATACCTCTTCTTCAAGTATTCCATTTAGGAATGTTGACTTGACATCCATTTGATATGCTTTGAATCCCTTGAATGCAGCATAATCAAGTATTATTCTTACTCCTTCTAGCCTAGCAACGGGTGAAAAGGTCTCTCCATAGTCTATACCTTCTTCTTGTGCATACCCCTTGCATACTAGTCTTTCTTTGTTTCTTGTGACTTCTCCATTCTCAATCAGCTTATTCTTGAATATCCATTTTGTACCAATGGCATTCTTGTCATCTGGTCTTGGAACAAGTGATCATGTCTTGTTCTTCTCAATCTGTTCAATCTCATCATTCATAGCACTTATCCATTCTTCATTATCAAGTGCAGCATTGACAAATTTTGGCTCAAACTCACAAATTAAACACTTTGAGTTTAAAGACTTACTTCTTTTTCTTGTACCAGCTTTCTTATCTCCTATGATCTAGATCTCTGGATGGTTCCTTCTTACATATCTTGCAAGTACAGGTATAGCTCTTTGTGTATCAGATTGATCATTATTTTGATCTTCATTATGTTCTTCATCACCTTGCACATTATTCTGATTATTATCCTGACTGTCGGTAACAACAGTCTGACCGTCGGTTGCAACATTTTTTTGTTCTAGAGTTAAGCACTGTTGCTCGGGTAGAGTTTTGATTTCTTCATAGTATACAAACTTGTTATAGTCCTCTGGTTCTTTTGTGCTTTCTAGCTCATTCTTTTCTGCAAATTCATCTATCTTTACATTTGCAATTTCAACAATTTTTTTAGAAGCCTTGATGAGACATTTATAAGCTTTTCTCTTGGTGGAATACCCTAGAAAAATACCTTCATCACTCTTGGCATCAAGCTTTCCATTTCTTTCATCCTTTAAGACATAACATTGACTACCAAATATTTTTAAGTAACTTACATTGGGTGTTTTACCATACCATAGCTCATAAGGTCTCTTCTTTGTGTCCTTTAATTGTACTTTGTTAAGTGTGTAGACAGCAGTACTGACAGCTTCCCTCTAGAAGATTTGGGTGATGCCTTTCTCTATCATCAGTGTTCTAGCACAATCAACTATTGATTTGTTCCTTCTCTCAGTAATCCCATTTTGCTGTAGTGTTCTTGGTGCAGAAACCTGTCTTTTTATACCATGCTCATTACAGCAATTAGTGAATTCATCTGATATAAATTCTTCTCCTCTATCTGATCTCAAACATTTCATATCCTTACCACTTTGTTTCTCTACCATAGCCTTATACCATTTAAACATCTTGAATGCTTCAGATTTATCTTTAAGAAACATAACTGTCATCATTCTAGAGTAATCATCAACAAAGAGAATAAAATATCTATCTCCATAATAACTCTTTGTCCTCATTGGTCCACATAAATCAGTATGGACTAATTCTAGAATGTCATCAGATGTATGGGTTTACTTTTGGAACTAGAATTAGTCATTTTACCTTTTTGACAATTCTTGCACATGATGTTATCTGGCTTTGTCATTGTCGGTAAGCCTCTTACATTTCTCCTTCTACTTATTTTCATCTTGTTGTCAAATTCACGTGACACAATATTTTGTGCCACAACCATATGTCTTTGTTTCTAGTCATTAAGCAAGTGGTGTTAGTATCATTTAGATAGAATAAGTTACCTTTAGTCTATTCACTGGTACCAATCAGTTTTCCCAATTCATTGAAGATCTTTGCCTTCTTATTCTCAAATTCTACTCTGTGTCCATATTTATTCAGCTGAGAAACACTCAACAGATTATAATTCAATCCTTTTACCCAATAAGCATTTTCACATTTAATCAGGTTATTCAACATTGTTGTTCCTTTACCTTCAACTGGACAAGGTGTATCATTACCCATTCTTACTGTACCACCATTATAATACTCAAAAGTGTTAAACTTTTCTTTGTCACCAGTCATGTGGTGAGTGCAGCCAATATCTATAATCCAGATGTCATTCTTGCTAACCTTAGATATGAGTACAATTTATACACACCTTTCATCTTCATCTGAATCATCCTTCACAGCTACAAATACCATCTCGATGTCTTCATCAAGTTCAGTGTCAGTATCTTCATCTTTGCAAGTAGCTAGGTAGCTAGCCTTCTTGCCTTTGTCCTTGTAGTCTTAGGTATCTCTTTTTTCTAATTGTCGATAACCTATGTAATCTTTGTTATCACCTCTGTCAGATTTATTCTCAAAAGATCTGTCATTACTTCTATCATCTTTTCTTCTGTTAGGACATCTTGCAGCAAAGTGTCCAATCTCTTTACAATTAAAACATACAAGTGGTAACCTACCTTTGTATTTACCTTTGCCTCTTTGCATTCTTCTTGCCATAAGTGCTTCTATTTCATCTAGATCTTCTTCTTCACTTTCACTTTCACTATCTCTTCTAGACGTGTGTCTATGACTTGATTTGCTTATTCTCATAGAAGACTTAAATATAGACTCTAAGTTTGGTAAGACACTATTGTCAAAGTTATTCATCGCAAATGAAATCAGTCTACCAATTAAACTATCAAGAGTAACTGTATTGTTTGCTACTACTCTCATTTCTTGAATGGAAGAAACTCTAATAGCATATACATGTAGTAAGGTTCTTAAGATTTTACTTACCACTATCTCCTCTTCAAGTGTACCTCCAACTCCTCGTATAGCATTGACTACTTCTTTTATTCTTGTGTTGTACTATGTGATGTTTTCTCCTTTCATTTTGAGATCATCAAATTTTCCTCTAAGGATTTCTGCCTTGGCTCTCAGAACATTTGTATCACCTCCATGTACAAGCTTCAGTTTGTCCCACATCTTCTTTGCAGTTTTGCAATCTTTGACATCTTCAAATTCAACATCAGAGAGTGAGGAAGAAAGCTCTATAACCATGCAGTTGTGTTCATGCTTCTCGCTCAATTGATCTACTATCAATACTCCTATAGGAAACACATATTCAGTATTTAAGAATTGAGTAACATCATTACCAATACCTAATAAGTGGAGTCTTATCCTGCTTTTCCATGAAGCAAAGCTATCTTTGTTCAACTTGGCCACATCTCGTCTGTTCATCTTGTGATCTTGACTTAGGTCTTGAAACCTTCCTTTCTAAGCAGACAAGCTTTGATACCAATTGTTAGTAATAACTGAGGGGCGGGGGGAATCAATGAACTCAAAAATTTATCCTTCAAACATTAACCACCAATCAAATAAACCTCAGATTATTAATTCCCTACAAGATGCATGCCATGAAATACTTATAATGAATAACTGTCTATTGGTGTCTGCAGAATTATTTAGCTCTCCTTCAGCTTGATTGATCAGGACTGTATGACGTTATTGTTCATCAATTTCTCTTCAACATCCTCTTTTCATTCACTCCCCTTAATTCCCTTTCCATGAATGTGTTGTTACGAAAATGAATTAAGCTTGTCTCTTATATAGACATGATATTCACTGTTTCTTGATTCTTGATTTTTGGTGTGAAAAACAATCTAGCCAATTTGCTTTAAAGCATAACTCCTGATTTATCTCATAGTTATCTTCTTTCCAATTGTACAAATCTTCTTTAAATCAATTACTTAACTCTGGTTGAATAAAACAAAGAAAAAAATCAGTTAAGTCTATCTTTTATCTCTTGCCAGCTAGATATTTTGTCATTTTCTGAACTCTCTGTTCCGTTGGTCAATTCTTCAGTTAGTTGTTGGTGACAACTAACAGTCCTGTTAGGATGACTCCAGTTAGCTTTGGGATCTCCATCCATTGGGCATCATTGTATTTTTACTCGTTGGGCAACTCTATTTTCAGCTCGTCGGGCATCCTGTGGTTTTGTTTCATCGGGAAACACTGTCTTCTTCTTGTTAGGTATCACTATGATTATTTTTCTTTGCCTTTACCAATGGTGTGCACTCTGTCAGTGTTATCTATCACTTAGTGAATACTTGACTTTTATGCATTGCTGAAAGCATAACCTTTGTTCTATTGATTCTCTAAATTCTTTGGCATTATGTACATGACCGTACAGATGATATCAAGTTGACATCAATGACAATACAAACTATTAACTGATTTAATGCTTTGCATTATCTTCAACTTAACATTATCAAACATTCAACCAGTTACATGTCATCAACTTCTTCTATATGTTGTTAAATTTTATGTCGTGAATGTGCCACTATTCATAAATGTGCCTTTGTGTTATCTAATTAGGGATGATGCGAGATGGTAGCTACCTATTTGTTTTGGTCTCTGCAATGCCGACCCAAAAAGACTCTTCTTAGTAACTCTTACATTACATTCTTCTATTGTGCTTGTAGTTTTTCTACCTTTGGGGAATGATGAAATTTCATTTTGATATAAAATGCATGTATTATCATATGATCATATTGACCCCAGAGTTGGTAGATCCCTTTTGTGTTTTCTTTTGTCACGTGTTTATTTTCCTTGACTTGTCCTTTTGTGGGGGCACCTCATAGCATAAATGTTTCTTGTGGGTGCATGTATGCTCCATTAAATCCATTGCTCCTATTAAGGCATTTTCAATATCTTTAATGTGGGGGCATACACTCTACTCCATGTTTCAAAATTTACACACACGTACACAATAATTGAATGCAATTTCTCTTTTTGATGACCAATGAGACAATGCTTTCCTTGTGTTTATCATTTTCATTAAATCCCTTAATGGAGACAAGGATTTCCTTAAGGACTAATCCTATTTATTTTACCCCTATAGAGACAACACTTTCCTTAGGCCTGATCATTTTTTATCCATAAAAAGACATTGTTTTCCTTAGGCCTGATCACCCCTTTTGTTGGGTCCCTTAATGTAGACAATGCTTTCCTTAAGGACTGATCATTTTTTATGGATTGACTAGCATAACATAGCTTGATAGACCTTCAATGACATCTTTTTTAGCACCTTTCCTTTTTTTGATCCATATCAATGTGTTCCCTTACTAGGCTAGTGATCATTCTTCTCTTTGTTCTTTCATCCTTATCTCTTTCGAGCGATGCCTCTCTTGCCTTGGTTTTAGATTTTATGTAGACTTGAGTCACTCGGGGGCTTACTGTTTATTTCTCTCCTTGACTTTGATAACATCATTCTTATGCATGGATCTAATTTACTATGAGCGTGATCTCATCTCATACTCCTCCTAAAGTGGGGGATAAATGTATGGTCCTAAAAAGTTAGTACTCATTTTGGGATACTTACTAGGACCTATTAGCCCCCATTTTGTCAATTTCAAGGTCAAAATGCTCATTATGATTGATCCTAGCAGCCTATATTTTCTCCCTCTACTCTTTTTATTCCTTCCCAACATCTCCTATAATTATGGGCTCATTTCCCAGGGTACAGGTCACCATTAGTGTCTTGTCCCAGACATTTTGAGCCCAAAATTTTCTCAGAGCCCAATGTTAGGGATTTAGTGGGATTTCTTGATTTATGGTCAGCTTGGATCAAATTTAAATCTTGAAATTAGGGTGTAAAGAATAAAAGGACCTCTCCTCTCTTCATTTTGATATCCAAAATCATATGCAAGCTAAGAACCAAGATATGAATTTTTCAAGCAAGCAAGAGAAATTTGATTCAAGATTTGAAGGCAAGCAACCCAATTCAAGATCTCCAAGCCTCCATTTCTTCAAGTTCATTCAAATTCAATGCAATCTTCTCCAATTGAAGCAATTTTATCTCCTATTATGGCCAAGTAGAGTAATTATCAATCAAGAAAGAATATTCATCATCCATATCCTTGTTCTCTCTCCTTTTTTGCAAATATTTTCATGAATATTGACATTCAAGATCTAGGAGTGGAAATCGTATATCTGATGAACTATAATTGATTGAATGTTTGAAGATGATAAAGTTGATGATCACCAAGCTGTAGAAAATAAATGCAAGACATTAAATTAGTTAATGTATTGTATTTTCATTGATGTCAACTTAATATGTTATGATTTCTCATACACATATTGTCATAACATTTGAAGATATGAAGAGACAAAGTTTTTATCGTCGGTAAAGGTATACACCGAGTGACAAGGTTACCTAAGAATAGTGAACCTTGAGTAGTTCACAATGTTGCCTGATGGATAGACAACACCGATAGACATTGTTACCCAAGAGACACAGAGGTACCCAAGATCAGTGTTACCTGAGAAAGTGTTACCAAGAAAACTAAGAGTTGATGACCGAAATCAACTGGAGTCAGGAAATGACAAAATAACTTAGCTGGAAGAGCTATATATAGAATTAACTGATTGATTACTTTGTTTTCATCAATTAGTTAAGCTAAGGATAAGATGGAGATTCAAAGCTAGTTTTATTCCCAGTTATCAAGGAGAAATCTAAGGAATAAAACTAAAGCAAAGCTTTATGCATTAAATCAAGAATGCATAGAATTGCGGATCAAGAAAGTAATCTACGTCAAGAACAAAGAAGACAAGGAGATTAAATGGTTAAATCATGTATATATAATAACACAAGTAATTCATTATCAAAAAGATGAATGCTAATATCATTCTAATGAAGATAGAAGTCTTCATGCAGACCTGATCATATAAGTTGAAGAATAGAGCTAAAGAATTCTGCAGACATCGAGCAACAGAGAAGAAAGAGCATTCACTGAGAAGAAAGAAGAAAGAAGAAAGAAGGGGAGAAAAGTAATTGAAGAGAACATTGATCAAAGAGGTATTATGAACTAACAATAGATCTGAAAATCTCCAAAGTAAAGTTATATTATTGAACAAAACATTTACTGTTTCAGTTTAACCATTGATTTAGAAAATCTCTTAACCGAGTGAGATTTAGTCATCCTTATTATCTTGAGATGCACAAGAGAATCAAAGGTTTCTCATGTTGATAGAATAGTGAATATAGAGGTCAAATGAAATTTTTTTATTTTTAAATCCTCTAACAAGGTTGCACTTAACAGTGTGTTTGTAACCTTTAACAGGGTTGGCTCTTCACCAAGCTCACTTTAGAAGAGTGAAATTTTTGGGTTACCGGTCACAAGTGGTTTTTCCCTTAATAGGTTTTCCATGTTAAAAATACATGTGTCAAATGTGTATATGGTTCATTGCTTTTATTTTTTTCTTTACACATTACTAAAATAGGATTGGTCGGTAAACACTAGATTTATTTTTCTGCTATTCGGTAAAGTCTAAGAAAAGAGAAATAGTATATTCACTGAGCAGTATATATTTGTTAAAGATATTTAAAGGAATTCATCTTGTAGGACTGAAAGATAACTAGAGGTTTTTGGATTAATTTTTGATGCCACTGATTCACCCCCCCTCTCAATTATTCTAAAAATTGGTATCAGAGCTTGTCTGCTTAGAAGGAAGGTTTCAAGACCTAAGCTAAAGATCAAAAGATGAGAAAAAGGGATGCGCCTAAGTTGAACAAGGACAAATTTACATCATGGGAAAGTAGAATAAGAATCCATCTATCAGGTATTGGAAATGATGTTACACAATACTTGGATACTAAATTCTTTGTGCCGACAGAAGTCCAACTATTGATCAATTGAGAGAGAAACATGAACACAATTCTATGATGATAGAACTTGATTATTAATTATCTAATGCTGAATTTGAAAATGTCAAAACATGCACCACTGCAAAGAAAATGTGGGAAAAACTCATGCTAGTACATGGAGGAGACAAAAATGTGTTGAGAGCTAAAGTTAAAAGCCTAAGAGGAAAGTTTGATGACCTAAGAATGAAAGAAGGAGAAAACATCACTCAGTACAGTAGCAGAATCAAAGAGGTTGTTAATGCTATCTGAGGAGTAGGAGGAGTACTTGAGGAAGAAACAATGGTAAGTAAAATTCGAAGAACCTTACTACCTGTTTGTTCTATTAGAGTATCTGCAATTCAAGAAATGAGAGCAGTAGAAAATAACAATGTTACTCTAGATAGTTTGATTGGTAGACTTATTTCATTTGAGATGAATAACTATGACAACAATGTCTTACCATCTATTGAGTCTACATTCAAATCTTCTCTAAAAATAAGCAAATCTAGTAACAAATGCACTGTGATAAATGATACTAAAAGTGATAGTGCTGAACAAGAATTAGATGAAATTGAAGCACTAATGGCTAGAAGATTGCAAAGAAGCAAAGGTAGATACAAAGGTAAACTACCATTGGTCTATTTCAATTGCAAAGAAATTGGACACTTTGCTGCAAGATGCCCTAACAAGAGAAAGGATGAAAGAGTAAATGACAGATCTTATAAAAATAAGTTTGACAAAAGTGATGAACGAGACTACAAAAGCAACTGATACTCTGACAGAAGAGATAACCAAGACTACAAGGACAAAGGAAAGAAGGCTTGTTAACTTGTTGAGAACAAAGTTGAGAATACTGAAACCAAATCTGATGAAGAAGTTGAGGTAGTATTTGTTGCTATGAAGGATGATTTAGATGAAGAAGAAAGGTATGTAGAAACTGTACTCATATCTAAGGTTAGAAAAAATTATGTCTAGATTATGGATAGTGGCCGTACTCACCACATGACTGGAGATAAGGAAAAGTTTGAAACTTTTGAATATTATAATTGTGGATCAGTTAGAATGGGTAATGACTCACCTTGTCTAGTTGAAGGAAAATGAACCATTATGTTGAATAATCTGATCAGATGTAATAATACATATTGGGTGAAAGGACTTAACTATAATCTATTGAGTGTTTCACAACTAAATAACACAAGACATTGAGTTGCATTTGAGAACAAAAAGGAAAATATCTATAATGGAACAGGAAGGTTGATCGATACTGGTAAAAAACAAAAGGTAACCTATTCTATCTCGATGATATTAAGACCACTTGTTTATTGGATAGAAATGAAGACATTTGGTTGTGGCATAAAAGGTTATGTCATGTGAATTTTGACAACATGGTTAAGATAAGCAAAAAGAGAAAAGTAAGAGGCTTACCAAGCATGTCAAAGCCTGACCATGTTATGTGCAAGAACTGTCAAAAAGTTAAAATGACCAAGTCTAGTTTCAAGTGAAAAACCTACACATCTAATGTTATTCTAGAGTTAGTCCATACTAAATTATGTGGACCAATGAGGTTAAAGAGCTATTATGGTGATAGACACTTCATTCTATTTATTGATGACTATTCTAGGATGATGACTGTCATGTTCTTAAAAGAGAAATCAGAAGCATTTAAGATGTTTAAATGGTATAAAGCTATAGTTGAAAAACAAAGTGGAAAAGTAAAGAAATGCTTAAGATCAGATAGAGGAGGAGAATTTATTTATGATGAATTCACTAACTTTTCTAATGAGCATGGAATTACAAGATAGGTTTCTGCACTGAGAACACCACAACAAAATGGGATTGCAGAAAGAAGGAATAGATCAATTTTTTATTATGCCAGAACACTGATGATTGAAAAAGGCATCATACAAACATTCTGGAGAGAAGCTGTAAGTACTACTGTCTATACATTGAACTGAGTTCAATTGAAGAAAGAAACCAATAAGATACCTTATGAGCTATGGTATGGATACACACCAAATGTGAGTTACTTTAGAATTTTTGGTAGTTAATGTTATATATTGAAAGATGATATAAATGGAAAGCTTGACTCCAAAAGTGATGAAGGAATATTTATAGGATATTCTACCAAAAGAAAAGCTTATAAATGTCTTAACAAATCTTCTAACAAAATCATTTAAAGTGAAAATGTCAGAAGTGGATGAATTTACTAAGAAAAATGATGAAGATAGCATGAAAGAACCATAATAATACAACATATTTGTCTACATTGATGAACCTGAAACCTTGCCCAAGAAACAATGTAACGCTACTGAGTGTCAAAACAATGCAACCGAGAAACAAGATGCACACACCAAAAATTAGGAAAATGATCACAATGGTGAACCGAGCAATGGAGAGATAAATGGAGGTCAATATGATGATCAAAATGATGAGCATAGATCTAAACTGGTACTTTCCAAGTATGTCAAAAGACACCATCCATAGGACCAGATCATTGGAGACAAAAGAGCTAGAATGAGAATAAGAAGTAAGTCACTTAATACTAGATGTCTGATTTGTGATTTTGAGCCTAAATCTATGGATACTGCACTTGAGAATCAGGAATGGGTTAGTGCAATGAATGAAGAAATTAAACAAATTGAGAAGAATAAGACATGGATATTAGTACTAAGACCGAGTGACAAAAATGTCATAGGAACAAAATGGATATTTAGAAAAAAACTGAATGAGAATGGAGAAGTCACAAGGAAAAAAGAAAGACTGGTATGGAATGGGTATGCACAAGAAGAAGGTATTGACTATGGAGAAAACTTTGCACCCATTTCTAGACTAGAAGGAGTAAGAATTATAATTGCTTATGCTTCTTTCAAAGGATTCAAGGTATACCAAATTGATGTTAAAATCTGCATTTCTAAATGGAATACTAGAAGAGGAGGTATACATTGAACAACCTAAAGGGTTTGTTGATCCTAACAAGAGGAACATGGTTTGTAGACTACACAAAACCTTGTATGGATTGAAACAAGCACCGAGAGCATGGTATGAAAGAATTCATTCTTATCTCATTAGTATTGGATTTGTAAGAACAAGTGATAACAATAATCTGTATTTGAAAGGAGATGCTGATGATAAAATTCTGATTGCTGAGATATTTGTTGATGATATCATATTTGGAGGTAATGATATGTTATGAAAATCATTCGCTGATGAAATGAGAAAATAATTTGAGATGTCAATGTTTGGAGAGATCAAATGTTTTTCTTAGTCTACAAATTCTACAACAGGATGAAGGCATCTACATCACACAATCTAAATACATCAAAGAAGTTATGAAGATATTCAAAATGGAGGACTCCAAACCAGTTGGAACACCTATGGAAACTGGATGCAAACTGACAAAGGAAGACAAGAAAACTGAGGTAAATTAGACCTTATACAAATTTATGATTGGCAAGCTAATGTATGTTGTACACACAAGACCATAAATAGCACATGTAGTTGGTATAGTTGCGAGATTATCTACTAATCTTAAGGAATCACACATGACTACTATTAAAAGAAATATGAGATATCTAAAGAATACCTTTGAAATGTGGCCCCGATGTTAATTATTCCAAATGGAATTCTTCTGTAAGAAAATGTTCCCCACTTGGTGGTGAACGCAGTTTTAATTCTATCTTTGAATTTGACCATGTTCTGGTTATACCCTGGAGTATCCATGTAGGAAGGACATCATCTGTGAGCCATTTACAATCTGGATTACCTCATCCAATGAGGGAAAAGGGTGGTTGTCTTTTTTAGAGGTCTTGTTTAGATTACGAAAGTCTAGGCACAGTCATATTTCCTCATTCTTCTTACAGGCTGGGACTAAATTTGCTACCCATGTGGTATACCAGATAGGGAACATTATTCGGGTAGATAGTAATTTATGAACCTCCTGATAGATCGGGGGTTTGATCAGGGGATTAACTGACTTCTATTTCTATCTGAATGGTTTGGTATCAAGTTTCAAGGGGATTGTATGCATCATGATTGATGTATCATATGTTTTAAGGTCCTCATATACCCAGGCACTCATGTCAATATATTCCTAGAGTACTTTGAGGACCTTCTTCTTTTCCTCCAAGGAATGAGAGGTACCTATATAATGCATTTTACCTTAGCACCCATCCTGATATTAACTTTCCCATATTTCCCCCCTTAGAGGACTGAGGGATTTTGTTTTTGACCTAAGCATTTGAATCAGAGATCCATTAAAGGGCCACCATCCCCTTAGAAATGGTGTTAGTGGGTAAGTCAAGGATCCTGTCTTCATCTCCACCTTGTCTTGTATAATTGTGTTCTTCTTCCTCAATGATTTGATCTTCTAAAATACTGATGTTTTCCATGAAGGCAAGGATATGTTTATAATCTTTGAAGACCTACAAGTGGGTTATGTTTTTAGGGACAGAGGGTGTTGGGACCATTTCTACAGAAAAATTCCAAAGTTAGGAACCTGCCATGGGTTCTAGGGTACTGGCAGACACCGCAAGGGCGTCGGGTACATAGTTCCTTTTTTGGGAGATTACCTCAATACCAAAGGCATCAAAGTCCTCTATAAAACTCCATGCTCTATTGTATTAGGCTTCTAGTCATTTATCATGACATGTATATTGGTTTTGGACTTTCTTGACTATTATCTCTGAATCACCCATTACCTAGAGGTAGGTGACTCCCTTTCTTAACACAAATAGTAGGCCGAGGATTAGGGCCTCGTATTCTATGATATTGTTTGTGCAGTCAAAATATAATCAATAGGAAGCGAGGAAATACTTTCCTTGGGGTTTAATCAATTCTACCCCAACTTCCCAGCCTTGCTTAGATAGGGACCTGTCAAACTTTAGGATCCATTAGTTGTTGTTAGTATACTAGGGCGGGGGAGGCTGGGGAGTGTGTGATGTTGGTTTGGTAATGGGAGGAGGTTCTAACATGTCCTTTGGGATAGATGCCTCAAAGGCTAGAATGACCTCTGGAGGATTTTCCACAAGGGATTCCTTAATGAGCAGTCCTTTAGTTATGTTCATGGGAGGACTGGGTTGTGCAAGGGCTTTTTCCTTGCATATTTTCTCTTGGAAGTTGGAGAGGTAGATATTAGTAGTGTCAACACAAGGTTGGCATTCCAACTCAGATCATTTTTGGAAATGCACTTGACACCATGTATCCAATAGGAGGGTAGTCAATGATGCATTGTCACCTTGAAGACTGACGTCACGTTGCAACCTCAAAATGAGGTAATGGATTCTATGAGTGAGAGCAGGGTCCTTGTCAAGGAAAATTTTTCCTGGAAAAAAGTCAAGGGTCAAGACTTCTTTAGTCCTATATAGGCCAGGCTCTACTTCAGCAAACACTACCTCACTCACCTGACCATATTCAATGAGGGCTTGTTTCATCTATGGCTCACTATCTATGTTGATTTGATTGGCTTCCCCTCTCCAAGGGAGCCACACGTTGGAGAAGTCAGTTGAGATATACCTATTTAGGGACTTGGACCAATTCCATCTTAAAAGCACCCAGTAAGTCTTAGGGATCTTGACCACTTGGATGTTTATGGCACTAGACACTTGGGGCTCTTGGATGAGCTGTATCTAGATGTTCTTCAATTCACCTATCATTTTGACAGTAGCCTTATCCAATTGAGCCACTGCACCCTTGGAAGGTGTGGGAACTAACTAGAGCTTCTTACAGATGGATAGGGGTGTGACATTGCTCAAAAATCCCAAATCTACCAAACAATTGTGCAAATTGTTACCATAGATTTTGAGGCTAAGAAGGAAGGGAGGGTCCTCTGTATTTCCCTAGAACAAAGCCACATTAGCATCATTAAAGGTGATAGTCTTTGGTGGAGAATGGTAGGTCTCAGTGTTTTCCAGGTGCTGTAAGAGGGATTCCCTCTACTCAAGGAAACTAAGAATTACCTTCATCAAGGTCATGGAGGTAGTGCTATTTTCCATCACCTTTGTCATGTTGAATCGTCCCTTTGGGATCCACTGACCTTTTCCTGCAAAAAACTTGAGTATGATTAGGGATGGGATCCTTTGAGGGGATGGATTAACATTCATAAAGGGATTTGAAGGGATGTTGGTATTCTTTGGGGGATTCTACATCTTGAAGGAGCATTTTTTGTCTTAGCTCTGGGTATTATAGGGAGCCTGAGAATTAGTGAAAGATTTGGCCTCAAAGGAAGGGATGAAATAATCAAAGAGCCCATATAGATCGAGCTTTTCCTCATCCTCTTTGTTTGCTCTGAAGAAGATGGTTTTGCAAGCAAAAATAGAGTGAAGGGGCTCGGCTAAGGATTTTGAAGGAGTTGGGTCGATATGTTTTTTCCTATCAGACTGGTAGATTTGAATGATCTTCTCCAAGGTGGCATAGTTTACCTTGG
The DNA here is from genome assembly GCA_018584345.1 of Thuja plicata. NCBI lineage: Eukaryota > Viridiplantae > Streptophyta > Pinopsida > Cupressales > Cupressaceae > Thuja > Thuja plicata. The sequence continues at coordinate 40,933 of MU223824.1, read as the reverse complement.
AGTGTGAAGGAGTGTCATGTAGTTGGTACCCTAAAGTCAAGAGGTGGAATTCAATGAACTATGCAGAGTGATTAGGACCCACACTCGCTTGAGTGCCATACTGATTTGTGGCCATGCCCCTTTTGTTCAACGTATTGTTCCATTGTTGGTTATTCAGTCGAACATTGTTATGGCCACTGTTGCTATGAAAATTCTAGGGCCCAGAGTTGTTGGAACCCCATTTTCTTGAGATTACATTTCCATGTTGAGAGAAATTTAGGTAATGGGATATAGAGGGTCCCATATTTAGTTGCCCCATACCTATAGTGAGTGAGGACACAATTTGCTGGAGGAACTCAACTTTAGTGGACAATTGGGTTGTTGGGTCATAATGTGACAATTGGGGCAGTGGGTTTGCAGTAACAATCTGAGCTACAAGAGGCAATTCTCAGGATGTGCACACCTAGAAAAAGGGTATCCCAGAGGGTTGAGGTGCTGATTATTGTGGTTGCTACTAGGGTGCATACTCCAGAGCTAGAGAAGCATGAGCGGGAGTGGGGTAGACATACCAAGGCACCAGATTCATCGTTGGGGCACCTATTTCCATGGTAGGATTATACTTGCCCATGTAGGCATTTCCCCTAGGTTGCATATTATATGACACACCTTGCCCAATGCCGCCAGGGGCCTACCTTAGGTTTCAATATAATTCTAGGGTGAGGTTGTAAACCTTTGCCAATGTGTCACTCTCGTTAGCGGCAATAGTTCTCCTGAGTAAGTTTGCAACCTAGGGGTCTAGAGCATTAAGGTATGTTTGGATAGTCACCTCAGTGGATGGGATGAAAGAACCCATACATCACTTTAGGGCCCTCTAGAACCAGTGGTTGAAGGTTTTTAGAGGTTCATTAGGTTCCTTTTTTATAGAGATAAATTGGATGAGACCAAGAGGGGTCCACCTGAACACAAAACACTGCCAAGAAGGCTTATTCCATATCTTGCCAACTATTGATGGAGTTGGCAGGAAATTTTAGGTACCAATTCAACTCATTTTCCCCAAGGGACAAAGGGAATATCCTGCTCACTATGTCTTCATGTTGGATATGATGCTTGTTCATGGAATCCTTGCAATCTTGCAGGTGTTCTTCTATAGTCTGGGGGCCTAGGTGTTCATACTTTGGACATATCTTCTCCAGATGTTGAGGGAGATCATTCAATGCATTAGGAAACTATCCCATTAGGGAGTCGATGTTGTTAAAATATACAACCATTGGGACTATTTAATTTTGAATAGTTGTGTTTGTCTCTTGGACGGTCTGAGATACTGGGGTACTCTGAGAAGTTGTGAGCCTGGATGTGTGTATTGAAGGCTGTCTTTTTTATGAGTCCTTTTTCCTTGGATGGGGAGTCCAAGTTTAGAAAAATCTCTAGGGTTTGGGTTCGATCAAAGGATTGTTTCAAAATGTAGAAGTGAGAACAACCCTAACCTATGAAATATTGGTTTCTAAAACTACTACTTGGGGAACCTTCTAGAGGTGTGGTCTTGAAGTTTTTTGGAGAGGATGAGATCATGCCCTCCTTCTAGCACCAGTTTTGGTTGATGGGACTTTGTGGGGGCCTTTCCAATAGGGAGAGAGTTGTCATTGGGTACCAGAATACTGACCAAATTTTCTTGAAGAGGTTTACGAGAGAGCGGGCTCTCCTAGCCTCCAAGCACCTAGTAGTCAGGTCACGATGGTGCAGGGATAATGTAGTTTGACAAGTGACTATTTATATTAAGGGTCCTATTGGTTTTAACTCATTAAACTTTGATAACTTGATAAGGGCGGGGTTTCCTGCAAGCACATTTAACTTTAACAAATAAAATATAAAAAAATCCAGGCCAGAGTTAGAGTAAGCATCTATCTATAGTCATACTATAAGTTTCCAAACATAAATAAGGCTCCAGGTAAAGAACTAATAGTAAATACCGAAGCATACATGATCATCAATCAAACACACATTAGTAGCAGAGTAAAATACTTTATCTAATTAGTAAAATAACTGGAGCAGAGGACATAAGGAAGCATACAACATGAAAAGTATTCATTAATTCCAAAACTAGAAATGACCAAAAGAATGGAACTAAGAGAGAATTCTCATTATTTTATTAACTCCATGAGTCCAGTATGACTGGTAGTTACATTAATGGCTCCAGGGGAGCATTAATCTACTAAAACTGAGCAAAGTAACTAAATCAAAAGAACGAAGACAATAATCACTATGGACAACAAAATCATCAATTTTTCCAACCCTTGAAATGACATCAACCTTATTATATAGAGACAAGATTATGTACCTCAGGACTCCAACCTATACAACTTACTTATGTACATCAACTACAACACTTACAACCTATACTACCTACGCTGTCACAATCACCTTATTATATACAATAATTTGAGAAGATAGAAGAAAAAAGAGTGAAGACAGAAGAAGAAAGATCTAAAAAATCCATTACCAGAAAGATCTCCCTTGTACTTGTGGACATGACCATGCAATTTAGGTACCCTAAGCCATATGCCCCAAAAATGCTCTTTTGGCTCCCTATCTCTAAGTACCATCCCCATACGCCAACCATTAAATGTTGAATCGACGCTTTGGGGGCTAGAAGGTGTCTGTAGTTATCCATCCTTATTTTGTCACCATTAGGATGTAGTGCACCTGCCCCACCTCTGACAAGACTGATAAAAAATCTTGGATGGTGATCGATCAACTTTGGGGAAATTATCAACGTGGATCACTGTAATGAATACAAAACTGGAACCTGGAATTCTAGGTTCTGGGAGCTTGTGCTCAAAGAATAAAGTATATACCAATAGACCTTGGGGAGATAAATTCACAGATCTAGAAGGAATTATTGGTCCTTAAACTTCTGGTAAGCCTCCAAAATATGAAGTACACCCTCTTCATTTACATCCTTTAAACAATCTCGGTGGCTGACAACATTCTCAAGATGATCACTTGCATCCTTAGTTTTTTCCCTTAACTCTGAAGCCACCCTAGTGGCGTCGTGGGACTTAAGAACTAGCTAGGAGAGCCACACCATTACTGTGCTATCAAAATATCTAGAGGGCCAGAACTGTGCATCGACTTCCTTATTAAATTTAATCAGTATAGAATCAATGAAAGTATAGGTCCGGGGCTCAATGGATTAGCCAAAGTAATCTATTTAATGAATAATAAATATTATTTCATATGGGTCCATACCAGAAAAGATGTTTCTCTAGGACCTTTACTGATTTATTTCTCATTTTGATTCTAAATGCAAGTTTGGAGTACTGGGTCTTCGGGAACCCATAGGGCTCATCTCCCAGAATGTCTATTTCTGCTAGACCTTCCTCCTCGACGTTCAAAATTTATTCCAAGTCATCCTTCAACCCATCATATTTTTGTCTCCTCTTTCCACTTTGGGATGAAAATATTCAACTTACTCACTATGCTATGTGCTTTGAAGAAATCAGGGAGGGTCTCGAACATGAAGCTTCTTATTGCCCCAGTTTTCTCAACTATCAATTCATCGACAACCAACACTATTTTTGTTGCTGCAAACTGTTCAAACATTGCATGGATAAGTTTTTTTTTGAAAGACATGAATGAAGAGATCACTTACCCAATGATAATTTATTGTGATAACACTAGTGCAATAAATATTTCAAAGAATCTGATGATGCATGCAAGAAAAAGTATATATCTATAAAATATCACTACTTGAGGGAACAAGTAGAAGAAAAACAAGTGACACTGGAATATATACAATCAAAAGAACAACTAGCTGACATATTCACTAAACCCTTACCAAAGGATACATTTGAGTACTTGAGGAGTAGACTAGGGGTTCGTCCCTTGTCTATCAGTCACTAAGCTGACTAGGAGGTTGCATCAACCTGCATGTAATCATAATATCAATCATGTTGATGCACAACTGAACTAGACTGAAAATGGAATCTTAGTACATTGCAAGGTACTTACTCTACTGCACCAAAAACCATAGATATTTTTTGGCTAATGAAGAGTTGTATATTTATTTTTGGCATTGCTGTCAAAGGGAGAGAATGATCAATTAACTATTTATCCATTAAAGGGAGAAAAAGGAAAAAAGAGAAAGGGAGAGAAATGAAATATCTATCTACAAAGAGAGAAGATTCTAGGATAGAAAAGTCATATCTGCAGAAAGAGTCTGCATGGTGAGTTTTTAATGATGAAACATATTATATATACAAGCTAGGGAGAGCTACAACATTTTGCATATAGTTGTAGAATAGAAGTTTGGTATTCTATGGAATTTTCATATTGCATATTTTATATTGTGTTTCCATCAATTCCAAAGTGATATATTGATGAAATATAACTGATTGTATGTTTGAAGTCATTTTGTTGATGATCAACAGAGTTACAGATGTGATGATAGATATTAATTAGTTAATGTATTGTCATTGATGTCAACTTTTTTGATTATAATTATGGCAAAAACATCTATTATGAGTTAAAGATATGGAACAAACAAAGTTTATGTGGTTAGTAATTGAAGAGTTTTGTATACACCGAGTAACAGTGAACACCGAGTAAATATAGTGTATACTGAGCATAGTGTTAACCGAGCTAGGGATCACCGACACATCACGGTATTGACCTAGTAATTAAATCAAACCGAGGCTGACTAAAATGATGAGATGGAAAATTTATGATTCTGAGGTAATTGATAAGATTTGTTATGATAATCAGATGATTATTAAAATTCAAGGATGATCGGACGAAGAAGATTGAAATGTGTTTTTGACACAACTACCGAGGAAGGTTTAAGTGGAAAAATCAATGATGGAGATTAAGCAGAAGAATCTAAAGGATGGAAATTAAATGCATTATGATGTCTATATAAGAGACAAGAGATTCATCATGAATAAGATGATGTACTAATACACATACATGCAAAATTCATGTATGATTGATCAAACTGGTTGAAAACAAAACCAAGAAATTCTGCAGACAACACCGAGTGACAGAGGAAAGAGCATTTACCGAGAAGAACATAGTATGAAGAATTAGAGGAACTGAAGTGAACAAATTGATTAGAATTATTATGTACTTAGCATAGATCTGAAAATCTGCAAACAGAGTTGTATTTGAATCAGATCATTACTGTATCAGTTTAACCATTATTACAGATAAATCTCTTAATTGAGTAGGACGTGAAAGTCTTTATTATGAAATTCAAATGAATGTTGAGTGTTTTCTTGTTGACCCCATAGTGAATGATTGGTCAAGAGAGAACTATTAGTGATAAATCCTCTAACCAGGTCACATTTAATAGTGCACATTGTAACCTTTAACAGGGTTGGCTCTTAACCGAGCTCACTTTAGAAGAGTGAAATATTTTGGGTTACCGGTCCCAGGTGGTTTTTCCCTTAGCAGAGTTTCCACATTAAAAATCTATGTGTTAATGTGTATGATTATTGTGGATTGTTATTTTTCTTTACACATTACATTATCTGCATTGATCGGTAATCATAGTATTGATTTACTACTACTTGGTAGATGACTAGAACACTTGGTAACTAAAGTTTGAGATCATAATTTATATTTCATCGAGTTGATTTAAATGTTTGAAATTGTTGTTATATACATCCAGGAGATTTTGGGACTATAGGATAACTGGAGCTAACTAATTCAACCCCCCTCTCAATTATCTAACAACCCCTCAACCTCAAAATAAATCAATCATTGTGGTAAAAGGTGTTCAAAAACTTGATTATCATGCAATTTCTCACACATTTAACACAATAAATAATAGACAACCTACCAATTCAGTTTTTCCTCCTTCTCTTCCAACTTCTCAACCAAATGCTTCCTTTTGTGGTGCAGAGCCCTCACTCCAACAAATCACTGATTCAAGGCCATTCTCAGTCAGGGCATTGCATGAGCATGGCACTATGTTCATACTCATCTCCACTTAATAGATAATGATGGGGATCATAGTCATTTAGGTTGTTATGTAGTTATTTAGTTGATATTAGTCCATTTGTAAAGGCCTAAGGCTCATTGGTGTTTCTATAAACCTTGAGTCCTTAGGACCTATGGGACATTGTGATTAGGAATATAATTAGAAATAGGTTATTATGCCTTAAATAAGGTCCTAGGATAGTCTAGAGTCCTTAGGACTTCTTTTTATACAAGATTAGTAAAAATAACAAAAAGTTGTTAAGCAACTTTTCAAAGTTGCTAAGCAACTTCTCAAAAAGTGCTTAAAGTTTATAATATGTAAGTTTCAACCGATTGCAACTGATTCTCAGATAGTTGATCGGTGAAACATAAGTCTATAAGTATAAATCAACCTTCCCA